>CM053027.1:220055465-220543964 GCA_028564925.1 Lithobates sylvaticus | reverse complement strand
TAAAAAAAAAAAAAAAGAAGACCAGTGTAAATTTTTAAAACACAAATCACAAAGCCAAGACTTTACTGTAAGTAATACTTACGGCATCTCTTCTGGAAGGACATCTGCCAGAATATTAATTGAATCTGTCTTTGCTTTAGAAGTTGGAGCTGCAGCTAGAAGGATTTTGAGGAGAGCAATCTGAAAAAAAAAAGTACTTCTATTTTGTTGGGGAATGAGGAAAATTAGGAGAAATTAGGTTTTTAATAGCTTTTGATTTACAAGAAACTTAGTATTAGTTTTTATGTTATTAATTATGACAGTTTATAGGTAAACATAGTTACATATATAATATAGCTATTTATGTTAGCTGTGACCCTCTGACCTTACCATATGTGTAATCACATTCCTTTCTGTTTTCACCATCATTCAGCTAAAACTGGTTTTAACCACTCAAAGACCCTGCAATAAAATATATATGTGTATATGTATGTAAAACAAAGACTAAGTTGAGCTCACAAGGACTCCGAAGGAAAAGAGGAATGTTGCTTCAGGAATATTGAATTAAATTACGGGCTCCCCTGGACTTGAATGATGACTTATTTATTTATTTATTTCATATCTTTAACCACTTCAATACAGGGCACTCCCCCCCCCCCCTTTCTGCCCAGGACAATTTTCAGCTTTCAGCGCTGTAAACTTTGAATGACAATTGCAATGCCATGCAACACTGTACCCAAACTATTTTTATAATTTTCTTCCCACAAATAGAGCTTTCTTTTGGTGGTATATGATCACTACTGGGTTTTTTTTTTTTTTTTGCTAAACAAACTAAAAAAGACTGAGATTTTTGAGGCTGCAGTAACCGGCACTGATGCGGTGGAACTAATATGTAGAATTGATGGGCACCGATAGGCGGCACTGATGGGCACTAATAGTACTGATGAGGAGGTACTGACAGTCACTACTGATGGGCACTGATTGGCATTGTGGTTGGCATCTGATGGGGGCTGCGCTAATAATCAATGTCCAGATTATGAGCACACACCCCACTTCTGACAGGAGAGCCGCCGATTGGCTCTCCCTGTCAGTGCGAACCAGGAAAGCCGATTACCGGCACTTCCTGGTCACAGCTGATCACATGGTAAATAGCCTACTTCGTATGCTTTTTACCAATATCAGAAATGTGGTGTGTCAGAGTGACACTGCACCACCGATTGCTGCTCTGCACGCACGAGCAGCTTGTCCTGCTGGACGTCATACGACGCCCAGTCAGGATAACGGAGCCACATTAAGGGCGTCAATCCGTAATCGGGCGGGAAGTGGTTAAACCAAGCTTAGTATTTTTATTATACTTTTGAGGTGAGTTGATAGAATTATTGCACCAAATCCACATATCTGAAAGGTTAAACATAGGAACCTGAAAGTAATAAGAAATGTAACCCTTTATTACACAATGATTCGGTGAGCAGGATGTTTAACTCTTTAAGTGCTGGTGTGACATGCAATAATAAACCCTTGAAGTCCTGGTGGCAGTATAGGGGGTTATCACGTGTTAGACATGCTTATATAAAAATAGCAAAGGGGGTAGATGATCCAATGTTTCCACTTACTGTGTGCTTAGCAGGCAAGTAGTGCAAAACACTAGATTTTTTGAGATATGGAAAAGATGAGCTAATGAACCTGCCAGGTGAGGAGTGGCCCTGCACTGGTGCTCATATAGCGTCTGGTCCCTAAATATTGGGACATCGATACAATTCTAATCTTTTTGGCTCTATACACCACCACAATGGATTTGAAATTAAATGAACAAGATGTGCTTTAACTGCAGGCTTTCAGCTTTAATTTGAGGGTATTTACATCCAAATCAGGTGAACGGTGTAGGAATTACAACAGTTTGTATATGTGCCTCACACTTTTTAAGGGACCAAAAGTAATAGGACAAATTAACAATCATCCATCAAACTTTCACTTTTTTTAATACTTGGTTGCAAATCCTTTGCAGTCAATTACAGCCTGAAGTCTGGAACGCATAGACATCACCAGACGCTGGGTTTCATCCCTGGTGATGCTCTGCCAGGCCTCTGCTGCAACTGTCTTCAGTTCCTGCTTGTTCTTGGGGCATTTCCCCTTCAGTTTTGTCTTCAGCAAGTGAAATGCATTCTCAATCGGATTCAGGTCCGGTGATTGGCCATTGCATAACATCCCACTTCTTTCCCTTAAACTCTTTGGTTGCTTTCTCAGTATGCTTTGGGTCATTGTCCATCTGCACTGTGAAGCGCCGTCCAATGAGTTCTGAAGCATTTTGCTGAATATGAGCAGATAATATTGCCCAAAACACTTCAGAATTCATCCTGCTGCTTTTGTCAGCAGTCAAATCAATAAATACAAGAGAACCAGTTTCATTGGCAGCCATACATGCCCACGCCATGATACTACCACCACCATGCTTCACTGATGAGGTGGTATGCTTTGGATCATGAGCAGTTTCTTTCCTTCTCCATACTCTTCTCATCACTCTGGCACAAGTTGATCTTGGTCTCATCTGTCCATAGGATGTTGTTGCAGAACTGTAAAGGCTTTTTTAGATGTTTGGCAAACTCAAATCTGGCCTTCGTGTATTTGAGGCTCACCAATGGTTTACATCTTGTGGCGAACCCTCTGTATTCACTCTGGTGAAGTCTTCTCTTGATTGTTGACTTTGACACACATACACCTACCTCCTAAAGAGTGTTCTTGATCTGGCCAACTGTTGTGACGAGTGTTTTCTTCACCAGGGAAAGAATTCTTCGGTCATCTACCACAGTTATTTTCCGTGGTCTTCCAGGTCCTTTGGTGTTGCTGAGCTCACAGGTACATTCTTTCTTTTTAAGGATGTTCCAAACAGTTGATTTGGCCAAATGTTTTTGCTATCTCTCTGATGGGTTTGTTTTTTTTCAGCCAAATGATAGCACACTTGAAATTAACTCTGGACCTTTTATCTGCTCCTTGTAAATGGGATAATGAGGGAATAACACACACCTGGCCATGGAACAGCTGAGCAACCAATTGTCCCATTACTTTTGGTCCCTTAAAAGTGGAAGGCACATATACAAACTGTTATAATTCCTACACTGTTCACCTGATTTGGATGCAAATACCCTCAAATTAAAGCTGAAAGTCTGCAGTTAAAACACATGTTCGTTTCATTTCAAATCCATTGTGGTGGTGTATAGAGCCAAAAAGATTAGAATTGCGTCAATGTCCCAATATTTATGGACCTGACTGTAGCTGTTCTTTTGAGAATGGCAAAAGATAAGCAGAGGACTTCAGCAGGCAAAAAAATGGATTGAAAATTTGACCTGTGCTGGCGCTCAGATTGTGGTTACTGCAGTAACATAAGATACTTTTCTTCAGATCTAAACGTTGAGGTCTTTGTGTTTTTTTTTTTTTGTTTTTGTTTTTTTAGCTGGCTATTGAGGAGGAAATTATACTTGTATGAAGAGATAATGAATTTGTGGAATGCATGTAATTTTGTCTATATGGTAAATGTGAAAATGTTACCTGAATTAAAAGTAGTATGGGATAGGCTAAATTAATCAGCTGTTATTTATTTTCTCCTTCACAATCCATTTGCTGTTTGAAAGTTTAGAGGGACGGTTACAACTTCAGCTACCCCCCCCCCCCTCCTGTCCCTCCTCCACTGGGAGATGAGGCCGCGCTACTGAACAGGCGCACAGCTGTACAGTAAACAAGTCCAGCACTGCTTCCTAGAGTCATCCTGTACAGGTCTGTATTCTCTTATCTCTATCTGTCTGTGTCTCTCTCTCTATCTATCTATCTGCATATCTATCTAACTGCATATATATCTAACTGCATATATATCTATCTATCTGCATATCTATCTATCTAGCTATCTGCATATATATCTATCTATCTGCATATTTATCTATATCTATCTAACTGCATATATATCTATATCCATCTATCTAACTGCATATATATCTATCTGCATCTATATCTATCTATCGCTATATCTGCATATATATCTATCTACCCATCATGGGCGAGTGACGTTGCGGGGGGGGGGGGGGGGTTGGTTGGGGTTTTGGTGTTCCCAAAAAATTGCTCTGAGATGGTACCTCACTCCGTACAGACTCTCCAAATTCCTTCCCTCACACTCATTTTTACAACATCTTCTTCAGGCCTACCCATCTTGAACTTGGGGATAGATCGCTTCCCACCTACCTGCCGCAAGATTGTAACCCATATTCTTATCATGAGACAATGGAGGTCAAATCTATCACCCAATATATCGGAAGTCATAGAGTTGGTAAATCAACATATGTATGAGAGTTTGCTAACTTATAGAAAAGGAGGGTGGAACTAATTATATACAGCTATGTCTGTTGATTTTGAAATAGTTGTTTTGTTGTACTGTTGTATTCACGAGTTTTGTATGTACTCTATAACCAAACAAAACTCGGGAATTTGAGGCTTGTATTAGCATTATAAACCTTTTTATAACCAATTATAAAATTTTGTTCAACCTTGTTTGCATCACCCTTTTGATACCCACAAAAAAACGAATGAAACCAAAAAACAATAGATTATAGCATATGGGTAATGCAGTGGTTAAAAAAACCTCAGAAAACTATGATAAAGTCCCATATGAGTCCATATATCAGGGGTGCCCAACCCTTTGAAGAGTGAGGGCAACTTAAGCGACTTGGTAATCGGTCACAGGCCACAATGAGCGGAGGGGTGGATAACAGGTCCGTGTCCACTCTGCATATGCAAAGCGCACACAGATACAGCCCACTCTACTCTATGGGCCCTCCGATCCGATCTGCCCAGACGAAAGGGTACAGGCCCCCTTCTGTTTTTTTTTTGCTGATCGGATTGAAGGTAGTCCATTTACATCTGCTACTCCATAGAGGTGAATGAATGGTCTGAATGGGTTGGACCGATCGTGTGAAAAGGGCCTAAGGGTGCTTTTACACTGATGCTCTGCGGTTTACCCACACCATGGGTGCAGAGCAGCGCACCTGTGGCTTTCCTGTGGGTAAGCTGCATTTTGCCATAGACTTCTATTGTATCCTGCAGGTGTGGTGAACTTTTTGAATGCTCACCATACCCGCAGCTAATAACAGAAGTCTATGGCTCAGTGCAGGTAACCCACAGGTGCACTGTGCTCCACCTGCGGATCAGTTTGAAAGTAGCCCAGCAACCACTGCAGAACAGTTATACACTGTGATTTTAGTAATAAACTTACCATATATACTCGAGTATAAGCCAACCGAATATAAGCCGAGGCACCTAATTTTACCACAAAAAAATGGGAAAACGTATTGACTCGAGTATAAGCCTAGGGTGAGAAATGTGCAGCTACTGTAAGTGGAAAAGAGGGTCAACAATGCCCATTTGCAGCCTCACTGTGCCCATTTGCAGTCATAGGTCCCCCAAACTTCAACCTTGGTAGTTAAGGGTTCCTAGATGCCCCCTATCTGCAGCCAGTTTGGGGTTTTTGGACCCAAAGGGTCCCGAAATTACATTGCTGCAGATGGACACAGTTGACCGACTTTGGGGCCCCGTATCTTCGGGCCACTTGGTGCTAGGAACCCCAAATTTGGTGTGCAAACACAGTAGAACTAGCACTACAACATATCATAGCTCCTAGCACCAAGTGCCCCTGACATACGGGGCCCCAAAGTCGGTTCAGAAAATGTCAAGCACTTTTCTGCAGCAGAGAATGACATTTTGCGAACCGACTTTGGGGCCTCGTATCTCGGGGTCACTTGGTGCTAGGAACCCCAGTTTTTGTTGTAGTGCTAGTTCCACTGTGTTTGCACACCAAATTGGGGTTTGGGGTTCCTAACACCAAGTGGCCCCGAGATACCGAAAATGTCATTCTCTGCTGCAGAAAAGTGCTCGACTCGAGTATAAGCCGAGGGGGGGGGGGGGGGGGGCATTTTCAGCACACAAAAAATGTGCTGAAAAACTCGGCTTATACTCGAGTATATAGGGTACTTTTTAAAACAGTCTTCCATTCAGTTATCGCCGGCTGTTGCTGCCCCAGGCAGAGTGCATTTGGTATCACTCCGCTTGTGACAGGAGAACTATACAGGCTTATGTGGCTTTGCTCTACAGCAACTTGCTTCCTCTACCACCGGCTTCATTCACAACACTGATGCTCTGGAATGCCAACCTGCCATCCCAGAGAAGGAGGTCGCTGGCCACATCATATTGCTTTGTGGGCCACATGTGGCCCCCGGGCCACTGGTTGGGCACCTCTGCCATATATAAACTAGAATGACACTACACAGTGGCTGCTGGCTGGAGGGGTCAGGAGCAACTCTGCAGAAACAAATTCAAAAGCAGAAAAGGGGCCCATAGGGATGGGCCCGAACACCTTGAACAGGCAAAAAGTTCTAGCGAACATGAAAACCCTTGCAGGGGTCTCAAACTGTTGGCCCTCCAGCTGTTGCAAAACTACAAGTCCCTTACAAGTTACAAAAACTACAAAACTACATGCCTGTGGGAGTCATGCTTGTAACTGTCAGCCTTGCAATGCCTCATGGGACTTGTAGTTTCGCAACAGCTGGAGGGCCGCCAGTTTGAGACCCCAGCCTTAAAGTCTATGAACATGAAAAAATAAAAGTCCTCAATTTAAAGGCTTATATGCAAGTCATTGCCATAAGTGCATGGGGACCTGGGTACTGCCCTAGGGGACATATATCAATGCAAAAAAAGAAAGAGTTTTTAAAAACAGTAGCAATGATTTTAATGATGCTTACAGTGAAATAATAACAATTAAATATTCCTTTAAATATCATGCCTGGGGAGTCTGCCTGTAGAGTGGCATATCTGTGCAATGTATAGAACATGCCACAGCAATAATGACATTTCTAAAAGGAAAAAATTTCATTTAAACGTGCTCGCGGCTGTAATGTTTTGCCGGCTCCTGGCAATATAGATGAAAAAAACAAAACGGCATCCCCCCCTTACAGGTCTGGTATGGAACCCCACGACAAAAAAAAAAAAAAAAAAAAAAAAATGTGGCGTGGCGTCCCCCTCAAAATCCATACCAGACCCTTATCCGTGCAAGCTGCCTGGCAGGCCAGAAAAGGTAGGGGCAGAGCGAGAGCCCCCCCCCCCCCCCGAACCATACCAGGCCACTTGCCATCAACATGGAGAGGGTGCTTTGGGGTGCAATGGGTAGGGGTTTGATGTACCCAATACCCATTCACATAGGGGGAGGGGGCCGGGATCTGGGGGCCCCCTTATTAAAGGGGACTTCCAGATTTCGATAAGCCCCCCGCCCACAGACAACCACCAGCCAGGGTTGTCAGGAAGAGGCCCTTGTCAACATCAACACAGGGACAGGTGCTTTGGGGGGCACCCCAAAGCACCCTCCCCATGTTGAAGGCAGGCAGCCTGGTATGGCTCACTCGCCCCCCCCCCCCCCCCCCGCTCCTGGCCTTTCAGGCTGCTTGCTGGGTCTGGTATGGATTTTTTGGGGGGCCCCATGCAATTTTGTTTTCTTAATTCTGTCATAGGGTTCCCCTTAACCACTTCAATACACTGTATTATATACTCTGCACTGCATTATATACACTACACTAACTGCACTATATACTCGGCACTGTGTTATATACACTACACACGTATACACTACACTGACTGCACTATATACTCTGCACTATATATGCTGCACTGTGTTACACTACACTGCATTATATATTCTACACTGACAGCACGCTCAATTCACTAACTAACCTGCCTAATCTCTCTCCATTCATATACACTATACACTGCCGCCAGTTAAGCAGCCTTGTATAGTGTGGGGCATGGAGTTAGCCCCTGAGCCATGATTGGCCAAAGGCATCCTGCTTTTGGCCAATCATGGCTCTCACAGCACATTGCGCTGTGATTGGCCAAAGCATACAGGTCAGCATTAAGTTAACCATTTGACAGCACTGTTAATGTCTAGCTTAGAAGTGGTAAATAGGGGATGACTGTATGTGTGATCGCCTTGACCTCTGTTAAATTCACTCCATTTAGTTACCTCCTGGACAAAAATGGACTGAGATTTCCACAAACGTGTGACCATTCACACTCTGCCATGCACGGTTCAGCTATTGTATGATGATCTATGCTTGCCAAACGCAGGTATCCGTTTGGCTTAATTCTCTATCCATAGAGTCACCTGATTCATCTGTATATGTAGTGGGAAGGTAGATTTAAGATTTGGTAAGAGATCCATCTTTTAGAAATATATTCAGGTGCATGCTTTGGCCAATCAGCAGCATTCAATGCACTGCGATCTCGCAGTGCATTATGGGTTGCATTGCGGCGGGCAAATTTCCCGCAAGCACAACATATGTTTGTTTGTTCTATGAACAAATGAACACCCTGTTCAACTTGAACATCGGGCCCATCTCTAGTAGTATTAATAAGTGCTTTAATTCATAAAAATGGCAACTCGCATAGATGTAACTTGTACAATGCGTGTCAAACTGTAGATCCAGCTGCTACAATCTGTTTTGGTGCCCCTGTATATGTGTGCCTCTGGCAGTGGACACCCATATACAGCGGGACCGAAACCGATTTTAGCGGCTGGATTTACAGTTTGGACACGCATTGTACAAGTTACCTCTATGCGAGTTGCCATTTATATGGATTAAAGCGCTTTTTAACCACTTCAGCCCCGGAGCAATTTGCAGCCAAAGGACCAGGCCCCTTTTTGTGTTTTGGCACTGCGTCGCTTTAACTGACAATTGCGCGGTCGTGCGACGTGGATCCCAAACAAAATTGGCGTCCTTTTTTTCCCACAAATAGAGCTTTCTTTTGGTGGTATTTGATCGCCCCTGCGGTTTTAATTTTTTGCGCTATAAACAAAAATAGAGCGACAATTTTGAAAAAACTGCAATATTTTTTACTTTTTGCTATAATAAATATCCCAAAAAATATATAAAAAAACATTTTTTTTCCTCAGTTTAGGCCGATACGTATTCTTCTACATATTTTTGTTAAAAAAATAGGGGATAGTTTTAGAGCATTTTTATTAATATTTTTTTTTTTTACTAGTAATGGCGGCGATCAGCGATTTTTATTGTGACTGCGACATTATGGCGGACACATCGGACATTTTTGAAAATTTTTTGGGACCATTGTCATTTATACAGCAATCAATGCTATTTAAATGCATTGATTCCTGTATAAATGACACTGGCAGTGAAAGTTAACCACTAGGGGGCGGGGAGGGGTTATGGTCTGTGACGTGTGTGGTTTTTTTTTTACATTAGGGGGAGTGGCTGACGTCTGACGTCACTGATCGGCTTTCCCGATGACAGGGAACAGCCGATTAGTGACAGGCAGTGTAGGAAGAGGTTTGTTTACACAGACCTCTCCCCGCTCTTCAGCTCTGTGACCCGATCGCGGGACACCAGCGGCGATCGGGTCCGCTGGTCCCGCGGACGTGGTCACAGAGCTCCCGACCAGGTCACGAGCGCGCCGCCGGCAAGGCACGCGCGACCCCACGGCTAGGTAATTAAAGGGGACGTACCTGTACGTGCTTTTACCAAGCTGTGCCATTCTGCCGACGTATATGTGCAGGAGGCGGTCGGGAAGTGGTTAATACTTCCCTCATATGTTTCTTATTTTGATTATTATAAACTAAGTATCCTGTAAATTAAGGGGTGGAATGTAGTGCAATATAGGTTTTTAATGGTGGTTGATTTACAAGAATACATAGATGATTTATTTATCAATTGGACGGGGTCAGCAATCAATCTACAGGAATTTAGAGCATACATAGAGTAAATGTCAACTCCTACAACCTTAAATTTACATTGAATTATCATGCCAATACCATTCCTTTTTGGATTTGCTAACTTTTAAAGACGAAAATGACTGTCTTGCCACGACTATCGAAAACCCACATCAGGAAATACACGCCACGCCAGTAGTGTGCATCTACCAGCACTTATTCAGAGCATTCCATACGCACAGTACATTAGATGATGATGTAACTGTACATATATCTTGAGGATTTTAAACTGCACAGTTACGCGAATGGCTCCTAAAGCGTAGATACAGTAAATAATTACTACGCAGTGCCTATAACAAGGTTTTACAACAATCAAAATCTACACTTCTATATCAGAATTCTAAATCCAATACCCAGAACGTGATGGTCAAATTTATTACTAGATATTCAGGACATGTAGTATTGCGTTCACTGCTTAGCCAACATTGGCATTTTCTTTCTGAAGATAACATTTTATCCAAATATGTAAGCAACAGTCCCGAATAGGTTCTGTAGGGGCTAGGTCCCTATGGGACAAGGTCATGGGAAGTCACAATGTCCCGTTCCATCCATCAAGATGAACCCTGAGGCATTTATCAGTGTGGACAATGTTCTCAATGCCCCTGGGTCCAAATGGGTACTAAAATCCTTTTACCCAAGGGAGAACACTATACCCCCAAATGTCATGTTAACTGTGGTACTCAGTGTCATCTATATGTGGGGCCTACTACATAGGTAAGACAATACGCCAACTTAGGTATCGAATAAATGTTTACACATACTACTCAAATAACGGTAAAATGGTTATACCAGTAAGTCTCGATCTATATCATAGACTTGATGTATCTTTGGTCAATTTTATTGTCTTAGAAAGAGTGCAGGAAGATCCAAGGAGGAAATTGGGACAAAGGGATACTACAAAAAGAAACATTGTGAATCGAAAGGCCTAATGCTACTGTCTATCAAGGTCTAAATGAGGTACTCACCAACCCTTTCTATAGAGTCAATAATCAATGGATAGTCTTCTTCGCTCCAAGTAAAGTGAGTATGGTATAGATCTATCCTTTTTTTAGAACCTAGATGGCCCTGTATGGTTAATTACGGCATGTAGTGATTACTACCCAGCATTTCATTATGATTTGGACAAGTATTGTACTTCGCAGTTGGACTACAGTATTTAATACTTTTTCTAGGTAAGGATCTTTCCAATCACATTTCATAAGTGCTCATCTTTATGATAATGTACTCTTTTGCTCATTAGTCTTGCTTTGCCTCCTTTTTTTACACATGTAGGTCCTATTAGGACTACTATGATATGATTAAGTTGATAAAGCTTTATTGGTGAATATTAGCCCATATATACCATGCCAATGTTATTCTAGCCACAGATGCATCTGATTTTTCAGTAAGTATGACATGATATATCCACAGATTCAATATATTTTGTATATTAAATATATTTTTTGTATCTATATGTAGTGCTTCTAGGTGACTTAGCACCCAAAGAAGCAGCTCTCTGCAAAAAATGTCGAGCTGAGCTATTAACTGAAGGATATGCTAGTTAAAGCCGGAAGTCTTAGAAACTGAAATGAATAGATATCTTGCTGTACGGAGGGTGGTTTTTAGACCTTTTCACTGTGTTTTACCACTTGCCGCCCGCCGTATAGCAACTATACGCTGGCAAAGTGGTTTAGTTATCCTGATCGGACGTCACATGACGTGATCAGGGGGCACGCAGCGCAGATATCGGAGGTGCTGTGTGTCAGTCTGAAACACTGCAACTTCGATCGTGGCCAAGAAGCCTCTGACAGAGGCTTCATACCACGTTATCAGCTGTAGCCAATCACAGCTAATCATCGCGTGAACCAGGAAGTGCCATTAAACGGCTTTCCTCGGTTCATGCTGACAGGGAGCGTCGATCTTCGTCTCTCCCTGTCAGAGGGGGGTCTGTGCTGATAATCAGCACATTGGTTATCAGCACAGCCCCAACAAAAGGTGCCCATCAGCTGCCAGCCTGTCCCCCTCTATAAAGCCTGTCAGTGCCCATAAAAGTGAAGATAGGTACCCACAACAGTGCCAATCAGTGCCACTCAAGTAGCTCCTCATCAGTGCCCATAAGTTTTTTTTTTTTTCAAAATTTTAATATTGTTTATATTGCAAAAATTCAAAACCGCAGAGGTAATCAAATACCACCAAAAGAAAGCTCTATTTGTGGGTACAGTGTTGCATGACCGCACAATTGTCATTCAAAGTGCGACAGCGCTGAAAGCTAAACATTTTCCTGGGCAGGAGGGGGCAAAGTGCCTGGTATTTAAGTGGTTAATGATGTATCAACGTTCTAATTTTTTATATACACCTGTGTTTTTGTGCCTATAAAGTCCATGATTCCTGGTAACCCTATTATTGCTTCATAATTAGGATGTGGCACATTTTACCTTTGTTGGGTTCCCACATAATCACCTGGCGATTACTCACTAGACAAACCGAAAGTTAGAAATAGTTTTCATGCTATTATGGCAGGTTATAGGTATTTTTCTGTTATATGTGACACTCTGACTAGGGTACTAGTGTAGTATCTGTTCAGGCTCGCCTCTTTGAGCTGTCATGGGTCTCCCCAGTGTTAAAGAAGTCTGGTAATTGGAGCTGTCAAAAAATTAAAAAAGCAGTCGGCAATGTTTATTACTAACATTGCTCAGCCCTGAAACACTAAAATAAAAAGAAACATTGGTTCTTTTTGTATACTTCGGTTTCTTCATCTGCCATCAAAGAGATGAACAAATGTTCCTCTATTTAACCGGTTCCCGACCGGCGCGCGATGATGTACGTCGGCAGAATGGCACGGCTGGGCAAATGGGCGTACCTGTACGTCCCTTTAAATTTGCAGCCCTGCCATCGCATGCACGCCGTCCAGGAGCTCCGTGAGTCGGGTCACATGTCCCGTGGACTCGATGTCTGCAGGGATACCCGCGATCGTCTCACGGAGAGGAAGAACATTTACATTAGCATCTCCCCTTTCTGCCTAGTGACAGTGTCACTGATCAGCTCTCCCTGTGATCGGGAGCACTGATCAATGATGTGTCACAGCTAGCCCATCCCCCCTACAGTTAGAAACACTCCCCAGGACACACTTAACCCCTACAGCGCCACCTAGTGTTAACCCCTTCACTGGCAGTCACATTTACACAGTAATCAATGCAATTTTAATCGCACGGATCGCTGTATAAGTGGTCCCAAAATCGCACCAAAATTGTCCGATGTGTCCGCCATAATGTCGCAGTCACAATAAAAATCGTTGATCGCCGCCATTACTAATAAAAAAAAAATATTAATAAAAATGCCATAAAACGAACCCCTATTTTGTAGACGCTATAACTTTTGCGCAAACCAATCAAACGCTTATTGCAATTTTTCTTACCAAAAATATGTAGAAGAATATGTATCGGCCTAAACTGGAGGAAAAAATATTTTTTTATATATTTTTGTGCGATATTTACTATAGCAAAAAATCATGCGTTTTTTTTTTTTTTCCAAATTGTCTATTTTATAAATGATAAACAATTAAAACTTTTTTTTGTTTTGCTTTGTTAGTGAATATTTTAAACACATATTTACACATTTCACATTGAAAAAGCACTAAATTATAAAAAAAAAAAAAATATTTATTTTATTTGTAAATAACTTTTCAATGCTTTGTACCATTGCTGACAGCTGAATTTAAAACAAAACAGTTGTGGTAGGTATCGGCGAGTACTAAAAAAAAAAAAATGTATCGGTACTTGTACTCATTGTAAGTAAAATGCTATAAGTGCATTCCTAACTCTGACCCTACCATATACGTCATCACAATCCTTTGTTTTCACCATCGTTCGGTTAAAACTGTTTTTAAGTGCTCAAGGACCCTGCAATAGGCTAGGTGTATATATATATATATTGGTGTAAAAAACGAACACTAAATTGAGCTCACTCAGGACTCAGACGGACACAGTGCTTGGGGAAAGAAGACTGTCACTTCCAGGAAATTGAAATTAAATTATGGGCTCCTCTAAACTGAATGTTGCTCTATTTACTTTATCATCTGTAATACATCTTTAAACCAAGCTAAGCTAATTCTTTTTATTATTATACTTTTGAGTTGCTTGAATTATTGCATACTATCCATATATCTGAAAGGTTAAACATAGGAATCTGGAAGCAATAATGTTTAACCCTTTATTACATGATTTTGGGTGGTGAGGGTTCCTAGGGGCAGCAGGCAGCCACCTACAGTTTGTATTGGTTGTCAATTACTGTGTTTCAAGATGTTGTCCTGGTTGGTAGGGAAATCCAGAAGATCCTTATTGTTGAGGTCTCTACAAACCCTGTGCATTTTTTGTTGGTGGTATAGTAAAATGTGTTCTTACAGTTCACCCGCTCTGTGTTCATACATCTAGACGTTTAATAATAGCAGAGCAGGGTTACGATATGCCCTGTTCTAGTTGTTGGTCCCAGGTGCACCTATACAGAGTGTGCACATTTCTTTCAGCTTCTCTACCCCTAAATTCACTGCGCTTGAGTGACTATAACTTATACAATACTATGACTATCTGAGCCACAGGTGGAGAACACAAGGCCCGTGGGCCGAATCTGAACCACCGGTGGCCCATAATGTGGCCCACGCAGGTGCCGTGGCCAGCCACCACCTCCTGTTCACATCATCAGCATTCTGCAGTCATGATCTCCTTGGCAACAGGCTTAAACACTTCCTGCTCTCTCCTCAAGTCTCCCCAGTGGCGCTGGCTGTTTGTGTAGCCGGGTGCATGCATGGTAGGTCCTGCATAACCTGCAAGCAGTGGAGGTACCCGACAGCTCCATCGGCTGTGTTCTCCATCCAGCAGGCTGCATCTCAAGAGCGGGATTTTGAGGACTTGCTGCACCCAATAGAGGCCATGAAGAGAGGCAGTGCTTTAAAAGCCATCTTACAACATACCTCTTACATGTGAGTGCAATTGCTTTTGATGATTTTTTTTTATGGTGCAATAAAAAAAATTATACTAGGGCAGAACTAAACTCACTGGTTCTGGAGCTAATCTACATTGGGAGGCACTAACCAGAGCCAAATACACAGGGAGGGAGCTGCCTACATAGGGAGGTACTTGAGCTGGGCCAGGTAGGAGAGAGTATAGATGTGAGGTTTGCTTTGGGAAGGGGAGGGTTAAGGGCTGTGGAGGCAAATGTGTGCAGAGGTGGGGGATTGGGGCAGAGTGGTGGGTGCAGATGTCGAAAACCCCGGATGAGGGATGGAAATTAGATGTTGCTGAACCCGGCACTCTGTACCTAGCCCACTCCTGAACACTGCACTTTGTACATAGCGTACTCCTGAACCTTGCACTCTGTACGTAACTCCCTCCTGAACTCTGCGCGTAGCGTACTTGACTTCTGATGGTGTGGGGGGGGGGGGCTCTTGACATCTGATGTAAAGGGGGTGGGGTGCTGTGAACATCCACTTATAATCATGAGAACAATTTCATGCCAGTTGAAAAGGGGGTTCGCACACCACTGGTATCTTCCACAAGAAACTTTATTTGAGACTGCTAAGACAGAACACCATGACGGAACCATGTTCTGTCTGAGCAGTCTCCAATAAAGTAATTTGTGGATAATGCCAGCAGTGTGCAACCTTCCTTTTTAGACTTGCATCATCTGCTACAGGAGTGTAAGTGGGTTCCATGCCGGACTGCACCTGCACTTCACAGCACACTCCACCTGCCGTGGTTGCATACCACGGCAGGTGGAGCAGTAAACTTTAGATATACTGACCAATTCCATGTCACTTTACAGAGGCATAAGGACCATAAACTGCAATCAAATAACCTCAAAATGTCCAAGAAAGGAAAGTTCATGCAGAGGGCAGGGAATTTAACCACTTCAATACCAGGCACTTTCTCCCCTTCCGGCCCAGGACAATTTTCTGGTTTCAGCTCTGTCACATTTTGAATGACAATTGCACGGTAATGTAACACTGTACCCAAACAAAATTTGTATAATTTTCTTCCCACAAATAGAGCTTTTTTGGTGGTATTTGATCACCTCTGGGGTTTTTATTTTTTAATAAACTAAAAAAAGACCAAAAATAAAAAAAGTGTTTTTAGTTTGTCATAAAATTTTGTTTTCCCCTTCACTGATGAGTTGACACTGATATGCAGCACTGATGGGCACCAATAGGCAACACTGATATGCAGCACTGATGGGCACTTATAGGTGGCACTGATGTGTTACTGAAAGGTGTTACTGTTGGGCATTGTGGTGGGCTCTTCAAACTTCATTGGGGGAATGCTTGGCACTGATTGGTAGTGTTTTTTTGCACATCTAAGGGGGCTGTGCTGATAATCAATGTACCGATTATCAGCACAGACCCCCACCCTCTGACAGGGAGAGCCGCCGATTGGCTCTCCCTGTCAGCGCGAACCGAGGAATGCCGTTTACAGGCACTTCCTGGTTGACGCTGTGATCAGCTGTGATTGGTCACAGCTGATCACGTGGTAAGAAGCCTCTGACAGAGGCTTCTTATCACGATCGGAGATGCGGGTGTCAGACTGATACGCCGCGATGGGCGCTCGCCGGCATGTCATATGACGGCCAGTCAGAATAACAGAACCACTTCCTGGCCGTAATTCTGCTATAGGCTGGGCGGGAAGTGGTTAATGAGCAATGGGAAAGCAAATATGCGCTTGTGTTTAACCACTTCAGCCCCGGACCATTTGGCAGCCAAAGGACCAGAGGTCTTTTTTCAATTTCGCACTGCACTACTTTAACTGGTAATTGCGCGGTCATGCAATTTTGTAACCAAACGAAATTTGCGTCCTTTTCTTCCCACAAATAGAGCTTTCTTTTGATGGTATTTGATTGCCTCTGTGATTTTTATTTTTTGCGATATAAACGGAAAAGGAGCGAAAATTTTGAAAAAAAAAGAGATTTTCTACTTTTTGTTATAAAAAAAATCTAATAAACTCAATTTTAGTCAAACATTTGGGCCAAAATGTATTCAGCCACATGTCTTTAGTAAAAAAAATGCCAATAAGCGTATATTTATTGGTTTGCGCAAAAGTTATAGCGTCTACAAACTAGAGTACATTTTCTGGAATTTACACGGCTTTTAATTTATGACTACCTATCTCATTTCTTGAGGTGCTAAAATGGCAGGGAAGTACAAAACCCCCCCAAATGACCCCATTTTGGAAAGTAGACACCCCAAGCTATTTGCTGAGAGGCATGTTGAGCCCATTGAATATTTTTTTTTTTAGTCCCAAGGGATTGAATAAAGACAAAAAAAAAAAAAAAAAATTTTTTTTTTCATAAAGTTGTCACTAAATGATATATTGCTCACACATGCCATGGTTATATGTGGAGATGCACCCCAAAATACATTTTGCTGCTTCTCCCGAGTATGGGGATACCACATGTGTGGGACTTTTTGGGAGCCTAGCCGCGCACGGGGCCCCGAAACCCAATCAACGCCTTCAGGGTTTCTAAGGGTGCAAATTTTTGATTTCACTCCTCACTACCTATCACAGTTTTGAAGGCCATAAAATGCCAAAATAGCACAAAACCCCCCCAAATGACCCCATTTTGGAAAGTAGACACCCCAAGCTATTTGCTGAGAGGCATGTTGAGTACATGGAATATTTTATATTTTGCCACAAGTTGAGGGAATATTACAAACTTTTTTTTTTTTTTGCCCAAAGTTGTCACTAAATGATATATTGCCCACACATGCCATGGGCATATGTGGAATTACACCCCAAAATACATTCTGCTGCTTCTCCTGAGTACGAGGATACCACATGTGTGGGACTTTTTGGGAGCCTATCCGCATACGGGACCCCGAAAACCAAGCACCGCCTTCAGGATTTCTAAGGGCATAAATTTTTGATTTCACTCCTCACTACCTATCACTACCTATCACAGTTTTGAAGGCCATAAAATGCCAAGATGGCACAAAACCCCCCCAAATGACCCCATTTTGGAAAGTAGACACCCCAAGCTATTTGCTGAGAGGCATGTTGAGCCCATTGAATATTTTTTTTTTTAGTCCCAAGTGATTGAATAAAGACAAAAAAAAAAAAAAAAAAAATGTATTCAAAAAGTTGTCACTAAATGATATATTGCTCACACATGCCATGGTTATATGTGGAATTGCACCCCAAAATACATTTTGCCACTTCTCCTGAGTACGGGGATACCACATGTGTGGGACTTTTTGGGAGCCTAGCCGCGTACGGGGCCCCGAAACCCAAGCACCACCTTCAGCATTTCTAAGGGTGTAAATTTTTGATTTCACTCCTCACTACCTATCACAGTTTCGAAGGCCATAAAATGCCAAAATTGCACAAAACCCCCCCAAATGACCCCATTTTGGAAAGTAGACACCCCAAGCTATTTGCTGAGAGGCATGTTGAGTACATGGAATATTTTATATTTTGCCACAAGTTGCGGGAATATTACAAACTTTTTTTTTTTTGCCCAAAGTTGTCACTAAATGATATATTGCCCACACATGCCATGGGCATATGTGGAATTACACCCCAAAATACATTCTGCTGCTTCTCCTGAGTACGGGGATACCACATGTGTGGGACTTTTTGGGAGCCTATCCGCATACGGGACCCCGAAAACCAAGCACCGCTTTCAGGATTTCTAAGGGCATAAATTTTTGATTTCACTCCTCACTACCTATCACTACCTATCACAGTTTTGAAGACCATAAAATGCCAAGATGGCACAAAACCCCCCCAAATGACCCCATTTTGGAAAGTAGACACCCCAAGCTATTTGCTGAGAGGCATGTTGAGCCCGTTGAATATTTTTTTTTTTAGTCCCAAGTGATTGAATAAAGACAAAAAAAAAAAATAAAAAAAATTTATTCAAAAAGTTGTCACTAAATGATATATTGCTCACACATGCCATGGTTATATGTGGAATTGCACCCCAAAATACATTTTGCTGCTTCTCCTGAGTATGGGGATACCACATGTGTGGGACTTTTTGGGAGCCTAGCCGCGTACGGGGCCCCGAAACCCAAGCACCGCCTTCAGGATTTCTAAGGGTGCAAATTTTTGATTTCACTCCTCACTACCTATCACAGTTTCGAAGGCCATAAAATGCCAAAATAGCACAAAACCCCCCCAAATGACCCCATTTTGGAAAGTAGACACCCCAAGCTATTTGTTGAGAGGCATGGTGAGTATTTTACAGCTCTCATGTGTTTTTGAAAATGAAGAAAGTAAAGAAAAAAAAATTATTTTTTTTTTTTTTTTTCAATTTTAAAAAACATTGTGACAAAAAGCGAGATCTGCAAAATACTCACCATACCTCTCAGCAAATAGCTTGGGGTGTCTACTTTCCAAAATGGGGTCATTTGGGGGTGGTTTGTGCCATCTGGGCATTCCATGGCCTCCGAAACTGTGATTGGCAGTGAGGAGTGAAATAAAAAAATTACACCCTTAGAAAGCCTGAAAGCGGTGCTTGGATTTTGGGGTCCCGTACGCGGCTAGGCTCCCAAAAAGTCCCACACATGTGGTATCCCCGTACTCAGGAGAAGCAACAGAATGTATTTTGGGGTGTATCTCCACATATGCCCATGGCATGTTTGAGCAATATATCATTTAGTGACAAGTTTTTGTAAAAAAAAATATTATTTTTTTTTTTTTTTTTTCATTATTCAATCTCTTGGGACCAAAAAAAAAAATATTTAATGGGCTCAACATTGCTCTCAGCAAATAGCTTGGGGTGTCTACTTTCCAAAATGGGGTCATTTGGGGGGGGTTTGAACTGTCCTGGCATTTTATGCACAACATTTAGAAGCCTATGTCACACGTCACCCACTCTTCTAACCACTTGAAGATAAAGCCCTTTCTGACACTTTTTGTTTACATGAAAACATATTTTTTTTTTTGCAAGAAAATTACGTTGAACCCCCAAACACTATATATATTGTTAAAGCAAAGGCCCTACAGATTAAAATGGTGGGTGTTGCATTTTTTTTTTCCACACAGTATTTGCGCAGCGATTTTTCAAACGCATTTTTTGTGGAAAAAATACACTTTTTTTTATTTTAATGCACTTAAACACACTATATTGCTCAAATTTTTGATGAAATAAAAAATATGATCTTAGGCCGAGTACATGGATACCAAACACGACATGCTTTAAAATTGCGCACAAACACGCAGTGGCGACAAACTACATACATTTTTAAAAGCCTTTAAAAGCCTTTACAGGTTACCACATTAGATTCACGGAGGAGGTCTACTGCTAAAATTACTGCCCTCGATCTGACCTTCGCGGTGATACCTCACATGCATGGTGCAATTGCTGTTTACATATGACGCCAGACCAACGCTTGTGTTCGCCTTTGCGCAAAAGAAGGGGGGGCAGGGGTGCTTTTTTTTTTTTTTTTTTTTTAGTTTTTCTTTTTATTTAGCTTTTTTATTTTATTTTTAAACTGTTCCTTCCATTTTTTTTTTCTTAGTTGTCATTTTTATTGTTATCGCAGGGAATGTAAATATCCCCTATGATAGCAATAGGCAGTGACAGGTACTCTTTTTTTGAAAAAATTGGGGTCTATTAGACCCTAGATCTTTCCTGTGCCCTCAAAGCATCTGACCACACCAAGATCGGTGTGATAAAATGCTTTCCCAATTTCCCAATGGCGCGGTGGGTATGCCCACCATTAGAATACCTCCCTTCATCCACCCACTTCTAATGATGGGCATACATGCACCATTTATATATGCCGAAGCATGGGGGCATCCTCCCGCAAAAAAAGTTATGCCACGTACACATGGTCGGACTTTTTTCGACCGTATGTACGTGGCATTAGGAGCAAAATCGCTCCTCCGCCCTCTGCTGCCCCCATGCTTCGGCATATATGCTCTTTTTTTTAACTGTGGTGGTGAAATCACCTCCTACAGCATTGGAGTCGCGGCTTTATGTATCGTGGGAGCAAACGCTGTTGCTGTCAAGATAAATAAATCCACGCTGCAACTGAATGGCGTACCTGCTAAGCAAATAATGGTTAACATTAAAACAAAGTAACATTACAGTATAACAGTAAGACCTTACCATACCATACCTGCAAAGCAAATACCAAAAAAAAAACATAGTAAAAAATAAAACATTTTGTTAACGCAACCGGTGCCTAAAATATATATATGCCGAAGCATGGGGGCATCCTCCCGCAAAAAAGTTATGCCACGTACACATGGTCGGACTTTTTTCGACCGTATGTACGTGGCATTAGGAGCAAAATCGCTCCTCCGCCCTCTGCTGCCCCCATGCTTCGGCATATATGCTCTTTTTTTTAACTGTGGTGGTGAAATCACCTCCTACAGCGTTGGAGTCGCGGCTTTATGTATCGTGGGAGCAAACGCTGTTGCTGTCAAGATAAATAAATCCACGCTGCAACTGAATGGCGTACCTGCTAAGCAAATAATGGTTAACATTAAAACAAAGTAACATTAGAGTATAACAGTAAGACCTTACCATACCATACCTGCAAAGCAAATACCAAAAAAAAACATAGTAAAAAATAAAACATTTTGTTAACGCAACCGGTGCCTAAAATATATATATGCCGAAGCATGGGGGCATCCTCCCGCAAAAAAGTTATGCCACGTACACATGGTCGGACTTTTTTCGACCGTATGTACGTGGCATTAGGAGCAAAATCGCTCCTCCGCCCTCTGCTGCCCCCATGCTTCGGCATATATGCTCTTTTTTTTAACTGTGGTGGTGAAATCACCTCCTACAGTGTTGGAGTCGCGGCTTTATGTATCGTGGGAGCAAACGCTGTTGCTGTCAAGATAAATAAATCCGCGCTGCAACTGAATGGCGCACCTGAAAACAAAAAAATGGTTAACAATAAAACATACCTGAAAAGCAAGCATGATAAAACATAATAAAACATTGCAGAATAGAATAGAGTAAAAAAGAGCAACAATAGAGAGAGAACAATAAAACGACAAATATTTTTGTTTTTTTATTTTATATTTTTTTGGTGTTTTTTTTTTTTTTGTACTTTTTTTTTTATTTTTTATTTTTTACACTTTTTTTTTAAACTATAACTATAATTTTAACTGTAACGGTCGGGTCTCAAAATGCGATGGCATTCTTGAGACCCTGTAACTATAATTTTAACTGCAACGGTCGGGTCTCAAAATGCGATGGCATTCTTGAGACCCTGTGAAAGTGTATCCTAGCCTGTGAAATGCTGTACCCTACGCTAATACCTCACTAGTTCGTGGTAGCGTTCAAAGCATTCACCAACGCAGAGACCAGGATTGTCAGGACAGCGTGGACAATAATAACGGGTGTCACGCCTAAATCCGCGCTTGCTACAGACACGACATCTTCTTTGGGGGGCTCGTTGGGTAGGGGTACTCTGGAGGACATGAGGATAATGCCTCTCATGCAGCCGGCTTACTGCATTTGGTAGGGGATGGTGAGGTGTGGAATCGCCTGGATACAGGAGTTCCATGACAACCGCTCCCTGGAATTCAAGGAAGGGTAACGTCCCGCCTGAAGCTCCGTATAGCACATGAGCATTCAGCAAAGCCAATTGGAATAAATAAATAGACACTTTTTTGTACCAGCGTCTAGCCTTACGGACAACTAGGTACGGCGCCAACAACTGGTCGTTGAGGTCCACCCCCCCCCATATTAAGGTTGTATTCGTGGATACAGAGGGGTTTCGTCACAACACCAGCCGCCGTACGAATTTGGACTGTCGTGTCTGCATGAAGGGAGGTAAGAACGAAAACATTCCTATTATCCCTCCACTTCACAGCGAGCAAGTTATTACACTTCAAGCAGGCTCTCTCCCCCAGCCTAAGACGGGAATCTACAAGCCGCTGGGGAAAGCCCCGGCGATTAGGTCGCACGGTGCCACATGCTCCAATCTGATGATCAAACAAGTGACTAAACAGTGGCACGCTCGTGTAATAATTGTCCACGTACAAGTGGTACCCCTTTCCGAATAAGGGTGACACCAAGTTCCACACTATCTTGCCAGCGCTCCCTATGTAATCTGGACAGTTCTCCGGCTCTACGTGACTATCTTTTCCCTCATAAACCGAAAAGCTCCACGTATAGCCTGTTGCCCTGTCACAGAGCTTGTAGAGCTTGACCCCGTATCTGGCACGCTTGCTGGGAAGGAACTGTTTGAAAGACAAGCGGCCAGAAAACTTAATCAGGGACTCGTCAACGCAGACAACTTGATTGGGCGTAAACAAGGCTGCAAAACATTGGTTGAAGTGGTTTATGAGGGGCCGAATTTTGTAGAGCCGATCAAATTCAGGGTCTCCACGAGGACGACAAAGTTCATTGTCACTGAAGTGCATGAACCGCAAGATCTGTTCGTATCGTGCCCTGGACATGGAGGCAGAGAACACGGGCATATGGTGGTGCGGTGAGGTGGACCAATAAGACCTCAGAGTCGGGAATTTGTGTATGCCCATGTTGAGGGAAAGGCCCAGAAAGGTCTTAAATTCGGAAACCGTAATTGGTTTCCAATCTCTGGCAAGGGAAGGCACTTGGGGATTAGCGGCGATGTGTTGACCAGCGTATATATTACTTTGGTCCACAATAGATCTATAGAGATCTTCCGTGAAAAACAGCGAATAAAAATCGGATGGCTTAAAATCAGCTGTTTCCACCTGAATACCGGGTTGGCCAGTGAATGGGGGAAGTACGGGTTCTGCAGAAGTGGTGGGCACCCAATCAGGATTGGCGAATTCTGCAGGAAGGACACTATGTGATCGACGGACCTGCCTTTGTCTTCTTCTTGGTGGCAGCGGGACACTACTTGTGCTTGCCACCTCGCCAGCTTGAACTGCACTTATGGGACTCGCCACGTCACCAAGTGTTACTGCAGTGCTGGTTTGACTACGTCCAGGGTGTACTAGGCCGCTGGTGCTTGCCAGTTCACCAGAAGGAATAGCGGCGCTAGTACTTCTCTGCTCCATACGAGAGACCTGCGGTTCCTGCACCTCAACAACATCAGAAGATCGGGATCGGGTACGCCTGACCTTAGCAGGGACCACACCTTCGTCGCCAGAGCTATCTGTCATGGAGCCGCTGTCGTCTACTGGATCGTATTCTGAGCCTGATTCTGACAGATGAGTGACCTCCTCTTCACTATCTGACATACTCAGAAACAAGTAGGCCTGTTCACTAGTGTACTTGCGATTTGCCATTTTGGGCTCTAAATTTAGTAGTACACTAGTGAGATTCACAGGAAAAAAAGCTCCTAGGCTGCTGGCAACTGAATCAAAACGCTACCAAAAAAACTGTTAGCGATCGCAGGGATCAGGCCTGACTCTGCGAACGCTGCAGTTATGTGTGCTTAGTGTTTTGGAAGTGACAGTGATCGATCGATACTGCACTTGGGTGGGCTGGGCTGGGCTGGGCTGGGAGGAGGGGGAAAACGCAGGTGCTAGCAGGTATCTGGGCTGATCCCGCTAACAATGCGTTTTTTGGAACCCTAAACTGCTGGGACGCTAGTATAGATCTGATCAGATCAGATATTGATCTGTTCAGATACTATACCACTAAGGGAGGTGTATGCTTTGCGCGTGGGTGTTTGCGGTACTGGCACTAACCTGGGGCGACGCAGACCTTATTTGACCCTAACACCTAATTGATATCACCCGCCGGGCGATCAGGGGGTTAAACCGATAGTTGGGTAATAAATGGCGGGTGCCCTGACAGTATAAAAAAACAAGCTAACTAACCAGCGTCACCCGTAACAGTTATACGGTGATCACTGGTGAAAGGGTTAACTAGGGGCAATCAGGGGTTAAAACCTTTATTAGGTAATATATGGGGGTACCTGACACTATATAAAAACCTGACGGGGAACCTAAATAACTAAATAACTAACTGGCTAACCAGCGTCACCAGTGACACTTATACTGTGATCACTGGTGAAAGAGTTAACTCTAGGGGCAATCAAGGGGTTAAAACCTTTATTTAGGTTGTAATATGGGGGTACCTGACCTATAAACCTATTTATAATCCTATATAAACCTGGCGGTTACCTAAAAAAAAAAAAAACTGGCTACCTAGCGGCACCAGTGACACTAATAGAGCGATCAAAAAAAACGATCGCTTAGTGACACTGGCAAAAGGGGGTGAAAGGGTTACCTAGGGGGCAATCAAGGGGTTAAACCTTTATTGGGGGGGGGGTAGGGGGCTACCTTGGACCTAAAGGGGCCTAAAACTAACTGCCCTGACAGTTATTGCAGTCACACTGACACTAAATGCAGTGATCAGTAAAATAAATGATCACTGCAATCAGTGACACTGTGACAGGGGGGGCAGGGGGTGATCTGGGGGGTGATCAGGGGGTGACAGGGGGGTGAAATGTGTGCCTATGTGTGCCTGGTGTCAGTGTAGTGTTTGTGCACTTACTTGATGTCTTCTCCGCTCGGCGTCCCGGTCAGAAAGACCGACACGAGGAGCGTGACATCACTTCCCCTTGCCTGTGTTTACAATTACACAGGAAGGGGAAGGAAGCGGACGAATCCCATTGGCCAGAGCGATCGGGAGGGGGTGGCCAGAAACGACTGGCCGTTACCTCGTCCCGCATCGCTTCTGAAGCCATCCCGACCGTCCCCGCCGGCGGAGGGGGGTCCGATCGGACCCCCCAACCGCCGGAAGAATGTCACGTACAGGTACGTGATTCTGCCTGTACGTGCCATTCTGCCGACGTATATATACAGGGGGCGGTCGGGAAGTGGTTAATGGAGACAAGCCGGTATGTTTTATTTGCTACAAGGCAGTGATGAAGGAATACAATTTACATCTGCAATTTGAGACTAAACACGGAGCCAAAAATGCTAACCTTAGCAACAATTGTAACAAAAGGTCAAAGAATTAAATGGCAGCCTGCATTCTCAAATGAATATTTTCGCAAAAATTACAGCAAAAAATGATGCAGCAGTGAAAGCCAGCTTTCTTGTGGCTGAAGAAATTTCCAGAGATTCAAAGTGCTTTTCAGAAGATGCATTTGTAAAGCAGTGTATGCTGAAGGTATGTGAACAGGTGTGCCCTGAGCAGAGACAATGTCAGCTTGTCAAGAAACACTATTGCAGAGTCAGGGACCTAGCGGGTAATCTGACAACACAGCTGGCTGAAGAAGCACACAGTTATCTGGCGTCATCATTATCATCAATACTGATACAGCTCATCTAGCTATTTTTGTAAGAGGTGTTAAAGCGGGACTGTACCTGAAATTTTTTTTTTAAAAGCCAGCAGCTACAAATACTGCAGCTGCTGACTTTTAAAAAATGGACACTTACCTGTCTCCCAGTTCCAGCGATGTCGGCAGCAGAGGCCGATCGATCGGCTCTCTGCTGTTGCCGGCGCCATTCTCGGTGAGGGAATCAGGAAGTAAAGCCTGCGGCTTCACTTCCCGGTTCCCTACTGCGCATGCGCGAGTCGCGGGGCGCAATGAGAATCTTCAGCGCTGTCTGCCGGGACACGTGTGTGTGTCCCGGCAGACAGCGCACCGGGATAGGAAGCTGCGTAAACTCCCGTGGGAGTTTATGCCCGGAAATAGGTGCAGATACCTGTCTTAGACAGGTATCTGCACCCCCCTCCCCCCCTGAAAGGTGCCAAATGTGACACCGGAGGGGGGGGGGGGGGGGTTCCGAAAAGCGGAAGTTCCACTTTAGGGAAGACTTGTCTTCAGTGAGGAGCTCTTGGAAGTGGTCGCCATGCACGGGACAACTGGGAGTGACAGCTTTAATGCGGTGGAGGAATCCGTAAATTAAATGAAATGACCCTGTTAAAAGTTGGTGGGGCTTACCAATCATGGTGCACCAATAATGTGTGGAGACCAAACTGGCTTGGTTGGGCTATTGAAAAAAAATGAACTGCCACACACCGCTGATAACATAACATTACATTATCGACCAAGGTTCTGAAACTGGATAACATAATGACCACAGTCACAAAAACAGTGAACTTTCTTCGTGCATAGGGCCTGAATAATCATCAGTTCCAACTATTTTTTAAGGAGGTGGGCACAGAACATACAGATGTGCTGACATTGACATTCGTTGTACTGTTCATTTAAGCACAAGAGACTCCATTTTGTTCTCACTGTTGAAATGTGTTCTGTAACCTTCACCTAACACACAGACACGTCTCCTCTAGAAACTCTCTACTCCCTCCCTCCCCTATCCATGTTTTACTTTTGCAATTGTTCTATTCGCTAGCTTTTAATAATATATTTCTATTTGTTTAGCTTTTAATAACGTATTTCTATTTGTTCATTTTTAATAACATCTCACACCACCCCTTTCTTATCTGTGTATAAAATAACATGTAATAATAAATTTCGTCAGAACGGACATTTTAAACACAGTGATTGATTCCTGTGAATCTGTTCCTGCAGCTGCAGTATTAACTTTTATTTTAGAGTCCCAATCAGAAATTAGTCATAACAGTTTTGGCGAGTCAGATATCAGGAGTTTGGCAGAGTTTTCAGAAGGAACCGCGATTCGATCGGGATCATCGGGAACGCAGACCTCTAAATGCTGGCTAGGTAAGCTGTCCTTAAGCTTGCTATATTTCTGCCTTTCCTATGTATTCTATCTGTCGGTTCTCAAGGAAACCAGACCACTCTCTGACCTTTCTGGTTGGGTAAGGTGTGTGTGTGAATGTGTTTGTGTCCCCCTTCAGGGGTTGGACTGTGTGTGGATAGGGAGAATCCTCTGCAGTTCCCTGCGTTGACTCCTTGTGGGCGATCTGGGTCAGAGGCGCATAGTAGGGTCAGATAAAACTCAGAGAAGAGAAGAGACGAGGAGGGACTCTTAATGAGTGTTTTGTCTATTGTCATAAACCTCTTCTATCCACGTAGAGAAATGGAGACTATTCTTGTAAATCTGCAGATTTGCTGTACTATTTGTTTTAGAGGCAAGAGGGTATAGGCACTAGTAGAGAAGACTTGCCAGTCATTATGGGCATTAAAATAAGTAAGGGAATGAAGGGTAAGAGGCCTTCAGATAATGCCCAGCGCAAGATGAGCGCTAGAGAATATATGAACCGAAGGTATGGTTCCGCCTATACTGAGCCCCTAGATAAATGGGTAGAATGGACAAAGGGAACAGCTAAACCTTTAAAATCTGAAGGGACTTTTGATTTACAAGTATGGCAAACTTTTCTGCACGATTATGGCCCACTACTGTGCAGTGAAGGAACGTGGAGAATAGCTTGCACATGGGAGACAGAAGCTAAAGTAGCAAATCAAACTGGCTTGACGGAGATGTTTAATAAAAGTACTACCCAAATTTACTACTTTGGCCAGAAGACTCTGTAGAAGAGGACCCCCCACCTTATGTGGCTGCCAGTTTAGCTTTAAGGGGTCCAAGCACAAAAGCAAAAGAATTAGATTACATGGAACACGCAAAAGATGAGCTGGGCAATATAGTAGAGAGCAGAGGTTTAACAGCTCCATATCAACCTACAAAGAGGGATTTGGCTCATATCCTAGAAACGGATGATTGGCATAAATTAAAAGGCACATATGCAAAACTAGATCTCTCTGAACTTAAGGCTTTGGCCAGAGAAAGAGAGATAGAGTCTGAACTTCCAGGGCAAACCATAATTTCCAAATTGTGGCAGCAAGATGAAGAGAGAAGGACTAAATTCTGCCATCTTCCTGACCGTAGACTAGAAAAGAGCTTAGAAGCACCTCATGCTGATCCCAGTACAAAAGCAGTGGATCAGGCATAGGAAAATGGCATACCAGTATCAATCATGTTAAATAGAGGAGACAATGGTCCCGAGACCAGAGTAAAAGTCTTTTTACAAGAACTCCCCTATCCTGGAGGAGAAACAGAATTAACCTGTTTAATCGATACTTGGCCTAACCGGGACCTCTACTGATTTGGTCGAGTCCAAGCCACTTAAACTCAGGCTAGGACAGCAAACAGAAATTGCCACTAAAGTGTTAGTTTCAGACACAGTTCCTGCCAATCTTTTGGGAGCTGACATTTTGAACCAAATTTTAGCAAACATAGACTACACTCCTACAGGAGTCCAAGTGGTCAGTAGTCTGTCAGAAGTTTTAAATTCTGCCTGTGGAGTATTTTTAATCCAAGACTCCACTCCACCTTTTCCACCAGGATTGAAAGTGATTCCCACTAAATTATGGGCCACCAGCAAATATGATGTCCTTTAATGCCCTTTAAGGGCATCTTGCTAAGAACTGTCATATGCAAACTGGCTGTGTGATTTTGCTGTGTGACATAACAGAGCATCTCACCCAACTGAAAAAAAACACCCAACTTCTCCTAAATGTGCGTTTACCAGCAGCAGTGTACATGAGGCCTAAGATGCACATTCAAGAGTCTTTTAAAACGATCAATACTTCCTGCTGACACCAACGATTTCGGAAGAGAGTTCGACATCCTTATCGCCCTCACAGTGAAAAACCCCCTATGCAGCTTGAGGTTAAACCCGCTTCTCTTCCAATCTCATTGTGTGGTCCCGTGCCTTCTTACACTCCTTGAGACTAAATCGTTTCCTACCTACGTTGGGATCACCATAGAGATGTTTGGATATCACGATCATATCTCCTCTTAAGCGTCTCTTCTCCAGGGAGAATATGTTTAGTGCTTGTAGTTGTTCCTCGTAATTGAGGTCTTCCAGACCCCTTATTAATTGTGTTGCCATTCTCTGGACTCCCTCCAGTTCCAGCACATCCTTAAATATCTCATTATTTTTCCTATGCCTCTGCTTTTACTAAAATCAGTAATAATTGAATGTAGCTGCAATTATTTAATAGGATAATAAGGATACATAGCCTTACACAACCGCCCCTTTGAGGGCAACCATAATGCTAATGCGGCCCCTGATGAACATGAGTTTGAAACCCCTCATGTAAGCGATCGGTGTAGGAGCAGCGTGGCATAAGAAAGCTGTACTTGGGGGGGGGGGGGTATAAAGTCTGACCCATACTGTGTGTTCAAGTTCCTACATACAAAGTTGTGCTTGTATTTTTTTCTAAATATAGTTAATAGTCTCTCTGATCTTGCACCCCCTGTACTGTAGCACAGGTGGGATTTAGAACTGTGAAAAATTATCAACAGGGCAAGTTTTGCTTACCATATACTGAGGCAGGCTAGGGAGAAGTCCCTGATACAAGATCTCTACAGGCATTTGTTCAACATCTTCTTCACCCTAGTGTTAAACACAAAATCAAAGTGAAAAAAAGTTTTCACAGCACATCAAAGCCTATTTTTGAAATTAAGGAACACACACACACACACACACACACACACACACACACTATATATATATAATATATATATATATCACTAACCCCCCAAAGGAGCTGCTGGTTTTATTTGGGCTTCCCGTTACCTTACCTGCTTGCGTCTCTGTCTTAGGGGTCCCGTTGGAAAGTGGCCCAAAGAATGTTTAATGTGACACTTAGTCCTTTTTTGCTGATTCATTTGAAATAAACACAAACACAGTCTTTCAAAGGAGGGTGAGAGGGTTAAGGGTGAGTTCAGGCACTTGGTAATTGTGGGGTAGAAATATCAGAAAAAGCCAGATGACAAACAGCTCCACAGACTGAATCCAGAAACCCCCAAATAGGCCCTTCTCACTTGGCCTAGCAGCCGGTGAGGTGCTCAACAAAGTCTCTGCCACAGACTTGTTAATTAAATTAAAGAATTACTGAGAGATTTTGAGTAGATTCAAAGAACTGCCATACAGTAACAGTCTCTTTCCTCTTAACATAGGTAGATGTGTTATTCAAACAACAAAAAGAATTGGCAACAGTGTTAACTGAAACAAATGGATGGTGCACTGTCTCTTTAAATCATTACTGAGAGATGGAATTTTTAGTAATCTCTAAAGCAACAGAGGGATGATTCTGAATGGCCTTTTTTGCACTTCATATGGAAATAGTGGACAGGTGGATTAAGGTGGTACAATCCATTGTGGGGCTAAGAGCACTTTATTTGTTAATTATTGCACTTAACACTTTAATGTGAACGAATTATTATATTTACACATCCTTTTTTTAGGATGACGATTTTAAGAGATAGCGCACCATTTTTTGTCTTTTTGTTCACATATCTTGTATTCAGGTATAGTGGAAGTCGGAGTCTAAAGCCTCGTACACACGGTACGATTGTTGGCCAACCGAGCGTCTGATTTTTGTTCTAAGGGTGTGTGCCAGGATCTTGTCTTGCATACTAACGGTACGCAATTGTTGTGCCACAAACACGAACATAGTGACGTACTACCAGGAATTTCAGCTCTTGAACTCCACCCTTTGGGCCCCTTCTGCTAATTTCGTGTTTGGTGAGCATTGATTCCGAGCATGCGTGCTTGTACTTTCGACTTCTGTGTGATGGATTTGTGTACTGATCATACGAAAATCTGACGTCAAACCGTTGTCCGCCAAAAATGTACTACCCTGCCATCCAACATCTGTTGGCCAAAAGTTGGACGATTGTCAAAAGGAGCAAACTAACGGTAAGATTTTAGGACAACAGTCTGTCAACAGACAATCCCCTGCCAACAATCATATTGTGTGTACGAGGCTTTAGAATAGGACACTGAGTGTGGATTGTTTAGGGTGTTTGTTGTCAGTTAGCATTGTTCTCCAATCAGCAGATGCAAAGAGCACAAAAAAACTATCAGCTCACACAATTTCTAGCAGGATCAAGAGGCATTTTTTCACACAACAAAACAAATTCAATAATTAACAGATCAAAAGCAGAGCAAAACATTAAAATTCATTGTTAGGGTTTACAAATACTTTAAACACCTCAATACTACGTAATTGTAAAAATTGAGGGAGAGGTCCACCTCGCCAGGCAGTCAGTGGCTCTGTACCTTGTGATTGCTGTGCACCAATCACAACCATTACAAGTGTAATCACTGCTAGTGTTTACAAACATTAAGATGGCTTACAATAGAGGAAGGAGAGAGCTAAATGTTTGTAAACCTAGCAGGACGGAAGACTGAAGCAGATAAAAATGAAGGTGGGGGAATTTAAAGTGTCACTGATCAACAATGATTGTGCAATTGTTTTTATTTTTTTTTTAAACCATTTACATATTTTTGTTTTTTCCCTCTATATAGTAAAAAATAAAAATAAATAAAAACAAACACAGTCATTATAGACCACCAAAAAAGCGGTGTCTCCAAAAAATTATAAACAATTTTTTGATAAATGGCCTGGTAAATAAATGGGTATATACAAGCAGGTACTCAAGTGGTTAAACTACACCAAACGTTCTCCTTCCTAAAATCTTACATACCCCTGATAGTGGACACTTCAAGAATTCCTCCTCTTGGCGAACTTGAACCTCTGCAATTGATGTATATTTGTGCTGTTGAAGAGGGAATGTATCAGTTACAGCTCAATTTCTATAAAAAAATCCATACAATAAAACAAAGCTTATTAAATGCTGCAACACTTGAATGTAAGCTGAAAGAAATAGTTTATCAGCAGTGTTATCAGTGGTGAATTCCATGGCAAAATATTAGGCGATACCTGAATGCACCACTTACAGAAATATTTCATGGGAACGCAGAGCCGCTTAGTACATTTTTTTTAGATCTACGTGGAAAGGAGAATCATCTTATGAATATTCACCAATGCCTTAAAAAAAACCTTGCTTCCTTTTTGTAGTTTTGTAATTTGTGTGCATATTACATACACACCCTCCGAGTCTTGCTTTTGCAGCATACACAATGGCCATGCCATTTTCAATTGCCATGCCATATTTTTAAGCGCTAGAAAAAAGGAATTATGATGTGCCTGTAATTGTTGTATCTTGAAGTACAGTGGAGGACACAGGAAAAGATGCAGACCATGGGTTATATGCACCTTTAGATGATTGGACACTGGCAAAAGCTTTGCTAGGTCTGCCCCCTCGTGTACCCAAATAACCTCACCCACTCCAAGGGGCTCCAGTTTTGTTAGCAAGCAACAGAAAGATCACAGAGAAGAGAGAGGAGGGACCTGTGTTCTGTACTGTACTCCAAGATACAGAATTTACGGGTACAGAAAACGTTTTTTTTTTTTTTTTTTTTTTTTTAATCTTAATCTCCCCAAGAAATATTCAATGGGTGGTCAACAAAACGCTACAAAATATCTGCAACAGACCCACAGGAAGAAAACAAGAAGGCCAACAGAATTTAGGGCAGTGGCTCTAAGGGGCAATGGAAACATGGTGAAAGTCATAGGTATCATACCTTACACCAGACCCTTAGGGGGATTATGGTAAAATGCCATGCCATCTGGCAGGGAATGCAGACGATTTCAAGGGAAGACAAGAAACATTACAGAGGTAAAGAGAAAACTGGCCACCAGGCTATTCTGTCTTAAAGCGGTTCTACACCCATTTCATTTAGTAAATCTCTTTGCCTTCCAAATCAGGCAAAGAGTACTAAATGAAATGTTTTTTTTTTTTTTTTTTTTTTTACTTACCTTGTAATTGAAGACTTCCGGTCTTCTCCCTCTGCGGCGGCGGGCGGGGTCTTGCGTCGATCGTCGTCACGCCGCACTGTCTCCTGGGATCTGGTGTCATTGATCCCAGGAGTCAGTGCGGGCATCTTCCGAAATCTCGCGAGATTTCGGCCACATCTTCCGAAATCTCCCGAGATTTCGGCCGCATCTGCCGAAATCTCGTGAGATCTCGGCAGATGAGCCGTTACTGCGCACGCGCGAGTAACGGCAGTGCATGGTGGGCCATCTAAAGTCCCTGTGGGTGTTTCACATGCCCACAGGCAAGATGGCCCCCAGCACTAAAGAAGAAGACGAGGAACTTCATCGGACGAAAACCGGCGGCGATCGAGATGGAAGATGGAACAGGTGAGTCCCCTAATAAAGGTAAGCACACTTTATATTACATCCTTAAAAAAAAAAATTTTTTTCAGAGTGCAGAACCGCTTTAAAGTATGAAAATGTAATCTTATGAGGGTTTTCCCCAGAGGAATTTCCCCATAGGCAAGGATAGCTCAGGATAAACACAAGATGCTGTAGGAGTTTCAGCAGGTGACATGAATGAGTCATGTGTAGACAAAGGTTGCACAGGTAGAGTATGTGCTGGGAGAAGGCAAGGGATTCTAAGAAAAGACAGAAATATGGCCAAGGCAAGATAAACAGAGTATGAAAGACAAACAAGGAACTCAGGATTAGATCTTTTTATTAGCCTTTATGGGAGGGGGCTGTCTTCCTAAAGAATTTCCAAGTAGGAAAATTAGGTTATGCCCAATGGGATTGCAAGGCAAGGAATCCCACGTAAAGATGGGATGCCCTAACCCAGGGAATATTCATGTGGCAACACCATTCGGAAAGTTGTCACTCCATAGTCTAGAAGGTGAACGAAGGCTGAGCATGGTTGGTAAGCCTCAAGGATGCTAGGGACCATGGGTGGAGAAGAGGGGGAATCAGCCATGAATCCAAGGAGTAGGGGGGATTGAAAAACATTCCAAAACAAAATCGCACAATAGTATATCCCATACTTGGGTCTAGACCTAGGAAAGGGACAGCAAACTAAACATCTTATCCTGGAACTGGCTACTAGGGAATTGGTCATATCATGGCAAAAGGGGGGTGGGTGGGTTCCAGATTGTGTAATATAACCTCCTTGAGTGGAAGGGTTTGGGAACCTGTCACCTAAGCTAATGAAGCACCCCTTGGTGTCTGTAACTGAATTTGTGTAAGAGAAAAAGACCCTCAATTTGGGGCAACAGATAATGTTCAGAACACAAAATGTTTGATGAATTAGATACAGAAAAGACTATCTTGTCAATGTGTAATTTATCAAACATTTTTGGTGTCTGAAGAGATGTTAGAACCTGGCCAAAATTTGTGAGAAAAGAATACCCTTAATGGCGTGTAGGCACAGCCTTTGGGGTGTATAGAAGGCAGCAGCTGTCAGCTATTAGATGACAGAATTTAGGTGCTTAGGATATAGCCATAACTCCCAGGGATTCCACTGGTTATTCCAGGGGATAGGAAAAAAGTCAGATAATGTATCACCTTGAGGACCTAGTGAATGGAAATAATCAAAGCAGTAAGAGAAGGTTTACAGTGATAAGCAGGCAAGAATAAATTTAACTCGTAAAAATCCCTCGATGGGACAGAGAAAATATCTGGCATCAAAAATTTGACACAATTCTTGCATGCCTAACGCCTTGTACACACTGTTTTTTTTTTTGTTCAACCCAGCTCAGGTCAGAGCCACTGTACTAACAATCCGATGTTAGTACAGTGATCTCCCCTGCTGAGCTATTGTGCTCTGACAGGGGGACAGCCCCCCCCTGACAGAACACTAGGAGTCGTTGGGCAGACCTTTATCGGCCTTGAGCCTTCGACAGCAGACGGCCTAGAGGCCGGCTTCTGTCGGAATGGATGCCAACAACATGGGCCGACATTCAGCCTGTGTGTACTAGGCTTTACTATAGATTAGATAGATGGCTATGTCAGGGTGCACCTCATTGAAGCTTATCCAAATAAATCATGCTAATGCATCTTGTGCAACATGTAACATGTAAACCTTTAAGAATTCAATTCTTATGCAGGGGTAGTAAGTATGAAAAGCAGATGAACAAGAATAAATTGTGAAAATTGGGTTAAGGAATCATGTTCTTTTCCCAAGTAAGCAGAAATGCAGAGGAACCAGACAGGTAAGAACAAGTAAGGACATCAATCAACAATAAATTAAGTGGGGGGCTTGACCAGGACCAGCATGTAAGAGGTAACTGCTCTCGCTGTTGATCCGGTTAGTGATCCTCCCCCCAGCCAGATTTTCGCCGCTGTTCAGGTTCGACACGCTGGCTAATACCTCTGTGACCTCCCTGGAACCATTGTCGATCCTCTGCACCAGAGGAATAACTCATAAAAGTGAAAGGAAGATGCGGTAGCCCCAGACCTCCAAGATGGCGCCGCCGTGGCCTTGCCGCAGAGTATACCACAAGGCTCGGAGAAAGTGAAAGACCAGGACACCAAGTAGGCCAAATCCTTGCGACAAGCTATACAATGCTTAGACACTGTCAGGGACACTAAAGCCAGACCTGCAGGAGGACTTTAAGCTCTCACACCACCTTGAGCCAGAGGAGCAAGAGCCAGAGGAGCAAGCGCAAGCGGCCATCTTGCCCACTAACCCTATGGCTGAAAGTCTGGGTCCGCAACTCATACATCTCCTGACCCAGAGACAAACGAGCTGGAGCAGCCGATGCTTGCGGAGATCCTAAAGGCAGTCAACAAATGCACTGCTTCAGTGAATACCCTTAAGGACCAGTTTGGGGGGGGGGGGGGGGGGGTCAGAGAGGTGTCCTTGCTAAGGCAGAACCTGCAGAAGATAAGGGAGAGGACGACAGCAGTGAATAGTCGTATTAGCGACACAGAGGTTTAAATCCCTCCCTTGATCAGACACACACAGACAGCCTATAACAGGATACCAATAACAGTGTGGAAGATATGGAGAACCATCTCAGCCGAAAAAACATTTGTATAGTGAGTTTGCCTGAACATACTGACGGTAGGGTCCCCAATGCTTTTGTGGAGAGCTGGCCCTTGGAGATGTTTAGCAAGGATGCTTTTACTTCCTTCTTTACAGTGGTGATGGCTCATTGCACACCGACTCGCCCACCTTGGCCAGGGGGCCTGTCTAGGCCCATACTATCGCGCCAACATCCTGTTCAATGGAATTAGAGTGTCCTTCTACCCAGACTTCTCAGCAGAAGTCCAGCCCCCCAGGTCCAAGTTTAACAATGTTAACAACTTAACCACTTAAGCCCCGGACCAGGCCCCTTTTTGCGATTCGGCACTGCGTCGCTTTAACTGACAATTGCGCGGTCGTGCGACGTGGCTCCCAAAGAAAATTGGCGTCCTTTTTTTCCCACAAATAGAGCCTTCTTTTGGTGGTATTTGATCACCTCTGCGTTTTTTATTTTTTGCGCTATAAACAAAAATAGAGCGACAATTTTGAAAAAATTTCAATATTTTTTACTTTTTGCTATAATAAATATCCCCCAAAAAAATATAAAAAAAACTTTTTTTCCTCAGTTTAGGCCGATACGTATTCTTCTACATATTTTTGGTAATAAAAAAAAAAATCGCGATTATTGATTGGTTTGCACAAAAGTTATAGTGTTTACAAAATAGGGGATAGTTTTATAGCATTTTTATAATTTTTTTTTTTTTACTAGTAATGTCGGCAATCAGCGATTTTTATTGTGACTGCGACATTATGGCGGACACATTGGACATTTGACACATTTTTGGGACCATTGTCATTTATACAGCAATCAGTGCTATTTAAATGCACCGATTCCTGTGTAAATGACACTGGCAGTGGAGGAGTTAACCACTAGGGGGCGGGGAGGGTTAAGTGTGACGTGTGTGTTTTTTTACTGTAGGGGGGCGTGGCTTGGCGTTCAACATCACTGATCGTCTTTTCCGATCACAGGAAACAGAGGATCAGTAGGAAGCACGGGGAGAGGTTTGTTTACACATACCTCTCCCCGTTCTTCAGCTCTGTGACCCGATCGCAGGACACCAGCGGCGATCGGGTCCAAGAGCAACGTACCTGTACGTTGATGTGCCCAGCCGTGCCATTCTGCTGACGTAAATGTGCAGGAGGCGGTCCTTAAGCAGTTAAAGACCGCAATACGCTGCAGCTTTTCACCAGCATTCACAATTTTAAAATATAACATGTTCGGTATCTAAATTTACTGTGTAACATTCTTTCACATTTTACAAAACAATTATTATATATATTTATTATTATTATATATATAGTGTTTTTTTTGTTCATTAAAGTGAATTTTTGCCAAACAAATTGCACTTGCAAAACCGCTGCACAAACACCGTGAGACAAACTACAAAGGGGACATGGTCTGGACATGGCCGTGTAGAGACGTGTGTTTTGTGAGCTCCTGACCATCTCCTACCGAACCCGCGGCTTATCTCGCTCGTTTTCCAGCGGTATGCTCTCAGCAAAGAGGCAAAAGGGCAACACCAGGAACTCCTGTGCAACCCGCACACCTAGATCCGGAGGGTAAATACAGTGATTTTTTTGAGTTCCCAGGTGACCTCCCCGGACCTAAATATGGCGGAGCCACGCGGCTCTCAGCTCAAGTCCCCTAACATACAGAAGCCTCCTAACTCTCCATCTGCCTCTTCGGCTTTGAATACTTTCTCAGAAACACCGGCAGCTTTTCACCCTGACTGGCAAAGTCAGTCTCATCATTCACTAACCCTGCGTGTGTACGCTGAACTCTGGGCGCTACTCCAGGCCCTCCCGACTAAAGCCGACATAGAAACCCTTATTAACAGAGTGGAAGAGACACACCGCCAAGAATTGCAGGAGGTCAAGACAGATGTGCAATCTCTAAAAGAATGCCTGTCCTTGAGGAATCTACCCTTGCCACATTGGAGCAATGGTTGAGGGCTTTAAAGTCCCTACAGGACTCCCACTTAGACGCCGCAGTATCTCTGCAGCTTCATATAGAAGATTTGGAGGACCGGAGCTGCAACAATCTGCGACTGAGGGCTCCCGGAAGCTACAGGCTCAGAGACAGCTGCTGATATATTACGCAAAGTCATGCTTGCAGGTCCTAATAGACCGCACAATGTTATCTGCTGAATATTTTCTATTCCAGTGTGAGAAGAGACAACACACAGTGAGTAAAAATGGCACACTTCACATAGTAAAACACTTAGATAGGAACATTTAACCCCCTGATGACCCCCCGTTAACCCTTTCACTCCCTGTCACCGTGTCATTAGGTACAGCGTACAGATTTTCTTTGCTGATCACTGCATTAGTGTCACTGGTGACGCCAGATAGCATTAGCATCAATCTTAGTAAGCGTTAGTTTGCCAATCACAGATTCACACTTTGAATACATTTTAACCCTTTGATTGCCAGTAACACACACACACACCCTAAACCTCCATTACTAGTATAGTGTCTGAACGGATCAATATCTAGCATCCCCACTAGTAGTGTCCCCAAAAATGCAGCGTTAGCAGGATCAGCCCCAACACCTGCTAGCATCTGCGTTTAGCCCCTTCGCATGCCCGCCCGCCCCCCTCCAAGTGCAGTGTCAGTAGATCACTGACTTCTGATACACAGTAGACAAAACTGCAGCGTTAGCAAGATCAGGCCTGATAAGTTTTACCCATGAGTAGCATTAAGTACCTGTAAATTTAGTGACCAAAATGTCCAATGAAAGGTGCACTAGAGGCCCACAGGACACTGAACATGACAGATAAAAGCGATGGGGAGTCCTCACTGTCAGAATCAGGCTCAGTATACGAACCTGTAGAGAGCAGTTGCACCCTGACAGATAGTTCCGACAATGGAGTAGAGGTCCCTACTGAGGTCAGGCATACCCAACCCCAGGTTGCTGAGGTGGTACAATCGCATGATGATTTTCGTATGCAGCAGAGTGCCAGTACTAGTGCTGCTCTACCTTTTGGTAAACTGGCGAGCACTAGCGGCCTAGTAAATCCTGGTCTTATACATACCAGCACTGCAGTAACACTTGGTAACATGGCGAGTCCCATAAGTGCAGTTTAAGCTTGTGCGGTGGCTAGCACAACTAGCGTCCCGCAACCACCAAGAGTGGAAACTGGCCCGTAGAGCCCATAATGCCCTTCCTGATGTGCTTGCGAATACTGATTGGCAGGCCAAGAATTCTGCAGCACCCATACCCCCCCACCTTTTTAATTCTAAAATTGGCTCATGTGGCACCGTGCGACCTTATCACCGGGGGGGTTCCTCCAACGGCTTGCTTGAGAAATAATGAATTGCTTGCAGTGAAGTGGAAGGACAAAATGGGATGTTTTCAACCTCTCTTCCAGTCACGCAGATGCTGCAGTCCGAATTGCAATGGCAACTGTGTCCACAACTACAACCTTAACATGGGGGGGTGGACTTCAACGATCAGATGATGGCGCCGTACCCGATTTCCCAATCGGGTACGGCAGATGCTGGTACAAGAAAGTGTCTATATATTTATTTCAATTTACTCTGTTCAACACTTTAGTACTCTTGTACAAAGCGTCTCAAAAAGTTGATTCTTCCTAAAATTTCAGGAAGAGATCACAGCCCTTTTGTTTGTTTGTCGCTACCACATACTAGTGGAGTATTAATATAAAGTACAGCACGGCACAGTCTAGGGCACACTTTCGCACAAGACGAAAGATGTTAGTCAGGAAACTGGCTATCACATTTTGAGGGACCCTAGCCTGGAACGTTTACAGTTTATAAGTTACAAAAAAAGTGAAAAAATAACAATCAAAAATAGTCGTCGTATTATTGAGGTAATGTTCTGTTACTGTGTTTTATTGATAACGGTGTTCTTTGCAGGAATGCATTCAGCTGCAGCACTGATCTGTTTATTCTGACAGCAGCAGGGTTTGCTTTCAGAATACATACATCAGTGATTGCAGGGCTGTAGGAGGAGATTTCTCATCTGCAGTTAAAAAAAAATAAAAAAGAACATATGTGCCCAGGCATGAGGGGCCTGGGGTGGTAAGTGGGCTGATCGCCCCATGCGTCGGCGTATATTTTTTCACTTTTTTTGGCCGAAATTTCTTCATCCACATTGATCAATGTGAATGGAGGTTCTTTTTTTCCGTTCAGCCAGAATGAAGAAAAAAAAAAAACTCTGCATGTATGCCCTTCATTAGAAGTGGGTGGATGCAGGGTGGTATTTAATGGTGGGCATACCACACACCTTTTCTGGCAGAGATTTCAGTTAAATTTTTTTTTTTAAAAAAGTAGTTATTGAGTTAAAGTGGTTTTAAACCCTCACATATACCCAGTGAAGTGAATAGCCTCAGATGATACACAAAGGTGAAACAAATCCTCCTACATAAGTTTTACTTGTATATCTGCTGTCTTCCCCTTTCTACACTCTTTGAAAAGTGCAGATCGTGTTAGAAATCTTTCTTCCTCTTTCAGCAGTGGGTGGGGGAGTCTGGGCTTACACTGTGTGTGAGCTGATTAGAGGAAAGAGTCACCCCCCCTGCTCTGCTTTTCTCCAGACTTACTATTCTCCCAAGGCAGCTGGCCACCCAGGGAAGAATCAACTCATTTGGGCGCCTTCATAGCCGCTTGTTCCGTGTGTGCTCAGTGTAATACACTAAAGAAGCTGGAGAGAGGCCTTTGACCCACCTGTCTATGGATTTTATTGTGGAGTCAACCAACGGGCAACACAGTTATTCTTATGGTTGTTGCCCGGTTCTCAAAAATGTCACATTGTATTCCACTTAAGAAGTTGCCCACATCCAAATAACTGGCATCCATTTTTGCTCGGGAGATCTTACAACATGGGCTACCCAAGGTTATCATCTCAGACAGGGGTAGCCAGTATGTCTCCAGATTTTGTCAAATCTTTTGTGCACAGTTGGGAATTCAGCTTTCCTTCTCCTCCGAGTATCACCCGCAGTCCAATGGGGCCGCAGAACGGGCCAACTGAGTCTTGCAGCAGTTTCTACGCCGCTATATTTCTGACCACCATAACAACCGGTCAGACCTCTTACCTTGGGCGGAGTTTGCTCACAATAGTGCCGTCAAAAATGCTTCCCGATTGTCCCCGTGTCAGGGGAATAGTATTCCCAGACGGTCTGGCCGCGTTCCTGCGCGCTTGCGCGGTGGTCCGGAGCTCCGGCGCATGCACGGCCCGGCGCACCTGCCTCCTGTCTCCTTGCCTGACCCACTGCTTGTGACCTGGACTGGCCTTGTGTCTCCCTAGACACCCCTTCCCTGCCTGTGCTGACACCCAGTAACTATTGTGCTTGACCCTCAGCCGGGTTCTGAGTATCTGCCTGCTGCACCAGTCTACCTGCCTTGCAAACCTGGTCTTGCTTGTGTCTCTCAGACACCTCTGTTCAGCCTGTACGGACTTACAGCTACCGCCTGTGTTTGACCCCCAGCCTGGTTCTTGTGCACCTGCCTACAGCACCTGTTGCCCGTCTGCCTGCCCGGGCCCAGTCTTCACTCCCACTGGACCTTCACACAAGCTCCGCCCACCAAACGGGGGTGACCTGTGCCTCTTGGTGCCATTTGCTCCCTGTACCACCTCCAGGGGGCAAACTGCGCTGGGTCGCAAGGGTGAACCGCTCTCGGCATCTCGGCCTCGGTAAGTACGCTTCTGATAGCACAAACCAGCCATGTCCGAGGCAGACAGATCTCTTTCTCCCCTTGAGATCCTGTGCCAGCAAGTGTCAGCACTCACCGAAGCCGTCTTCAAGTTGAAATAGGGGTATACCCAGATTGACAACCGCCTCCAACTGACCGGGCCATCTGCACCAGCTGCTTCCATTCCTGCCCCCACCAGTGGGGCCTTCCCTTTTGCAGTGCCCACAAGCCCTAAAGTTATCATGGCCTCCCCGGAACCCAGGGTTCCTATACCAGAGCAATTTGCTGGCGATCGCAAAACGTTTAGGGCTTTGCAAACCTGGTCTTGCTTGTGTCTCTCACAGACACCTCTGTTCAGCCTGTACGGACTTACAGCTACCGCCTGTGTTTGACCCCCAGCCTGGTTCTTGTGCACCTGCCTACAGCACCTGTTGCCCATCTGCCTGCCCGGGCCCAGTCATCACTCCCAGCCTTCACGCAAGCTCCGCCCATCAAACGGGGTGACCTGTGCCTCTTGGTGCCATTTGCTCCCTGTACCACCTCCAGGGGGCAAACTGCGCTGGGTCGCAAGGGTGAACCGCTCTCGGCATCTCGGCCTCGGTAAGTATGCTTCTGATACCCCGTTTTTGTCGAATTATGGTTTCCAACCATCCATGTTGCCTGACTCATTTGCTCCTCAAAGAATTCCCGTGTTAGAGGAGCATCTCCGTGGTCTTTATTCCACTTGGGTACAGGTCAAGGAGTCCTTGCAACGTGTCAGTGATATGTATTTTCTTTTAAAACTTGTCTTCCATTGGCTCCACATGCCTATCCAAATTCCTTGGGGTGTCTACGTTCCAAAAGAGGGTAATTTGGGGGGGGGGGGGGGGCGGTTGTACTGTCCTTTCATTTTATCACCTCAAGAAATGCCATAGGCAGTCAGAAAGTAAAAGCTGCGTAAATTCCAGTATACAGTATCTCACAAACGTGAGTACACCCCTAAGTGAAAATGTCCAAATTGGGCCCAATTAGCCATTTTCCCTCAATGGTGTCATGTGACAACTTAGTGTTACAAGGTCTCAGGTGTGTTCAATTTGGTGTTATCGCTCTTACTCTCTCATACTGGTCACTGGAAGTGCAACATGGCACCTCATGGCAAAGACCTCTCTGAGGACCTGAAAAAAAGAATTGTTGCTCTACATAAAGATGGCCTAGGCTATAAGAAGATTGCCAAGACCCTGAAACTGAGCTGCAGCACAGTAGCCAAGACCAAACAGCGGTTTAACAGGACAGGTTCCACTCAGAACAGGCCTCGCAATGGTCGACCAAAGAAGTTGAGTGCAGATGCTCAGCGCCATATCCAGAGGTTGTCTTTGGGAAATAGACATGCCAGTGCTCCCAGCATTGCTGCAGAGGTTGACGAGGTGGGGGGGGGGGGGGGGGGGGGGGGGGGGGGGGGGGGGGGGGGGGGGGGGGGGGGGGGGGGGGGGGGGGGGGCGGGGGGGGGGGGGGGGGGGGGGCGGGGGGGGGGGGGGGGGGGGGGGGGGGGGGGGTCAGCCAGTCATTTCTCAGACCATGCGCCACACACTGCATCAAATTGATCTGCATGGCTGTCGTCCCAGAAGGAAGCCTCTTTTAAAGATGATGCACAAGAAAGCCCACAGTTTGCTGAAGACAAGCAGACTAAGGACATGAATAACTGGAATGTCCTGTGGTTTGATGAGACCAAGATAAAATTAGCACTGGGGAGCTACAGTTCATTGAGGGAACCATGAATGCCAACATATATGTACTGTGACATATAAGCAGATGAATCCCCTCCTTTTGGAGACTGGGCCGCAGGGCAGTATTCCAACATAACGACCCCAAATACACCTCCAAGATGACCACTGCCTTGCTAAAGAAGCAGAGGGTAAAGGTGGTGGACTGGCCAAGCATATCTATAGACCTAAACCGTATTGAGCATCTGTGGGGCATCCTCAAACGGAAAGTGGAGTAGCGCAAGGTCTCCAACATCCACCAGCTCCGTGATGTCATTGAGGAGTGAAAGAGGACTCCAGTGGCAACCTGCGAAGCTCTGGTGAACTCCATGCCCAAGAGGGTTAAGGCAGGGCTGGAAAATAATGGTGGTCACACAAAATATTGACACTGTGTGCCCAACTTGGACATTTTCACTTAGGGGTGTACTAACTTTTGTTGCCAGCGGTTTAAACATTAAAGGGGTTGTATGGGTTAATTAAAAAAAAAAATAATAAATAACAAACATGTTATACTTACCTCCACTGTGTAGTTCCTTTTGCACAGAGTGGCCCCGATCCTCTTGTTCTCTAACCCCCCTCTGGGAAGCTCTATCCCAAGAGGGTTAGCTTGCGGGGGCGCTCCCTGTCATACACGCTGCGTCCATAAACACAGCGTGTATGACTCGGTCCCGCCCCCCGCGGCCACGTCCTTGGATGTGATTGACAGCAGCGCGAGCCAATGGCTGCGCTGCTATCAATCTATTTTATCTGTCCAATCAACAGCCAGACTCCGCGGAGAAGAGGACGCCGGGGGATGTGCACAGCAGGTGAACGGGTTCAGGTAAGTAAACGGGCGGGGGAGGCTGGGGGTGCTGTCATTGCCAGGTGTTTTGTGCATAGGATGCATTAAGGTGAAAAACCTTTACAACCCCTTTAATGGCTGCGAGTTATTTTGAGGGGACAACAAATTGACACTGTTATACAAGCTGTACACTCACTACTTTACATTGTAGCAAAGGGTCATTTCTTCAGTGTTGTCACATGAAAAGATAATAAAAAAAAAAAAAACTTTACAAAAATGTGAGTGTGTCAATGTCAGTTTGTAGACACTAAAACTTTTGCGCATACCAATCAAAATATGCTTATTGGAATTTTTGTTTACCAAAGACATGTAGCAGAATACATTTTGGCCTAAATTTATGACAAAATTTGAGTTTATTGGATATTGTTTATAACAGTAGAACATATTTATTTATTTTTAAATTTTCAGTCTTTTTTCCGATTATATCGCAAAAAACAAACCCAGTGGTGATCAAATACTGCCAAAAGAAAGCTCCATTTGTGTGAAAAAAAGGACATAAATTTTGTTTGGGTGCAGCGTTGTATGACCATGCAATTACCAGTTAAAGTAGCGCAGTGCGGAATAGCAAAAAAAGGCCTGGTCAGGAAAGGGGTAAAACCTTCCAGAGGTCAGGTGGATAACTGGCTGATACTCAATGCCGTCTCCATTATTCCTGGGAGGGCCAGGCCTACTACTCCACGCACACATCTTACTCCACTAGAGTGAGTGTCCTGGTACACGGTGCTTTGAATTTCCAGGAATATGATGTCAGTGGGGTGAATAATTATTTGATCTCCTGCAGATTTTGGTAAGTTGGCCCACTTACAAAGAAATGAAGGGTCTATAATTTTTATCATAGGTGTATGTTAAATGATAGAGACAGAATATCAACCAAAAATCCAGAAAAAAACATGATTGCCTTAACAGAATGTTTTGCGTCATTGTCATGCTGGAATACCCATCCATGACCCATCTTCAGTGTTCTGGCTGAGGGAAAAAGGTTCTCATCCGAGATTTTACAATACATAGCTCCGTCCATTGGCCCCTTAATGCGGCAAAGTTGACCTGTACCTTTTAGCAGAGAAACAGCGGAAAAGCATAATGTTTACATCTGCTTGATTGTAGGGATGGTGTTCTTAAGGTCATTAGTCAGCCTTTTTCTTCCTCCAAACACGGCAAATCGAGTTAATGCCAAATAGCTCAATTTTAGTCTCATTTGACCACAGCACTTTCTCCCAATCCTTATCTGAATCATTTAGATGTTTATTGGCAGTCTTCAGATGGGCCTGTACATGTACCTTCTTGAGGAGGGGGACCTAGCTTGTGCTGCAGGATTTCAATCCATGGCAGCGTATTGTGTTACAAATTGTTTGGTGACTATGGTCACATCTGCCTTGAGATCATTCACAAGCTCCCCCCCAGGTAGTTCTGGGCTGATCCCTCATTTCTCATGATCATCCTTGGCCCATGAGGCGAAATCTTGCATGGAGCTCCAGACCAAGGGCAATGGATGGTTATTTTGTATTTCTTCCATTTACAAATAATCACTCCAACAGTTTGTCTTTTGTTAACCAAGCTTATTGCCGATGGTCTTGTAGCCCATTCCAGCCTTGTGCAGGTCTACAATCTTGTCCCTGACATAATTTGACAGCTCTTTGGTCTTGCCCATGATCGTGAGGTTTAAGGCCGGGTTCACACTGGTATGACACAACAGCGAATACGACTCTGCCCTGCGACTTAAAGTCAACTTTGATCCTAACAGTACCAGGCACTTTGTGTCTGGTATGAATCTTTAGGAGAAACTCCATACCAAAATAAATAAATAAATAAAATCGCATGAGGTTCCCTCTCCAGGCACTTCGGTCTAGTATGGATTTTAAGGGAACCCCCACGCCAAAAAAACAGCGTGAGGTCCTCCCCAAAAGCCATACCAGACCCTTATCCGAGCATGCAGCCCAGCAGGTCAGGAAAGGAGGTGGGGGAAAAAAGTGCCCCCCCCCTACTGAACCATACCAGGCCACGTGCCCTCAACATGGGGGTGTGGGTGCTTTGGGGCAGGGGGCCCTGCGCCCCACCCCAAAGCACCTTGCCCCCATGTTGAAGACAAGAGCCTCTTCCCGACAACCCTGGCTGGTGGGATCCTACCCCCCATGTGAATGAGTATGGGGTACATTGTAACCCTACCCATTCATTAAAATGTGTCAAAAATAAAAACAGTACACAGGTTTTTGACAAAGCAATTTATTAAATCAGCTCCAGCGTCTCTTCCAATTTCTTCTCCCCTCTCTGGCTCTTCTCCCTCCTCTCTGCAAGGTGTCCTCTCCCTCTACTGGTTCTTCTCCTTTTTGCGCTGTCTTCTCCCTCTGCTGATGTCTTCTGCCTCTGCCGGTTCTCCTCTCTGCGCTGTCTTCTCCCTCTGTTCTTCCTCCGATGTTCTCTCGACGCTCTAATGCTAGGTCCGTGCTGTGCCATTACTTATATAGGCATGGAGCGGGGCCACCGGGTGATGTCATCCAGAGGCCCCACCCCTTGTGATGTCACCAGACCGTAGCGAGAAGATCGGAGGAAGAACACAGGGAGAAGACAGTGGCACAAGACATCAGTGGAGAGAGGAGACCCAGCAGAAGAGGGAGAAGACAGCGCAGAGAGGAGGGAGAAGAGGAGTAGGAAAGGGGAGAAGAAATCGGAAGAGACGTCGGAGACGATTTAATAAAATTACTTTGCCAAAAACCTGTGTACTGTTTTTTATTTTTGACACTTTTTTTTAGGTGAATGGGTAGGGGTACAATGTATACCATACTCATTCACATAGGGCTTTTAAAGGGGGCTTCTAAATTCCAATAAGCTCCCCGCTTGCATACCCCGACAACCACCGGCCAGGGTTGTCGGAAAGAGGGGAAGGAGGAAAAGATGATCCACACTCCGGTGACTGCTCTTTAACCACTAGCTGACCGCCGGCTGTCTATTGACGGCCAGGCGGCGCAGCTCTCAGGACGGGAGGGTATGACGTCCTCCCCTTCCTGGCCCTCCAGGGAGCGCGCGCCACCGGCAGCGCGCGCTCCCGCCGTGTCACTGGGCACCCGATGCGCGTGCCCAACGGCCGCGATGTCTGCCGGGCACCCGCGATTGCCCGGTAACACAGCGGGACCGCGGATCTGTGTGTGTAAACACACAGATCAACGGTCCTGTCAGAGGAGAGGAGCCGATGGTGTGTTCTCTGTACAGTGTCCCCTCCCCCCACAGTAAGAATCACTCCCAGGGAACATGTTAACCCCTCCCCGCCCCCTAGTGGTTAACCCCATCACTGCCAGTGTCATTTACATAGGAATCAATGCATTTAAATAGCACTGATTGCTGTATAAATGACAATGGTCCCAAAAATGTGTCAAAAATGTCCGATGTGTCCGCCATAATGTCGCAGTCACAATAAAAATTGCTGATCGCGCCATTACTAGTAAAAAAAAAAAAATTATTAATAAAAATGCTATAAAACTATCCCCTATTTTGTAAAAGCTATAACTTTTGCGCAAACCAATCAATAATCGCTTATTGTGATTTTTTTACCAAAAATATGTAGAAGAATACGTATCGGCCTAAACTGAGGAAAAAAAATGTTTTTTTATATATTTTTGGGGGATATTTAGTATAGCAAAAAGTAAAAAATATTGTTATTTTTTTTAACTTGTCCCTTTTCTTTTGTTTATAGCGCAAAAAATAAAAACTGCAGAGGTGATCAAATACCACCAAAAGAAAGCTCTATTTGTGGGGACAAAATTATAACAATTTGATTTGGGTACAGTGTTGTATGACCGGGTAATTGTCAAAGTGTGAGAGCGCTGAAAGCTGAAAAATGGCTTGGTCAGGAAGGGGGTGAAAATGCACTGTACTGAGGTGGTTAAAAATGTTTAGTATTTATTAACAAGCCACAGTGACCAAACGCAAATAAGAAAGGTTGACGTGTTTCAGCCTACAAGACCTTAATCATAACCACATTACAGACCTGAAACTTTGAAATAAATAGTAGCTCTAAGGATCGCTGGCTCCACCCATTAATTGTCTTAACTGCAGGCAATTATCCAAAAAAGAAAAGGGGGAATCAGCTGCACTGCATATAGGGTGATCCATATATATGCCACTATTTCTCACACACCTTATAGTGATAATAAGTACATGTATGCACACTCATGCACATATACATAATTAAAACACACCAAAAAACGGTAGATACAAAAAATAAAAATGATAATCCTAGGTATGTGGAAAAAAGACACCAGAGGAGGAAAAGAGAGAAGGCTCTGGGGAGAGGCATTCTTAATGCAAGTGCAAGTCCAGATCCCACCTCAGGTTTAACCCCCGAGGCGATCTAGTTTTTAATCTAAAGATCCACCATGCTTCTCTCCCCAGTAGCCTTCTCTCCCTATCACCTCCTCTGGGCGAGTGAGACAACCGTTCTATTCCTCTAAAACGGAAAGAGGAGAGATCGCCCTGGTGACATTCCCTAAAGTGACGTGTTGCATTCAAAATATTTCTAGCGTTTGGATTATTTGTGTCACAGTAATGTTCCCCTATACTGGCTCTCAAAGGACATGTGGTACAGCCAACATATTGGAGGCTGCATGAAATACAGGTAAATTACAATTACAATTTGTGCCACAGTTGATGTATTGCTGTATAGTAAACCCATCTGTAGCTGTGGCAACAAATGTTTTACCCAGATCACACAAGTTACAGTACCCTACAGGTTTTTATATTACAAGGGTAAAAATCAAAAAGTTAGAGGTCTTTCTTATAATCCGCTATATCTAGCCAACATCCCATCAATAGAATTATGTAAATTTTCCCCTCAAGTGGGCGGGACTTTATAGGCATGAACTGTGAGACTTACAAAAAGTTTGTAAAAGTATATAAAGTATCTTTATTTAAACAATGTATCAAAAAAAGGTAAATATAAAAAAAAAGAGAAACCATCACAGTGATCCCTTTATGCAGACATACATTCTACACAGTGTATATGCATTTTGTCTTTCTGAATGCACAATATTACCGAATTAAATCAAGATAAATATGTGCGTTCAAAAACCCACTTGTAAAATCAGATCATTATTGTGCATTCGAAATGCCAACGTGCTACAAAGTCTTATGCTCCTTCTTCGGGGGTTGATTCAATATGCACGTATATATCTTTTTAAAAGGCAATCTAAAATACAAAGAATATATATATATATATATATATATATATATTTACAGTATATTTAAAAAGCATGCATAAACATAACAAATAAAAAGGCAAAAAACAACAGAACATGGAAAAAAACTTTTTCCAAAAAGAGAGGCATGCATATAGCATGAACTTGCATGCATAGATGGGAGTGCTGGATATGAGCCTGTGGAATATTGGTCAATACCTGAGTGGAATATATGGAAATGCTTCAAAAATGAAGAAGCACAGAAGTTCACAGTGTACATAGACAGGGACACTGTCTGCTAGCTGGAGCCGGTAGATCAAAAAGGGGCATATGGATGCAAACCATGACCGTAGTGGCCAATAGCTGCAGAGAAAAAGAAGTATAACACAAATTTGTAATTGTGCTATACCACATTGAGTATAAAAATAAATATATTTAAAATAAAAAGTAACTCAGAGATTTATATGTATAAATACCTTTTTGGCAGTGCTGCGTATCATAGGGATGAGGTCCACATATTAGAAGGCATATATGTTGAGGCACATCTCATAAGAGAGGGATCTTTGTCCAGGTATTTTTTGGAACCTAGTCCAACAAAATTACAACAACTTGAGGTAAAGTACACCTCCAGAGCAAATAGATGGCGCGCTGCAGCGCAATCATCCAGCAAGACCCTCCGTCTGTAACAAACAGATCAATTGAAAAAGATAATTAGAGAGCCCTGAGGCTTCTATTTTTTTAGTATGCTAAGAGTAACTATTAGAAAAGAAAATGCCATCATTGTTTCATTATCTTGATACAAAGCCGCCAAAGTTTGCCTCATTCCCCGCCACAGCACTGCCCAAAACTGACTGTACTGCTGCTTATATCTACCAGGTAATTGTATATTCTACCTACTGCCAGGTGTGAGTGATTGCAATCACTCAATCATGCTACATTTGGCCAAACCAAATGGTCCCCCGGGTGCGTGGTGCACGGCGCCACCCCGTACCCACAACAAAAATGGTGATGTGGGAAGAGTGACCCACCGACACGCGTGCTCAGTGAATTCACCTTTCTCTGTGCTAACAGAGGGGGAGTGGAGAGCTGGAGGAAACCACAACTCCCATAATACACAGCGTTAGCAAAAGTGCTGGCCGCTGCATAACTGTCAGCACAGGAGGAGGATGTAACTGCAGAGAAAAGGCCGAATGGGCAATGAGATGTTTGGATGGATCACAAATAGGATCACATCCATATGAATGCAACCAGGACGGCCTACGTGTGCCGTGATTGCACCCCACAAATACTAAGGGCTCCACTGTTGTAAAGTCCATGAATGTACAGACTATCATTACATATAGGTGATTAGATTTCACACCTTAGGCGCTCCAAATATACATAAGTCACATACATGCATTTACAGAGTGTCTCAATAGTTGGAGAAATTTCAAACATAAACATTTCTGAAAAACATGTATAAAGGCCGTATTTGTAGGAGGAGCACGAGAGGGCTATTTAATCTTCCTCCTCTGTCAGGGCCAGTGTTGTCGGCATTCTGGGTTGACATACGACACTTCCGGCCACCTTTCTGAGCGGCGGTCGGCCACAGCATTGGTGACGGTTCCTCCTCCTCCCCCCCATCCCTGCGTTCCTCCAGCTTTGTGGGGGCTGTCCTTGCCATCCTCCCTTGCAGCCCCATGTTCCAGCTGCGTGGAGGGCAGCCTTTCCCCACGGATCCATCTGGTCAGCGTGTCGCCCGCCCGCTTCTCCCGGCGCTCATGCCGAGGGGGAGCAGGGGGGGTGCGTATGTCCTTTCATCTTCCACTCTCCCCTCAGCCTGTCTTGCCGGCGTGCAGCCCACCCGCTTTTCCCGGCACTAATACTGGGGGGAGCAGGGGGCGTCCGACCATACATCCCACAATCTTCCACAGCTCCACCTGGCCAGCATGCAGCCTGCCCGCTTTCCCCGGTGCTCATGCTGGGGGAGCGGGGGGGGGGGGCGTCAGGACATCCATCCCACAGTCATGCAGCGGGGGAGTGGGGGGCGTCAGCACATCCATCCCACAATCATGCAGCCCACCCGCTTTTCCGGCGCTCATGCGGGGGGCATCCGTCTTCTTCACAAATCTTCCCACAGCTTCACCTGGCCAGCGTGCACACCTGGCGGGGGGGGGAGGGATTGATCGGCCACCCGCTCCACTCCTCGTGTATCTCAGGCTCCACGAGGGGGAGGGGCTGCCGGTTTTCTCCCGGTTTCGGTGGGGGGGGGGGAATGGCCACTCACCCGCCCGTCGCTCCTTTCCTCCCCAATATCTGGCATCTCTGCAGTAGGGACAGTGGACATCAGACCACCCACAGCAGTCATGGCAACGGCCAGACGTGGTGACAGGTCTGCCAGGTTTGCTGCTTTTACTTGTTTTACTTTCTTTGGTCAGTGTTTCTATCGCAGCCAGCGTTCTGTCCAGCATTTCTGTCATAGCGTTTCTGCCCGGCATTTCTGTCATAGCGTTTCTGCCCGGCATTTCTGTCATAGCATTTCTGCCCCGCATTTCTGTCGTAGCGTTCTGCCCCTGCATTTCTGCCCCTGCATTTCTGTCGTAGCGTTCTGCCCCTGCATTTCTGTCGTAGCGTTCTGCCCCTGCATTTTCTGTCATTTGCGTCATGCCCCAGCATTCATGTCATTGCGTCATGCCCCGGCATTTGGCCTCGGCGTACAGCCTCTGCATTTGTCATAGCATTCCTGGCCCAGCATTTCGGTCTCAGTGTTCTGCCCATCATTTCTGGCTTAGCGTTCAGTCTCAGCATTCCTGTCATGGCTTGCTGCCGCAGCGTTTGTGCCCCAGGATTTCTGTCATTGCATTTCTGCCTCAGTGTTCAGTCTTAGCGCGTTTCTGTCATTTGCGTTTCTGCCCAGGTTTTTCTGTCATGGCTTTTCTGCCTCAGCGTTCTGTCAGCATTCTGCCCCAGGATTTCTGTCATTGCATTTCTGCATCAGCATTTCAGTCTCAGGGTTTCTGTCATTGCACTTCTGGCATAGCGTTCAGCCCAGGATTTCTGTCATGGCATTCTGCCCCTGGATTTCTGTCTGCCCCTGGATTTCTGTCATTTTGTTTCTGTCCCTGGATTTCTGTCATTGCGTTTCTGCCTCAGCGTTCAGTCTCCGCATATTTTCTGTCATTTGCGCTTCTGCTCCTGGATTTCTGTCATTGCGTTCTGCTCCCGGATTGCTGTCATTGCGTTCTGCTCCCGGATTGCTGTCATTGCGTTCTGCTCCCGGATTGCTGTCATTGCGTTCTGTCATGTCGTTTCTCCCCTTGGATTTCTGTCATGTCGTTTCTCCCCTTGGATTTCTGTCATGTCGTTCTGCCCCTGGATTTCTGTCATGTCGTTTCTCCCCTTGGATTTCTGTCATGTCGTTTCTGCCCCTGGATTTCTGTCATGTCGTTTCTGCCCCTGGATATCTGTCATGCCGTTTCTGCCCCTGGATTCATGTCATGCCGTTTCTGCCCCTGGATTCATGTCATGCCGTTTCTGCCCCTGGATTCATGTCATGCCGTTTCTGCCCCTGGATTCATGTCATGCCGTTTCTGCCCCTGGATTCATGTCATGCCGTTTCTGCCCCTGGATTCATGTCATGCCGTTTCTGCCCCTGGATTCATGTCATGCCGTTTCTGCCCCTGGATTCATGTCATGCCGTTTCTGCCCCTGGATTCATGTCATTGCGTTTCTGCCCCTGGATTCATGTCATTGCGTTTCTGACGCTGGATTCATGTCATTGCATTTCTGCCCCTGGATTCATGTCATTGCGTTTCTGCCCCTGGATTCATGTCACTGCGTTTCTGCCCCTGGATTCATGTCATTGCGTTTCTGCCCCTGGATTCATGTCATTGCGTTTCTGCCCCTGGATTGTGTCATTGTGTTTCTGCCTCAACATTCATCTTCAGCATTCTGTCATAGCGTTTTTCTGTCATTACGTTTCTGCCTCAGCATTTCTGTCATCACGTTTCCGCCTCAGCAGTTCTGTCATTTTGTTTCTGCCATAGCGTTTCTGCCCCAGCATTTCTGTCATTGTGTTTCAGCCTCAGCGTTTTTCAGAGGGGCGTTGTGCACCCATGGCATACTCCAGTAGCCGTTTGGTTCGTTGGTTGTCATGTCTCATCGTATCTGTGTTCATGTTGTACCTGGGTCAGTTAGCTAGGGCTTACGTCAGGATCTGTCACGTCTACAGATCCATACGTGCTGAGGTTTCGTTTGTTAATTGATTGTTGTCCACAATCTTCTTGCCCGTATACCATACGTCATAAGATGCATGTTCATTCACCACACTCATACGACTACCCACCTCGGTCCGTGGGTACACAAGCCCTGAGTTTTCAGTCAATTACCTGTCTCTGCGCTGCAGGTTACTCAAGCTCACTTACTACTCACACAAGGGTGGGGGGGTCCGTCGTTAGGTTCATCACACGCAGTGGTCTTGACATTTCTGCTCATTTTCTCATTCTTAGGTAGGCACCGAGGGGCGTTGTTGTTCATGTCTGGTTGTCTGTCATTTCTCTAGTTTGTGTTCTCAGGTTGGGGCCGTCTTGGCATCCATACCTCCTTCCTCGGTTCAGGATTCAGACTCGGTTGTTAGCACAACCCGATCTTATCAGGTGGGACAAGTGTTCTGTGTCCGGCATGGTTTCTCCATGTTGATGATGCTTATTGCCATGGCGCATGGGCCTTATCCGCTTACTCCATCACATTCATCAGGTATCAAGAATTTCGCACTCCTACCAGTGGTCTTTTTTGCACTCACCCGCTCACTTCCCCAAAGGGTTTCGATCATCTCGGCCATCATTTGAAGGGGTTCCTCGGGCCAGGCCTTGCTCCCTTCCCCCACGTATCCTCTCATTCGCAAGCAGGTTATTCTCATGTCTAGGTTGTCTCGGGCATCAGGCTCAATCCAATCTTGCACGGGACGTTCTGTTGGTTCTGGGTAGCTTTGCAGGTTTCATAGGGGGTTCCTTCTCATTACCAAGTCAGGAGTCGGTGGGTTTCTCATGTCACCGCGGATACTTACTGTTGCCATCTGGGCGCACGCTAATATACGTGTTGGATCATTACCTTCCCTTCTTCACCTAAATTTGTGTCTTTTTGTCCTCTTCTCAGGCAGCTAGGCCAAGGCACACCTCAGGCCTTGGTTCTTAGGAATATCGCATTTCCCGCTTGGACTCTGAATACAAGTATAAAGGCTGGCCGGAGGAGCCTGAGAGGGCTATTTAATCCTCCTCCTTTGTCAGGGCCAGTGTTGTCAGCGTTCTGGGTTCCCTCCCACCCATTCCCTCAGCCTTTCATACATACTCATAGTACTTCTCATTCTTGCATACAGCTAGGCCAAGGCACACCTCAGGCCTTGGTTCTTAGGAATATTGCATTTCCCACTTGAAGACTCTGACTACAAATAGAAATTATTAATGTACATACATTTATAATATGTATTGATAACTAAAGAAGCCTGGAAGGAAAGTATTTCTAGAGAACACATGGGGATTGATGACCATCCTCACATGATGTGTCCCATATCAAAAGCCCACATTTATGCATCTATGGACAGTTCACACATTTAAAAAAGGGATGGGCAGATTTGTACACAGGAATCTATTTTTCCATCCCTCCCAATACAAATCCCTCCAGAAAGGGTCTATAATTCACTGCAGTGAGGGTGGTCATCAATCCCCATGTGTTCTCTTGAAATACTTTCCTTTCAGGCTTCTTTAGTTATCAATACATATTATAAATGTATGTACGTTAATAATTTCTATATGTTTTTCAGAAATGTTTATGTTTGAAATTGAGACACTCTGTAAATGCATGTATGTGACGTATGTATATTTGGAGCGCCTAAGGTGTGAAATCTAATCACCTATATGTGATGATACAATCTGTACATTCATGGACTTTACAACAGCGGAGCCCTTAGCATTTATGGGGAGCGCGGGGTGCAATCCCGGCACACGTAGGCCGTCCTGGTTGCATTCATATGGATGTGATCCTATTTGTGATCCATCCAACCATCTCATTGCCCATTCGGCCTTTTCTCTGCAGTTACATCCTCCTCCTGTGCTGACAGTTATGCAGCGGCCAGCACTTTTGCCGACGCTGTGTATTATGGGAGTTGTGGTTTCCTCCAGCTCTCCACTCCCCCTCTGTTAGCACAGAGAAAGGTGAATTCACTGCGCACGCGTGTCGGTGGGAGCGTGACGCATGACATCACTCCTCCCACATTGCCATTTTTGTTGTGGGTAGGGGGTGGCGCCGTACACCCAGGGGACCGTTTGGTTTGGCCAAATGCAGCATGATTGAGTGATTTCAATCACTCACACCTGACAGTAGGTAGAATATCCAATTACCTGGTGGATATAAGCAGCAGTACAGTTAGTCTTGGGCAGTGCTGTGGCGGGGAATGAGGCAAACTTTGGCGGCTTTGTATTAAGGTAATGAAACAATGATGGCATTTTCTTTTAATAGTTACTCATAGCATACTAAAAAATAGAAGATTAGCCTCAGGGCTCTAATTATCTTTTTCAATTGATCTGTTCGTTACAGACGGAGGGTCTTGCTGGATGATTGCGCTACAGCGCGCCATCTATTTGCTCTGGAGGTGTACTTTACCTCCAGTTCTTGCAATTTTGTTGGACTAGGTTCCAAAAACTACCTGGACAAAGATCCCTCTCTTATGAGATGTGCCTCAACATATATGCCTTCTAATATGTGGACCTCATCCCTATGATACACAGCACTGCCAAAAAGGTATTTATACATATAAAACTCTATTGCGGCGTACACACGAGCGGACTTTCCGGCGGGATTGTCCAGCAGACAACCCGCCAGACTTTCCAGCAGAGGTCCGTCGGACTTTCCGAACATGTGGACTTACCCACACATGCCTGGACTTTTCCGGCGGACAATCCGCCGGAGTTTTGGACAAAGTCCGCAGGACTTTTGAAATGAACGGACTTGCCCACACACAGAGGAAAGTCCATTTATTTAGAACGTGACTCCAGGTAGATGGGACTAACGAAGGAGGTGAATGCCGCCCCAAAGTCGGAACAAGACCCCCAGACAACGGCGGCGACGAAGAAGAAGAAAGCTGAAAAGGAGTCCGGCGAGAAGACCCCCCCCAAGACGGAAGAAGACCCCCGGAGCTGTGCAATAAAGTATTTAAAAAAACTGTGTAGTTTTTTTATTTACACTTTTTTCCCCTTAGGTGAATGGGTAGGGGTACATCGTACTCCATACTCATTCACATAGGGTGGGGGGGCCGGGATCTGGGTGCCCCCTTATTAAAGGGGGCTCCTGGCTTCCGATAAGCCCCCTGCCCGCAGACCCTGACATCCAACAGCCAGGGTTGTCGGGAAGAGGCCCTTATCATGGGGCCAAGGAGCTTTGGGGTGGGGGGGCCGCAGGGCCCCCTTTCCCAAGGGCACCCCTCATGTTGAGGGCACGCGGCCTGGTACGGCTCAGGAGGGGGGACACTCGCTCACCCCCACCCCCTTTCCTGACCGGCCGGGCTGCGTGCTTGGATAATGGTCTGATATGGATTAGGGGGGGACCCCCACTCCGTTTTTTCGGCGTAAGGATTCCCCTTTAAATCCATACCAGGTAAACGGGGCTAGCGAGGTGTCAATGTCGCCGATCGAATCGGCGGCATTTACCTCCTTTGCTAGTCCCGTCTACCTGGAGTCACGTTCTAAATGAACGGACTTTACTCCGTGTGTGAGGAAAGTCCGTTCATTTCAAAAGTCCCACAGACTAGCACACAGACGGCGGGATTGCAGTCCGGCGGACAATTTTAAGTCAAAACTTAAAACTAGGTCCGCCGCACTTTTGGGAGGAAAAAGTCCGCCGGAGCCCCACACACGGTTAATTGAGAGAACCTTTGCAATAGGCTTATTGTTATGTCTCTTGCAGGAAAGGATGCAATTGCACCCCCCTGCCTTTCTTTTCTTGGAATCAAGGCAGATACTATATACTCAATGTGGTATAGTACAATTACAAATTTGTGTTATACTTCTTTTTCTCTGCAGCTATTGGCCACTACGGTCCTGGTTTGCATCCATATACCCCTTTTGATCTACCGGCTCCAGCTAGCAGACAGTGTCCCTGTCTATGTACACTGTGAACTTCTGTGCTTCTTCATTTTTGAAGCATTTCCATATATTCCACTCAGGTATTGACCAATATTCCATAGGGTCATATCCAGCACTCCATCTATGCATGTAAGTCCATGCTATATGCATGCCTCTCTTTTTGGAAAAAGCTTTTTTCCATGTTCTGTTTTTTGCCTTTTTATTTACGTTATGTTTATGCATGCTTTTTTCATATACTGGAAATATATATATATACACACATGAATTTCTTCTTTATAGAAATCCTTCTATATAGGTTATAACAAATCTATTATATATACCAAGGACTAGAAAGGGTTTTGACAATGGACAGAGGAATTACTGTCAGATAAGCCTAAAACCAAGAGAGCATAAAAGTAAAAATAAGAACAAACCTCATCAACTTCACAACTCTAGTAATAGAAAAACGGGTAAACCCATTACATTTGTAACCACATTTTCCCAAGAATATACCGTATATACTCGAGTATAGGCCGACCCGAATATAAGCCGAGGCACCTAATTTTACCACAAACAACTGGGAAAACGTATTGACTCGAGTATAAGCCTAGGGTGAGAAATGCGCAGCTACTGTAAGTGGAAAAGAGGGTCAACGATGCCCATTTGCAGCCTCACTGTGCCCATGCAGATGGACACAGTTGACCGATTTGGGGCCCTGTATCTCAGGGTCACTTAGTGCTAGGAACCCCATCTTTAGATATGTTGTAGTGCTAATTCCACTGGGTTGAAATACAACATTTGGGGTTCCTAGCACCAAATGTCCCCGAGATACGGGGGCCCCAAATTCGGGTCAGAAAATCTCAAGCACTTTTCTGCAGCAGAGAATGACATTTTCCGAACCGACTTTGGGGCCCCGTATCTCGGGGCCGCTTAGTGCTAGGAACCCCATATTTGGATATGTTATAGTGCTAGGTCCACTGGGTTGGCACACCAAATGGCCCAGAGATACGGGGCCCCAAAGTCGGGTCGGAATTTTTTTTTTTGCTGCAGAAAAGTGCTTGACTCGAGTATAAGCCGAGGGGGGCACTTTCAGCACAAAAAAATGTGCTGAAAAACTCGGCTTATACTCGAGTATATACGGTAATCAAATATTCAGAATAATAAAAAAGAATCTGCCAATATTGTATACAGATAAAGACTTAAATGGGATTCTGTAAGCAGGTTGCCTTTTTTTCTAGCCGACGTGTGCCCACATTCGGGAATGCACTATCACCCAGTCTATTTTCATCTAAACAATGCCAACCCACCTGGCTCTCCTATCCCGGCAGTTACCCTTGTAATATAAATTTATGTAAATTTCCCCCTCAAGTGGGCGGGACTTTATAGGCATGAACTGTGAGACTTACAAAAAGTTTGTAAAAGTATATAAAGTATCTTTATTTAAACAATGTATCAAAAAAAGGTAAATATAATCAAATACTTATTTTACTCACTGAATTGCAACTCAGTCACAGTGCACAGTGAGCAGGGACCGCCCTGTCATCAGCCGGCTCAGCGGGGATCAGCTGAGCGATCCCCGCTGAGCAGCGGATCTTCACGGGGTGGATCAATATGGATCTGTCCCGTGTGAAAGGGGTGATATCTAGAAAGTTGATACTGGAAACATCATGCTTAATTGAAAAATGTAGATTTAACGGATTATCATTCAGGAATTTCCAAAATTCATGCAATCCCATAATGTCAGCATCCCACACCATCACGAGATCATCGATATAGCGACCATATCAAACAAACTGCCTAGCAAAAGGGTTGCTGGGGGAGAACAAAACTTGTTCCTCCCACCAACCCATGTAGAGATTCGCCATGGACGGTGAGAATCTAGCACCCATCGATGCCCTACAGCGCTGGACATAATATACGGCATCAAATAAAAAATAATTATGCTTTAATAAAAGCTCCACGCTTAACAGAATAAACTCCTGTAGCTCCTGAGAGTAGGACTATAGCGTTGAAGATGATATTGGATGGCCTGCAATAAAGCGCTGTGGAGGATCGACGAATAAAGTGCCCTCACGTCCAGTGTACCCACACATAGGTGGATATCCATTTGTCAGATGTAATATGGGATAGGACTGTGCTCGTATCTCTGATGTAGCCGGCAATCTGTGTACCAAAGGCTGCAGGTGCCGGTCTACCCATTCTCCCAAACGTTCCAATAAGGAGCCAATTCCAGACACAATTGGTCGTCCCTGTATGGGACGATCAAGTTTGTGAATTTTAGGGAGATGATGGAAGACCGGCACCACAGGTTTATCCACACTTGTCGGGAAGAGGCCCTTGTCCTCATCAACATGGGGAAAAAGTGCTTTGCGGTGTTGGGGGAACAGGGCCCCCCTGCCCCAAAGCACCCACACCCCATGTTGAGGGCATGTGGCCTGGTATGGTGGAGGGGCGCTTGCTCATCCCCCACCCCCTTTCCTGACCTACCGGGCTGTGTGCTCGAATAAGGGTCTGGTATGGCTATTGGGGGTTCCCCTTAAAATCCATACCAGACCAAAGGGCCTGGTATGGTCTTGGGAGGGGGAACCCCATGCCGTTTTCTTTTTATTTGGCGTGGAGATCCCCTTCAACAAACCTCAGAGCACAAGTCGCATTACAAAGTCAGATCAGTTAAGACGGTGATCCGACTTCAATGATATTAAATGGGCTGAAGTAGGATCAAAGTCGGACCAAAGTAGAGCAGGAACCTTTTTCAAAGTCGGACCAGTTAAGACGGCTCTCATAAGGGAACCATTGATATGCATACATCATGCAACGCGAGTTCCCAATGTCGGAGCGTTTGTCATACAAGTGTGAACCCAACCTAAATGGAAGAAAGATTCTGTGGACAGGTGTCTTTTATACACCTAACAAGTTGTCATTAGGAGCAACTTCTTAAATGGACATGACTAATCTGTGTACCACATGAGCACATACTGTAGCCAGTCTGTGGGAGCCAGAATTATTGTTGGTTGGTAGGGAATCAAATACTTATTTTACTCACTGAATTGCAACTCAATTTATAACATTTGGCTCACGATCATATGTTTTTCTGGATGTTTGGTTGATATTCTGTCTCAATCATTTAAAATACACATATGATAAAATGTATATATGCTTCAGTTCTATGTAAGTAGGCAAACAAAAATCGCCAGGGGATCAAATAATTATTTTCTCCACTGTAAATATATTCCCCCATCTTTTTACTAAACTGATGCTCCAGTTTCTCATTTTTTATTACGTTGGGAAGCCAGACCTCCCAATCCTAATTATTGAAGATTTCAATTGTTACATGAACCCTTCTCTTGACAGGCATCCAGTTCCGCCAGGCTCTGCCCATTTGAGGGGTAAACCCCTGGCATGGATAATACAAGAGGTGGGCTGGATTGATGTCTGGAGGTTTTAAAATCCACTGACTAGGCAATTTTCATGTTTCTGAAAGTCTCATGGTACTCTGTCTAGAATTGATTTCAGTTTGGGTAACTCAGGCATGCTTCCTTATGTATACAAGGTAATTACAGGCCTCATAGTGTCTCAGATCATTCTCCCATGGTTGTGAGGCTGCAGGTCTCCACCCACTACATTGCCTAAGGCTCAGTGAAAATTCAATACCTTTTGGTTACAACGCTTTACATCACATAGGAAGATGGAGGGAGGCATGGCTGAGTTTTTTATACATTAAAATGCGTCTGATTCTCCTCTTATGCAATGGAAGACATTTTAGGAAGGAGGTAGCACTGCTAGGCTTTGAGGAAGAAGGCATCTCTTCGAAACGTGTCAGCCAGCAGTGGTCCTCTCCTTTATCACCTGGAGACTGTTGTCATCAGACCGATTACCATCAGCTAAAGGCTTTTATATTGCGGTTTTCTTTCACATGCTTGTCGGACCAGGAGAATGATTTTGGGGATGAGTCTCTTACATACACGATGTAAGACTCCTCACCAGACTGATCCACAGAGCCTGCAGCTTACACAGAACAGGACAGATCAGCAATTAACCGAAGCCCAGGAAACCCTCACGGGTCGGGCCAAACAAAGAAGAAAAAATCTTCCATCAGAAAACCAGGAGAGGTGGTAAGAAACACCAACACTACAAAAGATACCCACTATGCGCTACGGTGCAAAACCAAGAAATAACTCGCAACGTGATCAACATCTCCAGAAGAATCCTGAAGGAGGAAGAAAATAGCCTCTTATCTAGGGGTCTTAACTTTTGTCCAAATAGACATTTTGACATTTTTGGGACAATATTAGATGTTAATAAATTTTCTCAGATTTTAACCCTTAGAAAACATTCCTTGGAACCTCCTCCACAAAATACTCTGGCCCCCTCTGAGACTTGTGATATGGGTGAGTCTGTCTCTCTTCCTTCACCCAAATTGTTTATAGATGTATGCATTTTGACCTTGATTGACCTGTGAGGAGTCTGACCCTCCCCCCCCCAATGACCCCACTGATACACATAGTAACATTATGTTTAAGTTAAGGTCTGACTTTTACCCTGCGGAGTCAAGGGGGAAGGATCTAGATCTCTTTCAGCGCATGGTAGAGAGAGATTTGACTCGCCTTGCACGCAGCTGTCAGAGGGGATTTTCTCCCCAAAATCTAACCCATGTTGAGAAGGTAGCCCTTAAAGAATTGTCAGCAGACAAGAGTATTGTCATCAGGAATGCAGACAAAGGGGGCAGCGTGGTTGTATTGGACTCAACAATGTATAAAGAGGAAGCTTTACGCTAACTCTCTGATACAGATACGTACCAATTGATCAGATCCGACCCCACGCTGCCCTTTAAGAAAGCACTGTCAACACTATTAGACAGGGCAGTGTCAGCAGGAAATTTTTCTCATACCGATAAAGACCTATTTATCCCTGAATGCCCTATTATGCCAGTCTTCCATCATCTGCCCAAGGTGCACAAAGGATTCACCCCCCTAACAGGACGCCCCATTGTGGCTGGCATAGGCTCTGAACGAGCATCTAGGGGAATGGGTAGATAGTCAGTAACAACCCCTGGTCACAAACTTGCCGGGCCACCTCAGGGACACAAAGCAGCTGCTTTGCAAACTACAAGATTTCAAGTGGGAATCTAACTATAGATTGGTGAGTTGTGATGTGACAAGTCTATACTCTAGCATACCCCACCACTTGGGACTGCAGGCGGTTGCATGGCCCTTGAGGGGGTCTGGCAAGTTTTCTTTAGTGCTTCAAGAATTCATTCTTCAGTCATTGGACTACTTATTGACCCACAATTTCTTTATGTTTGACGGAGCCTATTATCTCCAAAGATGCGGGGCCTCCACGGGGGCGAAATTTTCGCCTTCCCTGGCCAACCTCTACATTGGTTGGTGGGAGAGGTCCCGCATCTTTGGACATGATAGTCCCCGCCGTATGGATAAAGTATTTTTTGGTCGCTACATTGACGACCTGCTATTTGTCACATCTGATGAACACGCCAATCTGGATACCTGGCTTATATATTTCGATGACAGTCTTTTGAATTTAAAATTTACATGTTCCCTTCACACACGTCATGGATTTCCTGGATGTGAGATTTAGAGGCGGCAATGACAGGATAGTCACGGGTCTGTACAGAAAACCCATCGCGGGCAACACCCTGCTTCGGGCAGACTCTGCACACCCAGGCCATACAATTAGAGGGTTCCCATTTGGCCAATTCCTAAGATTAAAACGTATAAGCAGTACTCCTGAAATCTTTCACGAGGAGGCGAAACAGATGGCCCAAAGATTTGAGAGTAGGGGATATCCAGTTACTATCAATAAAGCATTTTCTACTGCTAGTGCTATCCCAGGGAAAGCTTACTACAGGAGCATTCCAACAAAAGGAATAAACATAAATCCCCTTCCTCTCAAAACAAGGTTCCAGTCTTCTCTACTCCATACAGTACGGAGTTTACAAAAATTAAAAAAGTGGTCATGAAATACCTTCCTATACTGTATAATGACCCTGCATATAGCCAGGTTCTTTCAGGTGGAATTAGAGCAGTTTCTCGAAGGGCCCCTACTTTAGGCAGCTCCCTGTCGCCAAGCCTCTTTTCCACACAACAGCCACAATTGAATTGGCTTCAATTTAAAGGCAATTTTAAATGTGGCAAACAGGGAAGCGCCTACTGTATTCACATAAAGGGACAATCTATACAGTTCTGTATAAAACAAAAAATCTTTTGAGGTTCCCTCATTCATTAACTGCAATACTTCATTTTTGGTGTACATCATCACTTGCACTAGCTGCCAAGTCCAATATGTAGGGCGTACTATACGCCGTTTAAAAGATCGATTATACGATCATCTATATGACATTGAGAAGAACAAATCCACCAATGTAGCAAAACATTGGAATCTAGTGCATTGTTTCCAGCCTCTTTATACAGGGGATAGAGAAAATTGTCGCCCCTAAACGGGGGGGGGGGGGGGGGGATGGGCGACAAGTTTCGAGTACTATGCAAACGTGAGGTATACTGGATATTTACCATGGACACTAGAATCCCACTAGGTTTGAACTTTGAATGGGATGTTTCCCATTATTATGATTAACTACTACCAAATAGCCATCTACCAGATTTAGTTCAATCCAATATACATGTCTTTATTAGTGTGACCTAGAAAAGTATTTTTCTCTCTGCGGTATTTAGTCTCATTCGCCCATTACCTTAAAGTGGATGTCATTTTTGATGTCATAATGTAGAGAATAAGATTTCCTTTCATTTGAGCCGTCTTGTCACACAGATTTACTCGAGGCCTGAGCAATCCTCTTTTATTGTGAGGTTAGAGCAATCTTGACAAAGTCTTGAAAACTTTGTCAAAAACGCCCCCTTGCTGTGAGTGACAGGTGATTTACATATCTCATGCACTAGCCTGAGACAGGTTATTATCAGATCACTGGATGTTCTACTCTGCCCAGCTTTGACTTCATACATGTCCCCTAAATCACTTGTCTGTCTATAGTCTGCTGACTGTTCACTGCATCCCATGATGAAACATCCAGTCAAAACACAGTAAAGCTGGGAGAGCTGGAGGGGAGGGGGATGTGAATTGTGAACTTTTTATACAGGATATGCCTGTCTCAGGCTAGTGCATGATATGTAAATCACCTGTCACTCACAGCAAGGGGGCGTTTTTGACAAAGTTTTCAAGCCTTTGTCAAGATTTCTCTAACTGAACAATAAAAGAGGATTGCTCAGCCCTCGAGTAAATCTGTGTGGCAAGACTGGGCTCAAATGAAAGGAAATATTATTCTCTACATTATGACATCAATTTTTTTTTTTTTTTAACATGTATGCTTCAATATAGGGCAGTTCTACCTACACAATTTCTTTTGTTGTCTACGTTTCCTTTTATTTTATCATATTCAGCCACCCTATATACATACCGATATCGGTCATTGATCTTAATGGATTTTAGCGGTGGGGGTTGCTGTGCATACGTGTTACTTAACCCTTTCTACCTTTTCTTTTACTTTCGCTGTTCAGTGTGTGTGGCAGTATGCAACACTATGGATGTGCACATATATAGTGGCTTTTTTTTGTCAGCCACTCCATTTGAGTTTCCTTAGATCCCCTCTGTCCCTCCCCCCCTCCCCTTTTTTTTTAGGGAAGACAAGAGGTTGGGACAAGAGGTGGAAGGAGATTTATATCTACATGTATGCATCTATATCGGCTTTAGCCTGACATCTTGTTTTGCCCCCAGTTTGACAGATATTCAACAGGGGGTCCTACTTGCCACTTTCTCTGCGTTGTATACTAGTATGTGTTTAAATGTATAGACATACCAATATCATATTTTAAAGGGGAAAGATGAGGAGCTATGTCAGTTACTGATTGTAGATTGCTTCCCTATGGACATTAATAATGAACTCCCTCTGTCATCAAGCTTTGAATAAGTGACTAATAAAGTAATAAAAAGTGAAACAACAATATAAAAAATGTATAAAAAAAAATTAGAAAACACAATGATGGAAAAATAAAAACAAAATCATTCCCCCCCCCCCCCCTTCCCCCCCCCTCTTCACTTTGATTTAATAAATTTATGTCAGTTTGATAGCCTTGGTGAGAGAAGATTTATTATTAGCCCAGCTCGGGAGACCTCCCCAGGTCTTAGGAACCCAAAGAAACAGAGGTATGCAGCTGCTTTCAGGACCAAACTGGGACCCATCCCGAAGGGTGAGAGGGAAAGTACATCAGCTAGCCCCCGGGAACATCTGCCCAGAAATAGGCAAGCGAGTGACAGCTGGTCTCCCCTGCGTTTTCTGGATACCCTTGAGCATAGCCCTGATGGGGTGAGCTGCAAAAAAATGACGGGGATGCAGGATGGAGCAGGGAAAAGAAATGTTGGACACCCGCAAGATATAATCTGATGGTATTATAGGATAAGGACAACTTGTCATGACAATAAGCCATGAACACCAACATGTACTCGATGCTACACCCCTCATTGAAGGGGAAAAGAGTCGTGAAGTCACGGAAACACTTCCACGCTGTCCTGTATGCTCTGAGCGTGTTCCTGGACAATGATGCATTGATTAAGCAGGCCGCCTGTGCCCCGAGCGCCCTTAATCCAACATCAGCTGGGCAAATGGCGGAACTGGCCGGCCCCTCAGATCTGCCTCCGGATGCTGTGAAAAGAAACGCTGAAAATCAGCTCTGGATAATGCGTCAGCAGCCCCGTTGAAGGCCCCACTAATGAACCCCCCTCGGAACTGCAAATTGAATTTGAGGCCTAACCATGTCAATCTGCACATAAACGACATAATCAAGAGAGACCCTGACCTCCCCTTGTTGACAATCTCTGCGGTGGCCATGTTGTCCGTGAAAAAAATGACAGTCTGCCCGGACCACGAGGGTCCCCAGGTGCAAGCTGCGGCCACTATGGGAAATATCCCAAACAGGGCGGAAGTCCGGGAAAACCACGGAATCTCCAGCACCTCCAAAGGCCACGGGCCCGCGAGTCCCCGAAGATGGCTGAGTAACCTACCGATGCGGCGGCATCTGAGAAGACCCTGGGAGAGACTGTAGTAGGACAAATAAGGAAATCCCGTTCCACTCGCACAGGAACTGATCCCACATGAGAAGATCCGCCCTGGCATCGGCCTGTAGTCGCAGCACCGAGTCAGCATCCTGGAAGAGTGGAAGGAGAGCCAGGAGTCTAGACACAAATGACCTGCCCTGAGGAATGATCCTCATGGCAAAATTGAGCATGCCTAAGAGAGACTGCAACTCCCTCTTAGAGCACCCTGGGGATCTGAACAGATTGTGGATGATCCCGCGGATCCTGACCAGCTTTTCCTGCGGCAAGCTGGCCAGCATATGGACCGTATCCAAGGTGATCCCCAGAAAAGTGATCACCGTGGCAGGCCCCTCGGTCTTGTGAGTAGCCAAGGGAACGTTAAGATCCCCGAACAACTCCGTGAGAGTGGCGAGATCTTTGGGAGACTGTGCCAGGCTCTCCAGTAGAAAGAAGTCATCCAAGTAATGAATGACCCAGTTGACCCAGGATAGAACCCAGTTGAGCGCTGAGGCAAATGTGTTAAACAGCCAAGGGCTGCTCTTGGAACCGAACGTCAGCTTGGTGGCGAAGAACAATTCCCGCCATTTGAACCCATGCCACTGCCAGAGAGATGGTTTGATAGGGAGGAGTTAAAAGGCATCCGAGATGTCAGCCTTGGATAACCATGCACCCCTGCCTTACTGTAAAATACACTGAATGGGCGAATCAACTGATGCGTATTGAAGTGAGAATTCCTCGGATGGTATGAGAGAATTCAAACTGGGAATTGGTGATGAATGAGGCCGACAGATCATAAATCAACCGGTATTTGAGAATTTTCCTTTAACACCACCAATGGGGCTCACCCTCCACATGCTGAAAGGCGGGGACAAGAACGACCCAATGACAAACCCTTTGGACAGCTCCTCCTGTACCAACATGTCTACCAAGTCGGCATTGGAGGCAGCAGAGACCAAATTGGCACATGTATGAGATTGCAGCGGAAGGGTGATCAGTCCCGTGTGGAAACCTTCTGAAAACCCCTCCACCAAAAGCTGCTTGAGAGCCGGGGACGGGTGGTGACTTAACCAGAACTCCAGCCTGGGTACATTAACCCGGCTCGGTCAGGATGCACTGGACAGTTTGATTGGACAGGCGGTTTTGGGATGGGCCCTGAAACAGTTAGCACATACATGCAGCAGCCTACACTGGTTGAAATTGCAGGTGGTATAATTGAAATTATTGCAAAGCTGGGCCTTGCCCAGCAAATGAAAAGGTCTGCCAAGTTTGTCAAATAAGCCTTAAGGCCCAGAGGAAAGTCCACTGGACCCTGGCCTGTTCGCCCCAGAAGCCCTGAGGTGATCCAGGTTGGGACACCAGTTGGCGGTGTGGGCCGACTGACAGTTGGCACATGTCAGAGATTTCTGACTAGCAAAATGCCTGCAGAACAATTCCGTATCGATATTACTCCAGCAAGTGATTAACTGGAACTGGGCCCACGTGGGTGCGACTTTAGATGAAAACAAACTGTGGTAATCATAAAAAGCAGTACCGCCATACTTGTGGGCCAAATCCACCACCTTGTGGAGAAAGAGGTCTAGCTCCTCCCTCCTGCCGGGACTAACTGCGCAAATGACATCTCTAAAGATACCAAAAGTGAGGACAAACTCGGCGACACTTAGCTTGAGGTTAAGCCTGGGATCCCGAGTTCTGAAGACCACCGAGACCTCCCCGCAAGCATAAGCCTTGTTTTCCACCACATCTTGTGATGCAATGAGTAGGGACGCCAAATTAATGTCCTTTCCCTCCAAAATATCTTTCTTCAGATTGGCCTGAATGAAATGGGCCAGAGAAACCGAAGGTAACATGGCCAATGCAGAGGTAAAGGCCCACTGGTATTACCTGCCATGGATCCGGATGGCCCAAGAACTGCGGGGGTTGCCGGAACTACCACACTGGTTGGCCAGGCCTCCAGCAGCTGGACAGAAGTGGAGAGGGTATTCAATACCGTGTGGATTTGTGTCAGGGAGGTAATCAGGGATGCATGTTCCGCACTGGTGGAAGGCTGTGACTGGGCCGGAAAAAGGAGGAGTCTGAATAACTGCTTTCCTGGCTGTGGCCGGGAAAGGAATGCCCCTCTGACGGAGCTCAGCAATGAGTTTAAGTATGGTCCAGCTTCTTAAAGATGGAGTACTGCCGTGCTCCGAGCCCCTGGCCGGAGTGAATGGAATAAACGCACACTCATCACTCCGAGACGTGAGACATGATCCAATCTGTGGAAAAAACAATTGATAAGTCACCTCTACCCTGAACTAAACAACCCTAACCTTACTAACTGAAACGGTGTGTGGTGCTGCCAACCAATGAACATGCGCATGAGAAACTAATGACCTTGACCCCCTGCGTGAGTGTAGCACGAACAACCTGTGGCGCTGAATAGGTAATTAAAAATGAACACTCAGGGCTAAGTACCTACAAATCTTGGTAGGCAGAAAATAGGAATGTACGTGATGTGCAACGTATGACGTATGAATGTACAGGCGAGAAGATTGCGGCTACAATCAATTAACAAAACCTCAGCCTGTACGGATCCGTAGACGTGACAGATCCTAGTATGTAACCCACTACTTATGACTGAGTAAACAGAAACTGAACCAACCTTGCTGTTTCTGAATGAGAGGAATTCACCTGTAACACCACCACGAATGCCCTAAGTGACAAAAAATGCAAGCCGGAATTACTTAAACCTGACGAACTGACCCACCACCTGATCAGAGTGGAACGTGCTCTGTGGTGGAAGAACAAGGTGAACCTGCCATGGGAAACACCTTGAGCACCTGCTCGTGGCGTGGAAAACATGGCCAATGCAGACCCGTGGCCACCCAGCTGGGATAAGGCCCCGCTGTACCCCAACCCTACCTCCCCCGGGGAGGGTTGTGCGATGCACCTGGCTGAGCGAGCCCTGCCCACCTGCCTGGTAACCATGACCAGAGCTGGTGCCTGCAGTCCCTGGAAGGAAGTGCCACCTTAGACCACCTAGAAATGTCCTGAGTCCCCCTGGAATGTGGTCCTCCAGTTAGAGATGAGTGGCAGCCCTGAATGAGGGGCTAGACGTGGCCACACAGCTGAGGAAACATCCCGACTTGGCAAGGTGATGATGCCAGTGCTGACCTACTACCCTACAGATGCTGGTGAACTGAGCTCAGCATCCTGCTCAGCCGAACCAACCCAGGTACAGTGCCCGTGCTCCCCCCAAACCATTATAGGTGAGCTACGATGGCAACCCAGTGGCTGGACGACACCGCCTGGCTGAGGGACTAACAGCCCCAGCCAGGAGCATGATCATGCCTGTGAACTGCTAGTGGACGGAACCCGTGACCCACCCCCCCAAGCTGAACATGAGCTGACAGGTGACATGGAGAAATGCCAAGGCAGCTGTGCACCCCCCACCCCCCCCAAGCCCAAACCGCACCTACCGGAATGAAACTGCAGCAACGCTGGATGTCCTGCAGAGAGAAAAACACCTTGTGCGTGGGGTGGTACGAGGTAATGAAGCAGTGCAGCACATGGATGACATGTAATATAAACAAACCCACCCCCCCTGCAACCTAACATGCAGCACAAAACCCTTGCTAAGAGAGCAACAGCATTTCCACCCCCCCCCCCCCCAGCATCCTGACACCCAGCAACAAAAATCCCTACCAAGCCACAGCTACAGCCACCGGCCCCAGACCTACCTGACCGATCGATGAACCAGTTAGTGCACCCCCCGAATGCCCGAGCACCAACCGCTGATAAGGAGAGAGGAGCGTCCTGCAGCTGAGAAAAAACGGCCGGTCGACCCCGCGAAAACGCCACCTGTGCATGGGGGACAAGTAGAGAGTGAGCCCCCCGCGTATACACGGCTGCCCGGCCTTCCGAACCGCATACCGACCCGGAAATTACGCCGAGGATGAAGGGAGGAGGTGGAGATTATGAAGCCCCACACTCCTCCTACAAATGCAGGCTAGCCAATGGCCAGCCTTCTAACATATCAGATATACAGGACAGGTGATACCGCTGTACACGTTATTGCCATCTGCTTTTTCTTTAACGGTTTAAGTTTAGACAGGTGTCCTAATCGGGGTATCATGACAGCATACTACAAAAGCTTTTGCATTGCCGACATAGCACTAAATATCTGTTGCGCTTTGCACATCACTCTTTCCATATGCTTTACAATAGATTATTACAATACTTTTGTTCAAAACAGCATAACATCTTGGGACAACTATATATCAATATGCATTTTTGATTCACATATATAGCGAACATAAACATTCTGCATATATATGCATGTTTAATTTATTATTATTTGACTTGCTTCACGGGGTGTATTATATTATATTACGTTATATTTTATACGACACAATTACTTCATTTGGCTTTGCCATTAACTCACATAATGTATTATAATTATATTTTCCTATATGTATATACATATTTTGTGACCCGTGTCCTTTAGCAGCTAGAATAATAGTTTCACTATTTATTTCACATGTCACGTTTTTGTCACATTCCACTCTGGCTGCTTACATGGGCACGTAGTATACATGTGTGTGCTCACATTGCACACACATATTTATATTTGTTTGGTTAAGGAATTAACTATTTGCACACATATAACACACACGCATTCTTTGTTTTTACATGGGTACATGTTCATATGTATTTGTGTATTTATACATATATACATCTTTTCACAATACATAGTTTTCTTGTGGTTTGGCTCACTAAATTAGCTTTTTTCTTTGGATTTGACTGCTTAGCAACACATGTGGGGATCCAATTCCTATAGTTTTTCAGCTGTATGTAATTGTGTTCATTAATCACCACATCATGTGACATGCATTTATTGAGCTATATATTTGAAGTTATTCCAAAAGGTTGTTGGCTATGAATAAGCACTGATTCCAGTGCGAAACGCATCAGTTTTTGTACTCCCCCACCCCATTGCTGTGGATTGTTTTGTTTTGATGTGAACTCCGTTTTTAATAAAAGCACAGGATTTTCCTGCTATTGCATGCTGCTTGTGAGTATTTTTTTTTTTTATGTAACATACTAAAGGATAATGCACAAGGCTGGTGTGCCCGCTTTTCTTTATTTCTTTTTTGACTGCTAGGATACCCCTATCCTGGAGGGCAGCAAGGGCCGAGACAGTATCCATCATTCAACAATTCGAGAAACAATACATTGCTAACCCCTCTGACACAAGTAATGAGGCCTGGCAGTCTGCACAGTCAGCCTACGCTGGTACACACGATCAAAATTTTTCTGACAACAAAACTGTGGATTTTTTTTCTGAAGGATGTTGGCTCAAACTTGTCGTGCATACACACAGTCACACAAATGTTGTTGGAAATTCCGAACGTGAGAACGAGGTGAAGTACAAGACGTACGACGAGCCGAGAAAAAGGAAGTTCAGTAGCCAGTGCGGCACCTTCTGCTTGATTCCCAGCATGCGTGAGCTGTTGTGCGACGGACTTGTGTACACACGGTCGGACTTTCCGACAAGTGAAGTTGGCGGAAAATTTGAGAATCTGCTCTCAAACATTTGTGGCCGGAAATTCCGAATAGCAAATGTTCGATGGAGCATACACACGGTCGGACTTTCCGACAACAAGCTCACATCGAACATTTCCTGTGTACGCGGCATTAGAGTATTTGCTCTCCTCGGCAGGGAAGACAGGTTTTTTTCTCCAGAATTGCATTTTTTTTCGAAAAAGGGGAAAAAAACTGGCCGCCCCTTGGCAAAAATTGTGAATTCTCATCAACGATCGCCTGCTATAGGAGCCATGCAATCCCAAGCGAGTCCTTTAGTACATTATCCTGAATTGATGATACATGACCTGGCAGCGTTTTTATTAGAACTTATACCTCCCTATTACATCATATATGCCCCACGATCTTGAAGGGTATTTGCAGCAGATTTCCTCTTTCAACGTCTCTCTGTCATTCAGAGACTGAAATTAGATGCCCCACTTACCATTGAGGAACTCCAGGAGGCGGTCAGTTCCTTCCCGACATACAAAGTACCCAGGGAAAATGGTCTCACCATGGAGAAATACAAACAATATACTTCCTTGATACTACAGTGGGAAAAAAGTTAAAGCGGTTCTGAACACACTAAATTTTTTTTATTTTTTTATTGTCACGTTAAAAGTATTTAGTCTTAACATAAACTCACTTTTTTGGTGTCCTTCTGGTATCCATGTCCGTTTTTTAGAAAGATCTGCACTTTTAAAATACAAACAGCAGCAATGTCATTTTGCTTGTGGGCATTTTAAACCCACAAGCATTCACTTCCTTGTTCCCTTTCGTTATGGGAACCAGCATGCCTCATGTCCTTAAAATCTTGTGAGATTTTGGGTCGGACGTCCGTAAATCTCGTGAGATTTCGGTCGGAGGTCCATTAATCTCGCGAGATTTCGGTCAGCACTGACACCTGGGATTAATAACACCAGATCCCAGGAGATAGTGCGGCATGACTAGGATCCCCGCACAGACCCCGTCCACCCCTGAAAAGACAGAGGATAGACCGGCAGCAATTACAAGGTAAGTAAAAAAAAAAAAAAAACTTCCATTTAGTACTCTTTGCCAGATTTGGAAGGCTTTAAGAGCTACTGGCCTATTCCGTGCAAGAGCCCTGAAAAATCTAGAAATTAACGGTTCCTTGGATAAAGTCTTCTCAAAAAAACTTGAAAGATCCACCACCTGGGTTTTAAGGGTGCCAGCTGCCAGCTCCTTCTCCATTCCATCATGGAGGAATGCTAAAACTGAAGTTATATTTTTGACCTGGAAACCCTTAGACGCACACCAGGAATTAAATTTATTCCATACTTTAATATATAGCCCGTGTCACTTCTTTCCTACTGGGAAGGGTGTTCACAAGCTTTTCCTACAGACCCTTAGCTCTTAGGTCTTCTTTAGAAACCAGGCTGACAGTTGTAGTCGATCTGCACCCGGATGGTTCAGTGTCCCCTGTGTCAGCAGGTCCTTTCTGGATGGTAGCTTTCAGGGTAGTTTTGTGGCTAGATTTAGCAGAACCGCAAACCAGAGCCACTTCGCCCAGAATGAGGTGACCAGGATCAGATTCATGCCTTCCTCTCTGAATTTCCTGAGGACCAGCGGTATCAGTTGGAAAGGGGAAAGGCGTAGCACAGCTGGTAGTCCCAGGGATGAGCGAACGCATCTATGCCCATGGTCTGATCCTCCCTGTGAAGCGAGAACGTCAGCATTTTGCGTTCTGCTGGCTTGCAAATAGATCTATTTGGGGTTGCCCCCATGCCTCGTGACCATCAGGAAAACCTCTTGGTTCAGATTCCATTCTGCCTCTACCACTTTCTTTCTGCTTAAAAGATCTGCTAGAAGGTTCTGGGACCCCTTTAGGTGGATTGCCATAAGTGAAGCCACATTCCGCTCTGCCTAGGTGAGCAACTGGTTAGCTAGCTCTAAGAGCCCTTTGCTCCTGGTTCCTCCCTGTTTCAGGACATAGGCCATCACTGTTGTGTTGTCCGAGAGTACTTGCATGTGCCGTCCCCTGACTGTTGAAAGGATAGGAGTGCTAAAAAGATGGCCTTTAGTTCTCGCAAATGTGAAGACTGAAGGGATATTTAGTTTAACTACTTCTTTGTATTATAGTCAGCTTCCATTTTGTGTGTCTCTAACATCCATTTTGTGAAGTATGCTCAAGTCCTGCTATTCTAGTTTCGTTTTTCCATAATACTGTAATCTTCTTGTTGAGTTTCATTTCTCGTAAAGCACGTGATATTTTAGAAATAATTAGTTTCACTGTGGGCGTCAGACTGTACTTGTGCGTCTCTGTATATGATTGGATAATCTGTTAAAGGGCGGTACTTTCTGAAAAGCACTCTTATATCGACACCCAAGAATAAAGATGAGATTTGCTCGGAGAGAAACCTGCTGTGTATATGTTTCTTTATCTCAAAGGGCAAATCTCCCAGATCTGGTATCGGATTTAACGGTAAACCAAAGCAGACAATACCCCTAATCTTGATTTATTACCTTTCAAAGACTTCCGGGCTTCTATTTTGGACCAGGAACTCTGCGTGGTCTGGCCGTCCAGGTGGGCTCCCCAACCACTCAAACCCGTTGTTAGACATTTTTCCAGGGGAAAGACCAAGAAGGGACCTCGTTAGATTAGCCGAATCCCGCCACCACCAGAGAGCCCTATTTACGTTTAAGGTGATCCCAATTTGTTTTTCTAGAGGCTCCTGGTGTGACCACTTTTGAAGGCTGTCCATCTGGAGTGGCCAGAAATGTAGTCTGGCCCACTGTATGGCTGGAATGGACTTTGTGAGCAGTCCCGAAACTTCCATTGCAATCCGTACCTACACCGAGAGATTGGTTTGGATCGGGTTTTACCAGAGACTGGACTTATTCTACCTTCTCCTGTGGGAGAAAAACCTTCTGGAGTATTGGATTTATTGTGTGTCCCAGAAACGTTATCTCATGTCTCTAAATTTAGGAGCCAACCCAAGCTTTTGAGGTGAGCTTGAGTCACCTGAAGGTTTGTCAGGAACCGGCTTTTGAAGTCTGCAAAAAGTAATAGATCGTCTAGATATGGGACGACTGATATCCTCAGCTTCAGAGGTGCTTTCGCCATCACTTTTGTAAAGATCCTGGGGGAGGACGATAGCCCGAATGGCAGAGCTCTAAACTGGAGATGCCATAATGAACTCCCCAGTTTGAGTGCCAACCGGAGAAACCGTTGGGAGTCTTGGGCTATCGGAATGTGCAGATAGGCATCCGTGATGGTCCTGAGATGGCATAGAGCATTTTGGGGACAACTTTTTCGTTACTGAATATATCGTATCTATCCGAAATTGTTTGTAATGGATTTGTTCAGAATTTTCAAATTCATCTATACTTTAGAGCAGGGATCCTCAAACTACGGCCCTCCAGCTGTTGCGGAACTACACATCCCATGAGGCATTGTAAAACTCTGACATTCACAGACATGACTAGGCATGATGGGAATTGTAGTTCCTGAACAACTGGAGGGCCGTAGTTTGAAGACCCATGCTTTAGAGGGTTTCTTCACTAGGAAGATGTGCAAATGGAAACCCCGTCCTTCCTGATGTTTTGGAACTTGGATAATGACTTCCTGTTGTATCAGATCCTGAAGTAGCTTCATCATTTTGGACGCTTTTTCCCTGCCTTTTGGAAGGTTGGTGACATATCTGCTCGGAGAGGTTTCCGAGAACTGCAAACTGTACCCCTGGGTGATGATGTTGTTTACAAAGAGGCTTGTGGTGGTCTTTTCCCATTGTGGATAAAAAGAAGATAGTCTTCTCCCCCACTGGGATGAGAGTGTCATTTATTTTTGGAGGGCTGATCAGGGGTCTGAAAAGAACCCCTCCTCTACCCTTGCCCCTCTGGGAGGCCCAGCGCCTTTTCTGGTCCTGGTCTCTGCTTTTGGGGGGGGCACAAAAATACTTCTTGGGCGGCTGTTTTTTTGTCAGCTTTTCTGTAATTCGCATCATTTTATCTTGGAATGCAGTATCTCTGGTCCATGTTTTTAGCCAGATAGCACTAGCTGAGTTCACCAGAGCGGACCTCGCCAACATCTTTAATGATGCATCAGCCATGTACTTTACAGCTTTTAGCATCAGTGGAAAGGATTCCAATAAATCTTTCCTCGATGTACGTGCCCCCTAAGCTTTTCTATCCAGCACTCAAGGTTCCTGGCCACTACCGTGGAAGCTATTGCAGGCTTGAGACTGGATGAGGTGGAAACCCTGGCTTTTTTCAGTAGGGAATTCGCTCTATTATCCATTGCATCTTTTAGTATCCCTGCATCTTCAAATGTGAAGTCCGTGCGACGGAATACTTGTGAGAATGCTGCGACCACTCTGGGTTTCTTGTTCCAGACTTCGGTCTCCATTTCTTCAAAGCGGAATCTTCTTTTGAGGGTTTTGGAAAAGAACGGACCCCTCTCTGGGTCTTTCCATTTTTCTTTAATTGCGTCAGAAAGGACCCTGTGGACCGGAAACACCCTGTGTTTCATTTCATCCAGGCCTTGGTACATATTGTCATGTACTGACAATTGCATCTTTTCCTCCTGGATCTCTAGAGTTGTGTAGATTGCTCTCAATAGATCATCTACCTCCTCCCAGTGATGGCTTGTACTTGGACACCCTGCTATCAGCTTCCTCTTCTTCCTCGTCTGAATCCTTCAGGGAAAGACATGTACTTGTCCCCTTATCTCCCGAGTCAATAGCCTCTGCTGCCTTAGATGTAGATGCTTGAGGGTTGGACGGTATGTATTGGGGTTCAGGCTGGCTTTATTAGAGATCTGACTGAGCTCAGGGAGTCTGTAAGCTCTCTTACAGACGAAAACAGATCTTTGCATCCTTGGGAAGTTTCCTCTTCAACCAGACCTGCTATGCAAGATTTGCACATTGGCTTTTGCCACAAATCTCTGAGAGGGTTTTTGCATGACTGGCACTTCCTCTGAACTGGGGGGGAGGCTAAGATTTAGATGAAGTCTTGACCTGAAAGGAAAACATACAGCATTCATTCTAGCGCCCCTAACTATAGTACAAAACATATAGCTATCTTAGTGAAGCAGACCACCACTGGAACAACAAGGACCCCCAAAGAGTGCCGAAAGCCAGCAAGCAAGACCCCTCATCCAGGCTGCCGGGTCAGAGTGAAGTGACATCTGGCCCTGCAGCCACCCCAGCAGGGAGGAACACGAACCACCAGTAAAGCCCATTAGGAGAAGATTGAGGCACCGCTGTACCACTCTTACCTGGGCCTGGCCGGTGCTTGAGGCGTCTGCTTCCGCCAAATCTGTCAATCTCTCCAAATTTCCCGGTCCCAGCATCATCACAGAAAGCCGAAACCGGAAGCACCGGCCTGCGGACCCGCCCCCTGGCCTCTGTGTTCCAGGTGACTGGAACCACTTTGGCCTGCCTTCACAGGAAGTCATGTCACCCATTCATTATCTCTTATTAGTGTCCACCAGTTTTATAGGAGGAGTCCTTTCAGTTCTCCCATAAAGAGGAGTTTGTCTCCCATTGTTGAGACACAGGATCTTTCATTCTATTACTAGTGTAGGACCCACTGATAATGGGATACTTCGACGCAGTAAGTGGGCTTAGCAATATATGACCATATAGTTTGACCAAATCCCCATATTTTTGAATATGTTCAGGGGTTTTTAAATAGCCTTGCAGGATTTAAATTTAATTTTTGTATGTGTGAGCTATAATCTATTTTGTTATGTCACAGGACGTGATGTTACCCGCAGACCAGGACCGAGATGGGGGGATAGCCACGCGCCCGCTTGGCCCCCAGAGCCACAACCCACAGACCCCGGGCACAACAACATGGGTCTTCCTGTGAGCCGTCGCTCCCCTGAGGCTGGGGGCTTCGGAACACCCCCGTCTGTACTGGGGGGAGGGTGTTGGGATGGTCTTGAGACAAAATATACCCAAGGTAAGCCTACCCTCCCCTCCTTGGAGAGAGCGCAGCTCCCCATGGTTCCTGCAGCGCTTCTACCATGGTGGAGGAAATACAATAACTGAGGCCTTGGTGGAAGAGGTGGGATTTAAAGGCTGCATGTGTTTCAGGTCAGGCTTGGCAAGAGCATAGCTCTGCTCATTTTCCAGGAAACACATGCATCCTTTAAATCCCTCCTCTTCCACCGTGGCCTCAGTTATTGCGTTTCCCCCAGTGGAAGCGCTGCAGGAACCAGGGGGAGCTACACTCTCTCCAAGGCTGTCCTGAAAGGCAATTTAAGAAATGTTGTATACTTAGTATGCTGGACGAATTTGATTTGGAGAACTTTACTAGAGAGGCAATAGTAAGAGCCTTCTTTCAGACTCGGAAGTTAATACTTGTACACTGAAAAGCAGAGGATCCACCCACTTTAAGGGAATGGATTAGGAATGTTGGCAGTACTTTTACTACTTCGCGCAAAATTACGTACATGTACATCATTTTGTTGAAGTGGTTGTACTGGGGTGAAGGCTAATCTCTATGTTCCACTGTTCACAACCCCATTTGGCAGCTGCCAATTGCTAAGTTTATGGGATGGAGGCACACCTGGGTTTGGGGGGGGTGCAGGGAGGGGGGATGGGGGGGAGGTACCGCTACATGGATTGTTCTTTATTTTAATTTTTATTCTTTCTTAAAGACACCTGGTCCTATCTTATGTTTGTGGAATATTGCACTTTGATACTTACATATGCAGTTGGCGACTGGTCTTTTGTCGGGTTACACAGATGGTGATCCAGAGATTTCTATATCAGGAGGTGAATTGTACATGGCCCCCCTATCGATAATTTCCTGGAAAGTTTGGGTTTTAAACTTGGTGGCAAAACATTTTTTGGGTGGGTACATGTGCTGTCCTGAAAGACTCGTGTACGGTACGCAACTTAGATTTTCCCTTTTTCATCTTTCAGGACAGCACACTTGAGAGGATAAGCGAGCACTTACCCTAGGGTGGGACTACTGCTTGCAGGACTTTACGCCCAAAGGCCTGGTCCTGGGCAGACAAGTCCAATCTGTAATGTTTAACCAAAGTCTTAAAACTTGACCACGTTGCTGCTCTACGGGTCTGTTCGGGTGTAGCACCAGCCCACTCTGCTTGTGATGCTGCCATGGCCATGGTGGAATGAGCCCCGATACCTTCCGGGGCCTCCACCCCTTTTGCTATATAGGCCTGACTGATAGCCAACCTCAACCACCTAGCTATAGTATTTCTGGAAACTTTTGACCCCTTCCTAGCCCCAGAAAAAGAAACAAAAAAGGAAAATTGGATCTCTTAAATTAATCCGTAACCTCCAAGTATTTTAATACACATCTCCTGACATCTAACCTGTGGAAGATGTGCTCCTGTTCCCTCACAGGATTTGAACAAAAAGTGGGTAGACAGATTTCCTGGCTCCTATGAAATTTTGACGCCACTTTGGGCAAAATTCCCAGATCGGTTTTAAAAATAATCCTATCTGGAAAAACCTGAAGAAAAGGTGCCCTTCTTAAGAGGGCTTCTAGCTCACTAACCCTCCTTGCGGTAGTGATTGCCACCAAAAAAAAACATCTTGAGGGTTAAAAATTTTACTGTACAAGACTCAATAGGCTCAAAAGGATCCTCTGTAAGAGCCTGCAATTCTAGGGATAGATCCCAAACTGGAAAAGGATGGAAGCTGACTGGTCTCTGCCTACTTAAGGCTTTAAAGAACCTGGATATCCAAGGATTCACTGCTAGTTGTTGTTCAAGGAATACGCTTAAAGCAGAAACCTGACCCTTGAGAGTACTAAGGGCCAATCCCTTATCTGTCCCACTCTGTAGGAACTTCTTCCAGACCTTCAAATAAATCTTGCTCGTCTCTTCTTTCCTAGAATTTAAAAGAGTCGCTACCAACCTTTCAGAGAACCCCTTACTTTTTAGCATCTCCTCTTCAGTAGCCAGGCTGCCAGATTCCACCTGAGGGCAGCAGATTGTGCCTTGATATAGTAGATCTTCCCTGACCGGCAATATCCAAGGCGGTTCCACCGCCAGCTTCTTTAGGACAGAGAACCAAGGCCTCCTGGGCCAGTGTGGTGCTATCAAGATCAGGGTCCTGTCCTCTGACTGAAATGTCCTCAAGACTGCGGGCAACAGTACAGGAGGGGGGAAGGCATAGCACAAAGGTCCACACACAGGACCCCCCACTTCTGGACAATCATCCTGTAGATGACTTGACTCAGGACCCAGTCGCTCTCCCTCAGCTTCCTCCTGCTGGGGAAGTCTGCCATCTGATTTAACTCCCCCCTTCAGGTGTACTGCAGATAGTGAGAGCACTGTGACCTCGGCCCAGCTGAATATTATTTCCGTCAGAGCCCAAAGATAACTGCTTCTGGTACCCCCTGTCGGTTGATGTAAGCAACTGCTGAGGAATTGTCTGAGCGGACCTGGACGTGATGTCCCTGGTGCTCCTGTTGAAAAACTCAGAGCTAGGGAAATGGCTTTCAGCTCTCTCCAGTTCGAGGACTTCCCCGCATCCTCGCTATTCCATGTTGTATGCGACCACTGTGATTCCCCGGAAGTTGCAGAAAGGCCAGAGCCTCCACCATCACCTTGGTGAATATACGGGGAGAAAAGGATAGTCCAAAGGGGAGGGCTTGAAATTGAAGATGTACTATTTCCGTCCCCGACCTTACTGCCAATCTGAGGAATCTGCAGATAAGCGTCCCTTAGGTCTATGGACGCCATGTATCAATTCAGAGGAAGCAGTGTTTTCACAGAGAAAATGGAATCCATCCGGAACCTCTTGTAGGAGATTGATAGATAAGGAGGTTTCAAGTTCAGGATGAGCCTGAACTTCCCTGAAGGCTTCCAAACCACAAAAAATGTGGGGATAAAAACCTCTGCCCATCTCCCCAGGTGGGACCCGTGACACTATATCCTGCTGTTCCAGATCCTCCAGTGAGACCAGTAGAGCTGCCAACTTTTCCGCACACTTTGGCAAATCTGTGATTAGCAGCCTGTGTGTGGGGGGGGGGGGGGGGGGGGCTTGAGAATTCCAGTCTTTACCACCTTCTTACAATCCCTAGTATGAACGGATTGGAGGTAACTGACTCCCACTGTGGGATGAAAGCCCCCAGTCTGGGGTTAACCTGTCATTGGGACTTTTTGGGCTGTTTAGGAGGGCAAAAAATCCCTCCCCCACGCCCTCTGCCTTTGTTGGTCCAGACTCTCTTCCGAGACTCCGTCCTCAGAAAATTAAACTTCTTTTGCGGACAAGTCTTCTTTTTAGATTTTTCCCCCAACTTTTTCTTTAAGGGAAAGGCCTTCTTTTTATCTGCTGTTCGATCAAGGACAGCCTTCAGGTCCGGACCGAACATTAAATCCCCCGTGAAGGGGACTCCACAGAGCTTTGGACTTTGATGCATTGTCCCCTTGCCAGGTATTTAGCCAGAGAGCTCTCCTGGCTGAATTGGCCAACGCAGAGGATCTAGCAGACATGCGGACCGACTCTGCTGAGGCACCCCTGCAATGTATGCGACCCCTTTTAAAAGCATCGGGAAGGAGGAGAGAATAGTCTCTTTTGCAGGCCCAGCCTCAATATGTGCTTTTATATGTGTTAGCCAGTGCTCCATGTTACAAGCCACCACTGTGACAGCCATGGCAGGCTTAAGATTCCCTAAGGAGGAATCCCAAGTCTTTTTGTGGAGGGAATCCATCCTCTTGTCAATGGGGTCTGATAGCACCCCCATACGTTCAAAAGTCAAGTCTGTCTTTCTGGATACCTGAGAAAAAGCCTCATCCAGTCTAGGCGACTTGTTCCACACAGCTGTTTCATCCTCTGAAAAGGGGAATCTGCGCTTTAGTGCTCTGGAAAAGAAAGGCTTCCTTTCTGGGTCTTGCCATTCCTTTTTTATAGCATCAATTAGAACCTCATGGACCGGGAAGACCCTCCTCTTCTGCTCTCCAAGACCTTTGTATAGATTTGATCATGGAGAGAGATTTTTTTCTCCTCGTGTATACCTAGAGTTGTGTGGGTGGCTCCCAAGACCTTTTCCACCTCTTCCAGGGAGAGTTTGTACCGGGAGGTTCGAATGGACTCACTATCCCCATTCTCTCCGTCCGACTCCCCTGAGGACGCGCCGTCAGGCTCATCCTCAAAAGACCATCTGGTGTCCCCAGGTAACCCTTCACTGATAGAGGGACCTGCTGAAGGACCAGGTGCGGTATCCTGCGCTGGCAGAAGATTAGCTGGGGGTTGCAAGCTTGCAAACAGCGTTTTAAAAGATTGGAAGGTGCCAGAAAGCTCCTTAACGGACGCTGCCAAGTCAGATCCCTGCTCTGCAGAAAGTTCCTTAACCAACCCCTCAATACATTCCCTACACAGAACTTTGTGCCAAGATTCCCTCAAATTACTCCTGCATGATGGGCATTTCCTCTTGGTGTTGTGTGGGGACCTAGATTTTTCAGTGGCCTTGCCCTGAAACGACAAAAACCCCACAGCATCAGAATCTGCCAGCACAAATAAAACAGACCGCACCGACACCAGGAGTGCACCCCCCCCCCCCCCCAGGAACGACCACCACCAGGGTCCCAGAAGTACATCTCCTCCCCTCTGATCCCCAAGAGGGGGGTTCACCCGTGGAGCTAAACGGGAAGGGAACACCACCCCAGGGTTCCACTTACCTTAGAGTGGCACCGATAGACATCCCTTCGGGCCAGAAACTAACGTGGTCTGCCTTAGTTGCTCCTTGTGCTGACACTACAGCCGAACGTATAGAGTCTATACCGTTGTTGTTCAAAAGCTGCTTAATTGTCTGGTGTATGTTTTGCTTCTACCCTCCCTCTCTCGGAGCCCAATGGAGAAGGAGAAGAGATAAAATAAATATGAGGCAAAATGCCAAATGAGGTGTAAAAATTAGAATATAAAGGTGACAGCTAAATAAAAGCAAGGTGGAAGCAGGGTCCGGGAAGGAAAAGGAGCTCGGTTTTTATTTTTATAAATAGAAAGGTCCGGATGGCGGACTGGTTAATTTGCACTAAGCAGACAGGAGGGAGGGGTAGGACTGAGTATGGAATGCCCAGGCAGGGGAAGACCTCTAATAGATGGCACTCTTTGGGGATAAGAGTGCTTTGGGGGAAGGGGTATAAAGAAACAGGATGTGGAGCAGAATTCCCTAGAGAGAAGGAGAAGACACTGAAAGGCAATTATTTTAAATAAAATAAAAGGGGGCGTATTATGGAAAAAAAAATAGATGTTGGACAATTCCATGAAAATAATGACATATGTCAGAGGTCTGAACTCGCCTCAAAAAAGGGACCGCTTGTGGCATGAGATGCACCAGGCAGTGGACATAATATACAGGAAACGCACTTCGTGCCAGGATCGGTCCCCAAAATGCCGATATTTGAATACAATCAATGGTTCCACGCACCCTCCTCAATAGCAAGAGCAAGAGGGGTGTCTATAGCTTTCAAGAAGACCTGCCCCATGAAGCCCACAGAGATACAGCAGGATCCAGAAGGGAGGTTCTTATTTATTAAGGGAACCTTATACGGATCCTGCTACACATTTGCATCTATATATGCACCTAACAATGGTACAATGGAAATTGTGATAAAAACTATGAGAAAGTTTGAGAAGTTTAAGGAAGGATGTGTGATACTAGGGGAGATTTCAACATAATAATGGACCATAAATTAGACACCACTTCAATGAGGTTTCTATTTTCTCTGAGGGCACTGAAGCAAGTGAAAAAACAGTTGAGACAGGCTCACATGGTAGATACTTGGCGCGCCTATAATGAGGGAGTAAAAGACTATAGTTATTACTCAAAAACGCATAAAGTGTACTCGAGGTTGGATATTTTTATGGTAGACCAGTACTATTTAGAATATGTAAAAGAAGTAAAAATAGGGGTAATAACAATTTAAGATCATGCACCAGTAGTAGACAAACAGATAGTAGAAGACATAAAAAATAAAATAAGCTACTTTAAAGAAAACAGGAGAAGTATCAGAACAAATAATATGGGAAGCCCACAAGGCGGTAATTAGGGGAGTACTAATAGCTCATGGTCCACGAGTTAAAAGAGAAAAAAGAAAGGAATTAGAGGTTCTATTAGAAAAGATACACAAGTTAGAAACAAAGCATAAAAAAAAGCATGAACTACGAAGACGCCAGACAGCTGGAAAAGCTAAGGGGAGAACTTACTTTATATTTGGACAGGAAAACAAAAAATAAATATAGATTTTTTGCACATAGATTCTATGAAAATGGGAACAAACGTGGCAAATTATTAGCCAATCAATTAAAGAAACAACAAGAATTGTCTCATGTCCATAGCATCCAATCTAGTGATAAATTCACTCACTCCCCTCTTTGACTGCGGAGGCAATAGAGAAGATGGAGGGGCAGATAACCATGGACGAGATAAGGAAAGCAATAAAAAACCTACCAAGAGGGAAGAGCCCCGGGCCGGATGGACTAACTAGTGCATATTATAAAAAATACATGGACATACTGGCTATACCGTTATGTGAATATTTTAATCAGATAACAGCTACAAATACTCTACACCCAGAAGCATTATTGGCTTTCCTGACAGTAATTCCTAAACAAGGGAAAGACCAGAAATACTGAGCTAACTACAGGCCTATATCCCTTTTAAATACAGATATAAGTTATTAGCAAAAATATTGGCCACAAGACTACAAAACAAAATAATACGGGTGGTACATTCCGACCAGACAGGATTCATGTTAGGGAGAGAAACGAAAGATAATCCAATCAGAGCCCTACACATGTTACACTGGATGCAGAACGGACCTAATAAGAGCCCAAGAGTAATGATATCTATGGACGCTGAAAAGGCCTTTGAAATATATAAATAAATATAACTTTATTTGGAAGGGTAAATACCTTAAAAATGAATATAATACCCAGGCTGTTGTATGTGTTGTACACGGTACCCATCCCACTCCCCCAGAGGTTTTTCAAAAAGATACGTAAAATATTCCTGTCGTTCATATGGGGAAATGGGAGAGCAAGAATAGCATATAAAATTCTGTGCAGAGATAAAGGGGAAGGAGGAGTTGGACTACCAGATATGGTAAAATATAACAGAGCCATGGCACTGGTCCGAATATTGAATTGGTGCCACGACTCTGAAAACAAAGCTTGGGTGACAATCAAAAAAAACATGGCAGAAAGAAACTTAGCGGGAGCTCCATGGATACCAGTAAAAGATAGGGGGCTGTCCAAATGGACTTCCCCACTGATGCAGAATACACTGGCAGTGTGGAACAGAATAAATAAAACAGGAAAATATGCCCCAAAAACATCCCCTCTGACCCTATTAGGAGGGTATCCATGGCTCCCCCCGGGGGGGAGGAGAAGAAGGCCATGGGACCGTGGGAATCAGAAGGGAATACTATGTGCCTAAGATACGCTCCGTTAGGGACCTTCATGACACAAAGAGCTGGAAACAAAACAGGGAAGTATGAAAATGGCAGATTGGCGATACAACCAAATAAATTTTTTTAGGAAAATAGAACTGCAAGTCAGATCCCAGGACACTAACTATATTTGAAAAGCTGTGTAGGAAGGGGGCGTGGCGACCGAGCTCCAACATGGATGCCCAATTAAGAGCTCCGCTTGGCCGCCGGAGAGAATCCGCCGCAATCTGCGACCACCGGCAGCATCCACAGGATCCCTGAATCCCGCTGCATTGGCGGAGATGACCCGCCACCGAAAAAAACCTAAAAATCCCGAGAAAATGCAGGATTTCAGAGCGCGTGGGCCCCAACAAAATGGCGCCGGCGCCTCAAGAGGACGGACGAATCCGAAGGCCGCGATCGCTACGGCCGTTCCGGACACCCACCACAACAACAGGGAGCCCTCCTGCTCAGCGGATCATCCTCTGGGACCTCCAGCCCATCTACCAGAAGCCCTGCCAAGCAGAAACAGAGGATCACCTCACCTGTGAGGCCGCTGTCAGACACAGCCATGGAGGTAAGCAGGCCTACACATGAGGGAGACACACGAACTCACACACCACAGGATCTCATAGCAGCATTCCCCACATCTGACAGGCCAGTATCTGACACTGTTCTTAAAGACATGCTGCTATCCCTGAAAGCCTCACTACATGCTGACATGACTGCAGGGATCAATCACTGCCAGAGGGAAGTACAGGCCTTAGGCAGCAGGGTGGATCACATAGAACGCAGCATGAGTGACTTCACCTCATCCTTTAACACAATGGTGGATGCCCACAGCAATCACACTGAGGAAATTGCCTGGCTGAAAAACAAAGTATCTGATTTGGAAGATCGTTCCAGAAGGAACAACCTAAAAATCAGGGGGATCCCAGAAGCCATACCTGCTACACAGCTACTGTCATATGCCCACTGTTCTCAACCTTAGTGCCATCCTTATCGCCACAAGACCTCATTGTGGATCGTATCCACCGTATTCCCAAACCCTCCTTCCTTCCTTCCAGAAAATACTCCCAGGGATGTGTTACTCAGAGTACACTTCTACCACGTTAAGGAGCAAATCTTGATGAATTTCCAGAAAATGGATGACAGGCACCCACAATATGCAGAACTGCAACTACTTCCTGATCTGTCCAGGCACACACTACAACAGCGTCGCAATTTGGCGACGATAATTAAGGCTCTGAGGAACCACCACATTACCCACAAGTGGAAATACCCTGCCAAACTTTCAGTAACCCACAACGGGACCTCAACTCTAATCTCCACACTGGACAAGGGTATAGCAGCTTTGCGCCAATGGGGTATTCTACTTGACTGTGCTCCTCCGACTACCCATGTCCCGACACCATCCCCACTTCAGGACGAATGGCAGGTGGTCTCTCGCAAACGCTCTACCAAGAAAAACGCAGTTGGAAGCAGTTAAGTATACACAACGCTTTGCAACCAGTTCTCTCCGGACACAGGGGTTCTAAGTTACAATCCCTGTTTTTTCCCCTCACTACTTCTAGCAGCAGTTACTCCTGCACACGGATCGGTTTATAGATCCTTTTCTTAATATTCTCTTTGATTTTGCATTATTGACTTTATGTTTCTCTTACTACCTTTTTATTGCATATCCCATGTTTGAAGCACTCCGACCAGAATTGAACTTTTCCGTCATCCTGGACACAGCCAGAACCAGTGATCCTTCTTCAGATGCCAACTATGACCACAGTGAGTACACACAATTCACAACACCGCAGAAAACTCCAAATTTTTCCCCATGACTATTAACTGCCTTTCTATAAACGCCCGGGGACTAAACCACCCTGTAAAGAGACGCTCCATGTGGGATGATGCCTTGAAACACAAAGCTGATGTCCTATGCCTCCAAGAGACCCACTTTCAGGAGTCCAAAGCCCCAAAATGTTCGCACAAGGCCTTCCCTCAGGTATTCCTAGCTTGCACTCCAGGTCATAAAAAAGGAGGAGTTCTGATCGCACTGAGAGATACCCTATCTTTCCAACACAAGGAAACTATCCTCGACTCCAATGGCAGATACATTATTCTGAAAAGGGACATCAACTCCACTCCATACACGCTAGTATCTCTCTATGCACCAAACTCACACCAAATACGCTTTATTAGCAGACTGCTACGGAAAATCAAATCTCAACAATATGGCAATCTAATTGTGTGCGGAGACTTTAATCTCATTATGGATCCAAAAATGGATACTTCCGCTCGGAAATCTAATAGTTCCACATACCTGAGCAAAACAATACACCATACAGAACTGTTTGATGTATGGAGATGCTTGAACGCAAATGCAAGGGACTATACTTTCTTTTCCCACAGGCACTGTTCCTACTCACGTATTGACTTATTCCTAACAGATAAATGGTTGCTGCAAAAAATTTCCTCAGCACAGATACATGACATCACATGGTCTGATCCCGCAGCTGTTACTATTGCCATGACCAGGCTGTCTCCTCTTCCTCACCCATCTGGCGCACCAACGTCAGATAACTACAAGAACCTCACACTGCCACATCAATTTCACAACACATTCACACCTTCTTTCAACTTAATGCAGACTCCGTAGAGAATCCGTTTACCCTCTGGAATGCCCATAGGGCATACATGAGAGGCATACTGATACAAATCGGTGCTAGAGAAAAGAAAAAATACATTGCCAATCTCAATGCCATATTGACCGACATACGACAGCACCCTTTCCCCAACAGCTTTCCCAATTAAGAGAAAAACTTAGAAGCCTACTATCCCAAAAATATGATTTTCACCTTAGGCGCCTAAAGTTAAGCTCATATGCCAATGTCAATAGAGCTGGCAAATATCTAGCCAACAGAATTAAAGCAGCACACACAAAGACAAGAATTGCCCATTTGATTCACCCCACCCTCAAACACAAAATAACAAACCCACAAGATATTGCAAATCAATTCGCTACCTACTATAGTACTCTGTACAATATCAAAGATGATCCTTCCACACACCAACCTACAACTGAACACATTCAAGATTTTCTACAGAAATTGGATCTACCCTCCCTCTCAGACTCTCAAATTGTTTCCTTAAATTCCCCATTCACCTTAGCCGAAATAGAAGCTACCATAACCACTCTACCGAATGGCAAATCACCCGGACCTGATGGGTTCTCCAATGAATACTTCAAAACCTTTAGTTCCCAACTTGCACCACATATGCAACAGGTCTTCGCAAAAGCTGCAGACACAGCAACATTTCCTCCTGAAATGCTACAAGCATACATTGTCACCCTTCCCAAACCAGGCAAAGAACCTAACACACCACCCAATTTTCGCCCTATCTCTTTACTAAACACTGATATCAAACTCTATGCGAAATTGATAGCGAAACGACTGACTGACATTATCCCATTCCTTATCCAACGCGACCAGATGGGCTTTGTGAAGGGGAGACAAACCTCCGCTGCAACAAGGAGAATTATAAATATATTACACCATGTGGAAAAAACAAAAACACCTTCTCCGCTGCTCTCCATAGACGCAGAGAAGGCGTTTGATAGAGTACACTGGAAATACATGTCAATGACGTTATCCAAGTTTGGTTTTAGCGGGCAAATTCTGAATGCTGTACTAGCTTTATACTCCTGCCCTTCGGCACAAGTTTACACGTCCAGCATGCTCTCTACCCCCCTTCAGATAACTAATGGCACCCGCCAGGGTTGTCCCTTATCACCTACAATCTTCAACCTTATGATTGAACCCCTGGCAGAAGCCATCAGATCCCACGCTAACATCACTGGTTTTCACTTTGGATCTGCCCCTCATGTGATCAATTTGTTTGCGGACAATGTGATACTATTGTTAAAGAACCCACTCATCTCACTCCCTATGGCACATGATACCCTGAAGTCCTTTGGTGACATCTCATATTATAAGGTAAACTTTAACAAATCCCTCATCCTAAACTTAGGGATGTCAGATACAGACCGTCTCAAACTACAATAGTCCCTCCCATACTCATCAATAAGGGTGTACCTTACCTGGGCATTACCATAACGAATACTGTCTGCTCACTTGCAACCACTAATATGAAAACCCTTTTAGCCAAAATAGAACCCCAAACAAAGCATAGCCAAACACAAACTATCGTGGATGGGAAGATTAGCAGCATTCAAAATACTTATTCTACCGCAAATCCTTTATATCTTCCGGGCGCTTCCAATACCCATACCAGCACAATACCTTACTTTCCTAGATAACCTCCAATGGAAACTACTATGGGATACAAAAAAAGCCAGATGGTCGCGTACTAATTTGATCCCTCACAAGAGAGTGTAGGGAGGGGGCGGGATTAGTAGATGTCCATGACTATTTGTGGGCTACAAGACTCGACCAATTGAAATACTGGTTTTCCCCTACTGACACACCATTATGGGTAGAAATAGAAAGAACCTTAGCTCCTATACCAGACCTACAGGCAGTCCTAGTAGGAGACTGTTGGATACCCTGGAATCTAAGATGTCTACCCCCCACTGTCATCGTGTCTCTGCAAGCGTGGAGATTCCTGCTATCTCGCCAACTAGTAGACAATCAGGTGTTGACCCTCAATCTCCCTCTTAGTATAATTGAAGCAAATATTCCTATGCTATATCTAAAAACATTTCCGTCATCACGCCTGTCGCGCATGCGCATCTGGAACCGGACGCCATGTTCGCGTCATTGGGATCGTCGCGCATGCGCACCCGGAGCCTGGACGCCATTGGTGACTACACATTGAAAAGAGGTAAGACAGTGCGTCGCTCGTGTCCCCAGACGACGTGAGTTGTCACGAAATGCGTCGGGCGAGCGATGCACTGTCACCACCTCTGATTTAGAATCTGCTGCAGTCTATTTTTGATCCATCATCCATCATTCATTCTTGTGTGCAACCGGCCGGTGCACTGGATGTCTTTGGTTGATTGCTGTACTTTTAAATGTAAGTGTTTGTGTTACCCTGTTTTTAGAAATAAATATTGACGTTATTACACTATGGGAGCTTTCTAATTCCTTTGCATGGTGTACAGGTCCTGTGGATACCTGGAGGGATACATATAAGCCTATAAGCGTTGGCTACCACTTTGGAGGGAGATCCGGAAGTCCAGTCTGTGTCCAGTGTTAAAAGCAAGCAGGGGGCTATAGAAACGCTCGTTTGACCCTCTGTGACGGAGGGTCCCATATCTCTGGTAAGCGGCCAACTCATTCTGGTGGTGGTGTTCCTGGAAGTTCACACAACTTGATAAAGAAATTTTGGCATTAGACGTTCACTTCTGGGAACTTTTTGAAACATGAATATTTTTGGTTATTGATTTTTAACTAAAAAAATTTTTTTTCACATTTGAACTTTCTACAGGCATTTTTTGGTATATTCAGTGATCATATGTACATTTTTTTCACTTTGGTTTTCACCTAAGATACCATCACTTTTGACAGTTCATCACTGGGTGTTTTATGTTTATTTACAAATGATCAAGATTTTTAGATTGGTTTGACATTACACTGGGAATTTGGTTCACTCATTTGTTCCCCTTGATCAGGGGTCACAGTTAATGTGTGTTTTTATACAACAAGATAATTTATGTTATTGGTATGCGCAGCTGTTTGTTTTTTCTAATTTGTTTTCACTGTTGTACACGGTACAGTTGCTGCTGCCTCATTGGTTAATTTAACCCTTCTAGTAAGCTGGTTGGCCTACTTGGTTTTATGTGACCCATAGCGCAGTTTCTTCCCGGATTTTCTATCTTCTCAGGGGATAACCTCAGTACACGACTTACTACACAACAACTGCCCAAAAACAGCAGAACATCTAATGAAAGAATTTAACATGCCAACCCGAATGCTTTTCACGTGTATAAGAGTATCCCACTTTATGCATACCCACCCGATTCCTACTGTCCACCTTCAGACCTGCATATGGCAACACCTCACTAATAGTACGTTCCGCAATAAGGGGATATCGTTCTACTACAACACACTTCAGAACAAAAGAGTGTTTAAAAAATTGACAGTACACGCAAAATGGGAAACCGATATAGGTACCTCACTTTCGGAAAAACAATGGAAATTTGCACACTAAACTATACATCGCACGTCGCACTGCATTGGCCACTGGGAAACGATGATTAAGATTATTAATCGTTGGCAATACACCCCATACAGACTCTCAAAAATGTTCCCTGACACTTCACCCCTTTGTTGGAGGAATTGCGGACACAAAGGCCATCTTCTCCACATGTTCTGGGAATGCGCCAACTTAACTAGCTTCTGGAATCAAATATTCAAACTGATTTCATCTCTTACGGGAATTCTCACATCCCCCAGTCCAGCAATGGCTATACTACAAGTTGGTTTATAAAATTATCCACACAATATGCGGCATGTGGTATCACATATCCTTTTAGTAGCCAGATCCCTGATACTTCGAAACTGGAAGGTCACACCCACTATTAATCAGTGATGTAAGTAACTGAGTTAAAATAAACTGAGTTACCTAACTCAGTTACTTTAGAGGGTAACTAGTAATCTAACTGATTACTTTTCCCCTCATGGTAACTCAGTTCCCATTACTTTGGCTTAGTTACCCCAATTACATCTACTGCCACTAGATGGCAGTAGTGTAATTCCGGTGTCCTGCCTAAAAAGTTCCCCCGCCGGATAAGGACCCCCTATACTGCGCAGGCGCAGGGCTTGCGCAGTACGAAGGACTACGGAGCTTCCGAAAATTGCCAAACCTAAACAGCTCTGAGTGAACTCTACACCGCGCAGGTGCAGTTAACATGTAATTGTACGAGGCGATGCCGCGCGCTCCTGATGCTCGTGCTACTCTGCAAGGGGCGTCTATCGTGTAAGTAAGGGGCGGGTCTAGTATTACTGTAACCAAGGGGCGCATTTATTATTATTGTTATACATCGAGCTCTGCCCATTAATTTAACATTCACCCTCTTCTGTAGCCATCCGCCCCTTACACAATATAATAAGATCTGCCCCTTGGTTAGAGTAATAATAGAGCAGCCCCTTGGTTACACAATATTTAACAATAATAATAAATGCGCCCCTTGGTTACAGTAATACTAGACCCGCCCCTTAGTTACACGTATAGAATATTTTAAATAAAAGTCAGTTACTTTGCTGCGTAACTAATTACTTTTCCAATGTAGTAACTGAGTTACTAACGCAATTACTTTTTGGGAGAAGTAATTTGTAACTTAACGAATTACTTTTTTAAAGTAAGATGACCAACACTGCTATTAATGTTACTGATGTAAAAAGAATAGTACAACAAAACTACTCGTTTGAAAGATTATTAGCAATTAACTCGCTTAACTGTAATAGATTTGACAAATTGTGGGAAAAATAGACCAGTACCTATAACAATGTATAAGTATATCTAGATATGTACAATTGGATGAATAGGAATCAATTTGGTCATGTGCTTCTCCTTCTAGCTTCTTACTATTATTTTACTTTTTGATTTTCTATATGATTTTCTGTATCGTTATTATCTTGTATACTGTTGAAAATACCAATAAAAATCTTTCATTGAAAAAAAAAAAAAAAAGCTGTGTAGGAAGTTATCCCAGATGTATAAAATGGTCCTTAACGAGGAGAAGAATACAATACCTTATTTCATTAGGGAATGGGAAAAAGAGCTGGACTGTATCTTTACAACACAGATTAAAAGACTATATGAAGTAACATATTCTTTATCAATAAGCTCATCTATTCAGGAGATGTCATACAAATTCCTGACTAGATGGTATAGAACCCTGGTACGACTAGCACAAATATATCCAACTGCAGAGAATTGCTGTTGGAGAGGATGTGGAGAGGAGGGAACTTTTCTCCACATCTGGTGGACCTGCCCTGAGATAAGGAAGTTCTGGGAGGACATAGCCCCGTGGATCAGGAGGATGTCAAAGGAAAAAATAGAGCTGGAGCCTAGGCATTTTTTGTTCCACGGTGCTATGGACACCAAAAGGGCATATAAAAGCAGTATAAACCCTCATTTATTGAATGCGGCGAAGAGATTGATACCCAGACATTGGAAACCAGTAACAGGTCCAACATTGGAAGAATGGAAAAAGGAGGTAGATGGAGTAAGAGGCAGAAAGATGGGTATATAAGATCAGAAACAAACAAGATAAATATGACATAATATGGGCAGAATTGCCAAAAAATAGTAGGAAATATGAAGGAAAAAAGGGGTAAGAAAAAAGGGAAAGACCACACCTGCAATCTTTATAAATGTTTTTTAAAATGATGTAATGGAAAAGTAATGCGAAAAAGATGTGATGATAGTACATGTACGGATGTAGAAGGGAGGCTCCCCATGCGACTGTTATTTTTCAATATTAGAGGTTAGTTAATCATAGAGAGAAACTTTTATTATTTTATTTTTAATTTTTTTCTTGTTTTGTTGTTGTTTCCCCTCACCACCCTCTCGACAGTTAAAGAGTAGATATATAGAAAACACAGTAGAAAGAGTAAGGGGTTAAGGAAAGTGACACACAGAGCACACTGATAGGAGGGCACTAAACCAAAGGAATATACAAATTTATAAATATAAGCATTTAAGAAAAGGGGAAAAGGGAAGGAAGGGAGGGGATAAAGGAAGAAAGAAAGAAGAAGGGAAGAAGGAAAGGAGAAGTAAGGAAGGAAAAAAAAAAGAAGGGAAAAAAAGGGGGGGGGGGGGGGAATCAAGAAGAAGGCACATGAGATAGTAGGCACAAATTAAATAGTAAACAAGAGCACGAATAACATATAAAAGGAAACTGGATATAAAAATAAAAAAGAAAGCAAACTCACACAAACACATCAAAATAAGTAAATTCTAAATAGATTGCACAAGTGTAAAAGGGAGGAGAGGGGAGGGATAGGGAAGGGAAAAGAAGAGAGGTTGTGGAGAAGAGGAGAGAGAAGGAAATATTTACACACAAACCCTTCAACTTTATTTTTAATTTCTTAATTATTCTTTATTTTTACTTATTTCTTATTTAATTTTTTTTCTCATTTATCATCCCCTCTTCACTATTACCCTTAGAGGGGAAGAAGAGAGAGGAAATAGGGAAAGAGAGGTGCAGGGGGAGCCAAATCTTCAGACGGATGTACAGAAGAAGAAAATAGATTTTTGCATATTAACCACTTTCAGACCGGACCATTTTGCAGCCTTAAGACCAGAGGACTTTTTACAATTTCGCACTGCACTGCTTTAACTGGTAATTGCGCGGTCATGCAATGTTGTAACCAAACGAAATTTGCGTCCTTTTCTTCCCACAAATAGAGCTTTCTTTTGATGGTATTTGATTGCCTCTGCGATTTTTATTTTTTGCGCTATAAACGGAAAAAGACCAAAAATTTGGGAAAAAAATGATATTTTCTAATTTTTGTTATAAGAAAAATCCAAAAAACTAAATTTTAGTCATACTTTTAAGCCAAAATGTATTCAGCCACATGTCTTTGGTAAAAAAAAAATGTCAATAAGCGTATATTTATTGGTTTGCGCAAAAGTTATAGCGTCTACAAACTAGGGTACATTTTCTGGAATTTACGCAGCTTTTAGTTTATGACTGCCTATTTCCTGAGGTGCTAAAATGGCAGGGAAGTACAAACCCCCTCCCCCCCAAATGACCCCATTTTGGAAAGTAGACACCCTAAGTAAATTGCTAAGAGGCATGTTGAGCCCATTGAATATTTTATTTTCTTGTCCCAAGTGATTGAATAATGACAAAAAAAAAAAAAAGGTTTACAAAAAGTTGTCACTAAATGATATATTTCTCACACATGCCATGGGCATATGTGGAATTACACCCCAAAATAAATTCTGCTGCTTCTCCTGAGTACGGGGATACCACGTGTGTGGGACTTTTTGGGAGCCTATCCATGTACGGGACCCCGAAAACCAAGCACTGCCTTCAGGATTTCTACGTTTTCTAAATTTTTGATTTCACTCCTCAATGCCTATCACAGTTTCGGAGGCCATGGAATGCCTAGATGGCACAAAATCCCCCCAAATGACCACATTTTGGAAAGTAGACACCCTTAGCTATTTTCTGAGAGGCATGGTGAGTATTTTGCAGCTCTCATTTTTTTTTGAAAATTAAGAAAAAAAAAAATTTTTCTTTTTTTTTTTTTTTTCAATTTTCAATTTTCAGAACTTTGTGACAAAAAGCGAGATCTGCAAAATACTCACGATACCTCTCAGCAAATAGCTCCAAAATGGGGTCATTTGGGGGTATTTTGTGCCATCTGGGCATTCCATGGCCTCTGAAACTGTGATAGGCAGTGAGGAGTGAATTCAAAAAATTAACACCCTTCGAAATCCTGAAGGTGGTGCTTGGTTTTTGGGGTCCCGTACGTGGCTAGGCTCCCAAAAAGTCTCACGCATGTGGTATCCCCGTACTCAGGAGAAGCAGCAGAATGTATTTTGGGGTGTAATTCCACATATGCCCATGGCATGTTTGAGCAATATATCATTTAGTGACAACTTTGTGCAAAAAAAACAAAAAAAAAAAAATCATTATTATTTTTCCCGCAACTTGTGTCAAAATATAAAATATTCCATGGACTCGACATGCCTCTCAGCAAAAAGCTTGGGGTGTCTACTTTCCAAAATGGGGTCATTTGGGGGGGGGGGGGGGGGGGGTTTGAACTGTCCTGGCATTTTATGCACAACATTTAGACGCTTATGTCACACATTACCCACTCTTCTAACCACTTGAAGACAAAGCCCTTTCTGACACTTTTTGTTTACATGAGAAAATAATTTTGTTTTGCAAGAAAATTACGTTGAACCCCCAAACAATATATATTTTTTTAAAGCAAAGGCCCTACAGATGGAAATGGTGGGTGTTTCATTTTTTTTTTTTTTCACTCAGTATTTGCGCAGCGATTTTTCAAACGCATTTTTTTGGGAAAAAACACACTTTTTTAAATTTTAATGCACTAAAACACGATATCTTCACCAAATATTTGATGAAATAAAAAAGAAGATGGATACCAAACACGACATGCTTTAAAATTGCGCAGAAACGTGCAGCGGTGACAAACTACATACATTTTTAAAAGCATTTAAACGCCTTTACAGGTTACCACTTTAGATTTACGGAGGAGGTCTACTGCTAAAATTACTGCCCTCGATCTGACCTTCGCAGTGATACCTCATATGCATGGTGCAATTGCTGTTTACATATGACGCCAGACCGACGCTTGCGTTCGCCTTTGCGCGAGAGCAGGGGGGGAGAGGGGTGCTTTTTTTTTTTTATTATTTATTTTGCTTTTTTATCTTATTTTTCAACTGTTCCTTTCATTTATATATATTTTTTATAATTTTTATTGTTATCTCAGGGAATGTAAATATCCCCTATGATAGCAATAGGTAGTGACAGGTACTCTTTTTTGAAAAAATTGGGGTCCATTAGACCCTAGATCTGTCCTCTGCCCTCAAAGCATCTGACCACACCAAGATCGGTGTGATAAAATACTTTCCCAATGGCGCTGTTTATATCCGGCGAAATATAAGTCATGAAATGCTCGTAGCTTCCGGTTTCTTAGGCCATAGAGATGATTGGAGCCATTCTGGTCTCTGATCAGCTCTATGGTTAGCTGGCGGAACCACCGGCTGCATTCTCAGGTTCCCTGTTGGGACAGGAGAGCCAGAGAAAACCATGGAAGACGGTGGGCAGTCCCTCCCACTGCTTGTAAAAGCAGTCTAGAGACTAATTAGCCACTAGGATTGCTTTTACATGAAAGCCGACCGCTGGCTGAAAGGAATGATACCAAGAAAAGACCTAAACCCGCCGGCATCATTTTGGTATAACCACTCAAAGTCCAGCAACATACCAGTACGTTGCTGGCCCTTGTTTGGCATATATTGTAATCTTTTTTTTCATGCAGCCTGTGGGCTGAACGGAAAAAAAAAAGATTAATCGGTGGGTATGCCCACCATTAGAATACCTCCCTTCATCCACCCACTTCTAATGATGGGCATACATGCACCATTTTGTTTTTTAACTGTGGTGGTGAAATCACCTCCAACAGCGCTGGAGTCACGGATTTATGTATCGTGGGAGCAAACGCTGTTGCTGTCAAGATAAATAAATCCGCGCTGCAGCCTGAATGGCGTACCTGCTAAGCAAATTATGCCGCGTACACACGGTCGGACTTTTCCACGGGCAAGCCTCCGTCGGAATTTGGACCATATGTAGGCGGCATTAGGAGCAAATCGCTTCTCCCCTGCTGCCCCCATGCTTCGGCATATATGCTCTTTTTATTTTTAACTGTGGTGGTGAAATCACCTCCTACAGCGTTGGAGTCACGGCTTTATGTATCGTGGGAGCAAACGCTATTGCTGTCAAGATGGATAAATCCACGTTGCAACTGAATGGTGTACCAGAAAACAAAAAAATGGTTAACAATACAACATTGCAGAATAGAATACAGGAAAAAAGAGAAGAACAATAGAGAGAGAATAGAGAGAAAGAGAACAATAAAAACGACAACTATTTTTTGTTTTTTTATTTTATATTTTTTTTGTTTTTTTATTTTTTACTTTTTACACTTTTTTTTGTAACTGTAACAGTTCTAACGGAACTGTTGTAATGGTTCCAGCGGTTTTGGTCTCAAAATGCGATGGCATTCTTGAGAACGTGTGCCTAGTCTGTGCAATGCTGTACCCTACTCTAATACTCAACTAGTGAATGGTAGCGTTCAAAACATTCACTGATGCAAAGACCAGGATTGTCAAGACAGCGGGGACAATAATAGCGGGTGTCACGCCTAAATCTGCGCTTTCTGGAGACACGACATTTTCTTTGGGGGGCTCGTTGGGTAGGGGTACTCGGGAGGACATACATAAAATGCCGCTCATGCAGCCGGCTAACTGCATTTGGATTGGGAAGGTGAGGTGGAGCACCGTCTGGAAACAGAAGGGCTCCGATGATCTCTTCCTGGAATTTAAGGAAGGATCCAGTACGTCCTGAAGCTTCGTATAGCACATGAGCGTTCAGCAAAGCCAATTGGAATAAGTAAATAGACACTTTTTTGTACCAGCGTCTAGCCTTACGGGCAACAAGGTACAGCACCAACAACTGGTCATTGAGGTCCACCCCTCCCATATTTTGGTTATACTCGTGGACACAGAGGGGTTTCGTCACAACACCAGTCGCCGTAGTAATTTGGACCGTCGTGTCTGCATGAAGGGAGGCAAGAACGAAAACATTCTTATTATCCCTCCAATTCATAGCGAGCAAGTTATTACACTGCAAGCAGGCTCTCTCCCCCAGCCTAAGACGGGAATCAACAAGCTGCTGGGGAAAGCCCCGGCGATTAGGATTAATAATTCTAGCAAAAGACCACCTCTGTAACTCGAAACTGGTAACTGTTAAAAAAAAAAAAGTACCGCAGTTTGTCGCCATTCAACGAGTACGTGCATTTTTAAAGCGTAACATGTTAGGTATCCATTTACTCGGCGTAACATCATAAAATATTTTAACGACCGTCATGTTATTCTCTAGGGCCTTTACTAAAAATATTATTATATAATGTTTGGGGCCAAGTCATTTTCTAGCAAAAAACACTGATTTTAACTTGTAAACAACAAGTGTCAAAAATAGGCTTTGTCCAGAAGTGGTTAAAGTGATTGTAAAGGTTGTTTTTAATAACAAACGTTCTACTTTTCTTTTTTTACTTGATAAACATGTTATACTTACCTGCCCTGTGCAATGGTTTTGCACAGAGCGGCCCTGATCCTCCTCTTCATTGGGTGCTCCCACCGAGACCAGCATTCCCTGGGGATGACACTGACACAGGTTGACACAGCCCTCCATTAACACAGACAGCAGGACTCAACCCCTCCCCCAGCTCCAGTGTTACTGGATTTGATTGACTATAAATCTATCCAATGAGGACCTGAGACAGTGGCTGGAGCTGCTGGGCTTGTGCTCATCGCTGGAAAGATCGGTTTGAGGTAAGAAAAAGTGTAGCTTTGGGGGACAGCTGCAGCACAAAAGGTTTTTCACCTTAAGGCTACTTTCACACTGAGGCGCTTTACAGGTGCTACAGCACTAAAAATAGCGCCTGCATAAATAGTGCCTGTAAAGAGCCTCTCCTCTCACACCAGTGTGAAAGCCCGAGGGCTTTTAACACTGGAGCGGTGTGCTTGCAGGATGGTAAAGAAAAGTCCTGCAAGCAGCGCCCCTACCCATTGAAATCAATGGGGCAGTGCTGCCAAACCGTTGGCAAAACTGCGCTGTGGGGGTTAAAACCGCCCCGCTAGCGGCCGAATAACGCCGCTAAAACGGCGCTAAAAATAGCGCCGCTTCAAGGTGGAGCCCTGAAGGGTGTAAAAAGGCAAGCACTGACAACTCTCCCATCCTGACAAACTCCATAGGGTGTATTTATAAAAAAAAAAAATATTCTCTGCAGATGTGAAGGCGGGAAATACCACATTATGGCCACTAGATTAAGCAGATGAGCCTACCTATTTTCTATGACACATCCAGTGGCCATAATGCAATATTATCCCCACACAAGCACTTAAGCCTCGTACACACGATCAGATTTTCCACAGACAAAACTTCTGACTTTTGTCCGAAGGGCGTTGGCCAGAAACTTGTCTTGCATACAAACGGCAAGGAATGGTTGACCAACAAACACGAACGTAGTGACGTACTACGTGGTTTCAGTTCTTTAGTGCCACTCTTTGGGATTCTTCTGCTAATTTCGTGTTAGTAGAAGTTTGGTGAGTGTTGATTCGCACTTTTCAGTTTGTTTCTGAAGGGCCGTTCATCAACCAGCCATGTTGCGGAATCGGAGGAGATAACGTGTTATTTATTATTGGTTTGGAGTTATTGCTTTGAGTCCAGTTCAGGAACAGGAGGAGGATTTCTTGGACCAAAAATTGGTTGCTTTATTAATCGTGACCAATTATGTCATATGCCTTTGCTGCGGGAGCTCCAGGAGAATAATCCAGATGATTTTCGGAATTATCTCCAGATGACGGACCCCTGCTTTTACCAACTCTTGGCATTGTTGACCCCCTATATTAAGAAGCAGGACACATGCATGAGGCTTTTATTTTATTTTTTGGTTGAATAATGATTTGATTTGGTATATTTTCGAGATTTTTGGATGCATAGAAGGCACTTTTTGGTTAAATTATATTGGCAGATAGCATGTCATTTTTTATTTGTTTTCTTTTTTTAATGCACAATAAAAAATTGTTTAGAAAAATACTTGGCTATGTGTTTTACTTCAAATGACAGTTTGGAAGTAGGCAGTTACATTTTAAAAAATACAATGTAAAATTAACAAGGGACACCAACATAGTTGTATCTTTGATCTTAAAAATTACGGGATAATGGTGTTGTGGTAACTTGCACCAAAAAAAAAAAAAAAACAAGCATAATATTATTCTTGATATCACTAGAAAAAAAAGTAGGGCTGTGGAAATTAAAGATTAATTCCTCGATTAATCATAAATTTTTTGATCGATCAAAATTCTTTTGATCGGTACTTACCTCTCCGCTGGCTTCCGGGTCTTCAGGGAGTCCTGTCTGAGATCCGGTGACGTCACGGACATCGACGTCACCGGACTCCTCCCCCTTCCCAAGGTGCCTCCGTCAGCTAACGAAGGGAAGGGGGAGGAGTCCGGTCGAAGTTCTGATTGAACGTAATGCATATGGGGAGGAGCTACGCATGACGTCACCCGCTGCTGCCCTACGGAACTAACACGATTGTCGGCTTTACATGCTGTGTTTTTATCATCTTTATGTGAGTAGTTTGTGTTTGAACACAAAAATGTAATCTTATACTTAAGCAGTGAGCACTTAGATCTTTTCTTTCTACCCATGACCTGGCGACCTTGCTGAGATCTAAGGAGACATGAGAGAAGTTTATGGTCCGTGTTAACCCTTTTGATACCCGCTTGCATGACCACCTGTTTGCACAGTGATTAGTTAGACAGGAGGTGGAGGGATTGTCACGCTATTGTGGGGGGAAAAAAATGGACTTACATCAGTGCTACAGTTTGAATTTAAAACGTATTTGTGTGAACTGTGAAGTTAAGTCATGGATTGTGGAAACTAACAAGTGTCCAGGTGATTGTATATAGTGTATACCACATTTACCAATGACTAATGCAGAGTTGCAATGCAAGGAGATCAGCTAAAAGTAGTTGGATCTGTATATGCGTTATAATTAATTGAAATTAGTCGATTAATCGATTTAAAAAAAATCGATTAATCGAACACGAAAATTTAAATCAGTAACAGCCCTAAAAAAAGCCTTTGAATATTAATTTGCCATAACTCCATCAATATCACCAGCAAAGCAGCTTCATTATTATTCCATTAAAGAAGTAGAGAATGTGCGCTGCATTTCAAGATTTCATAATTTGCCGCGTTGCAAATGTTAATTCTCCAATACGAACGCTAGTTTACAAGACGGACCGCTTCCAGCTCATCCTTGCTTACGAGCATGCGTGTTCGGAAAATCCGACAGACATTTGTCCACGGAAAATCCGACAACAATTGTCCTATGGAGCGTACATATGGTCGGATTTTCCGCCAACAGCCCGTTATCACACAATTCCTGTCGGAAAATCTGATCCTGTGTACGAGGCTTAAAGCCCCATTCACATCTCAGCGTTTTGTAGCTTGAAGCTCCAAAACGCTGGAGGAGAAAAAAAAACAATTATACTCTATGGAGATGGTTCACATCTCCACTCCAAATCGCCTGAAGCTCAAAAAAGTTCTGGAGCTTTTTTTGTAGCTCAATTGAGGCAGATTTGGGTGTCTTTCTGCTTTTTACATTAGTGACCTTTTGACGGCAAAATCGTGCAACTTTCTGCCTGAAAACGATACGCTCAGGTGTGAATGCAGCCTTAATCTGCAGGGAATAAAGTCCTGAACACATTTGATATTTGATTTTGCTTCATTTACATGCAGTTTTTTTTTTTTTTTTTTAATGCACTCTGTGTGAAGTGAAAAAAAAAAAAAGGCTAGTATTTATGTTTTTCCCTCTCTCACACAGCATGGAGGATAGTGCAAATCGCATACAAGCCAACTATAAGATCTCAAGCTATTCAGCCATCTCTACAGGGTATTACACCTTGGTAAGCAGGTAAACCATGGAGCCAAACAGTTTATGTCAGCAGAGGGTTGGTGGGAGTCTGGTATGTAAGCACATTATATACAGAGCTAGTCAGCTGCTAAGCACAGTACTACAGGCTGATAATCTGCATAAACGAAGTTCATTGACCTGTCTGATCAATGCTCTGAATTTAGGGTTTGGATATTATTTATTGACACTGACAGACCTAGCCGGGACCGAGGCTTTTGGAGGGGACTGAATGCAAGCCTCTTGCTTTGCGATTATGGGCCCTGGCATTTGGGGGAACGGTGCTCTTTGTGAGCTGTATGCCTGGGGACCCCTGAGGTGGTGTTACTTGGATTTAGGTCCATGCCCCTCCCCCCCCAAGACACACAGACTCTGGATGTATATGCCATATTGGCAATAGACTGAATCACAATGTTGGGACACAAACTGTTAGATGCTAATGTCATGAACTCCAGCCACCTGTCTGTTGTGTAAATGAGTCTAGTCTGGCTTGTAAGAGTATTCCACACATTGTTGTTTGTGCTACTTAACCCTGTGTTGATGTTTATGGTAATGTGTATTGAATAGTCAGTGAGCTAGGAGCCGTAAAGTCTTACCCTGAAAAGTCTCATCTCTCAGTCAACTAGTCTGGGTCAATGATTAGATAATTAGCTCATGCTAATTAGGTTAGGTTTTAGTCATCCTGCTGTATATATTTGTGAGAGATCTCAAATAAAAAAGACTATTCCTGATGTACTCCAAGACTGGTGTTGTCTGGTTCTTGGGGGTCCCTATAGCTAGATCCATCAGGACTTAGGAAGAAGTATACTGACGGAAGCCCTCAAGCGGAGTGTAGGGACGTTCCGTCACATTGGTGGCAGCAGTGGGATGCCTCCTGCCGTCTGGTACATCCAAACCTCCACCTGGATCCAAGATCAGGATAGCAGACTTAGGTCACCCCAGCGGAGATATGGACCTGGCATCAGAGTTCCCGGGGCTGCTGCGGATCGTCCTTTCAGCATACACCAGGACTGTGTGTGAGGATGAATACCTGGAGCTCAGGCAGCAGATTCGGTGGAGCTCTGGATTAGAGCCCTCCAGCTCGCTGGTATAAAACACGACAAGTGCTTTCCAACCCAAGAGCAACGGGCCAGTGGCCAACGGCATTGCGGATGACATTCCTGGGAGAGCGGCCCCAGCAGCAATGGGTGACTGAGTTAGACAGGCTGGTCCAGCAGGAGATAGAGCTGGACAATAATTTTCGGTCTCTGCAATGGCACGCAGAGCAGGGATATTTAGGGGAGACAACAGAATGCTCTCCGGGGGGATAGAACTTTGGTGGCCCTGGATTGCTGTGGGAGAGCCTTACTGATCGTTTGTGTTTGGCGATGAGGGGGAACCTACCCTTGAGGACCTGCGAGAATATATAGAGGCTATGCTTGGTCTTGCAGGGGTCTCCGAGCTTAAACCTGATCTGGACTATTTGCCAAGGAAGGAACAGCATCTGGAAAGGGCATACAGGAAACTGCTAGAACACGTTCAGCACAACAGGGCAAAGCTCTGCTAACTTCTGCCCAGGACCAACAGTGGCTTTGGCCTTCTTGAGAGAAGAGGTAGTCGGCCTTTCTCCTACAACACTGACAGGGACATGTGATTTTCTGCCAGTAGCATCTGTGGAGTTGCAAGGAACTTCCCCAGCTGAAGCTCTGGTCACTGGACAGAGGGTCCAAGACCTCTGTCCCACACATTTAGCAATTCCAGAGACTGTGGATTTAATAGACGTTTCTGTAGAGGAGGAACGACCTAGAAAACCCCCAGCAGAAATGCTGGCAACCGGACAGAGGGTCCAAAACCTCTGCCCGTCACCTGTGGCAGTTCCGGAGGCTCAGGGTGAGAAGGTGGCGATCACTTCCCAGCAGCAGGTACAGGGGGAGAATGGGGAGGAGGTGTTTGTTGTCCCTCCTCAACAGTCGGCCAGGGTGGAGAAAGCGATCTTTCCTCTCCAGCAAAGATCCGTGCACCTGGGAGACAGTACCACAGACATATCGTCCCAGCAGCAAGATAAGGGAATGGAAAAAGGAAGCAGCCGGCTCACCTCCCCAATGGCAGCTACACAATTTGGGAGTGGAGGAAGCCAGCCTCCTGCCCCAAATGGTTAACCGGAGCGGAGGATGTGGAGTCCCCAACAGAAGTGCTGGCAACAGGGCAGAGTGCTACCAACCTCTGCCCAGCACCGGCAACAACTGTGGAGTTCCAGGGAGCTGGGGTAGTCAGCCCCTCTCTCCAGCGACAATCTGAGGTAGTAAAGCTGCTACTCCCAGCTGAATCACTGGCAACAGGGCAGAACGCCACTGGCCTCTGCCTAGCACCTAGTGTGTCTCTACAGCATCAGGAAGCTGGGGCAATAGGTCACACTGTCCAGCAACAGACAGCGCCCCAGAATGACGACACCAACCCAGCTAAAGTGCTGGCAACTGGACAGAGGGTCCACAACCTCTGCCCCACACCTGTGGCCGTTCTGGAGGCCCAGGGTGAGGAGGTGGTGGTCACTCCTGAGCAGCAGATCAGGACCAAAGGAGAAAATGCAATCTGCACGTCACAACTGCAGCTTGAGCTGATATTGGTGGATGGGACTTCAGTCTCCACTTGTATACCCCAGGGATGCTGGGCGGTCAGCCCAGATCCCCAACAGCCTGATGGAGTGAGCACAGTCACCCTGTCTTCTCTCCAGTGGCTGAAAAGACTCCAGGGAGAAGGGCCAGTCCAGGCCTCTCCCCAGCCGCAGATATGTTCTCTGAGAGAGGCAGAGGTTGGCTGGGAGAGGAATACTCTGTTTGGAACAATTTGTTTGGGGTACTGTGTGGATACCAGCATTAGAGGACTGGAACCCCTGACTAACATCGGAGTCAACCCGTCTGTTAGTCTCCTGCCGAAAGGGGAGAAATGTGACAGACCTAGCCGGGGCCGAGGCTATCAACAAAGACCCCCCCCCCCCCCCCCCCCCCAGAAGACCTTCGCTCTGATGCTGTTAGCTGACTTCATGAACGCCAATTCCCGTCCAAGATTCCCCCATCTGAAGCAGGCCGAAGACGGCAAAAAAGATGTTGCGTGTGCAGCAGAAGAGGATTTCGAGAAAATACCAGCTACCATTGTCCCCAGTGTCCCTCCCAACCTGGCCTTTGCATTGGTGAATGCTTCGAACTTTATCATACATCCCTAAAATATTAGCCCATATTTTCCCCATTTTCATCATCTGTTCATCATCTGTGCTGACCATTTTCCATGCTTCCCCAAATAACCATGCCACTGCCTTCCACGTGAACTGACCCTGGCCTGCTTTTTGACTATGCCTCTGCCTACCGTTTGGACTGCTTCCACATGAACCGACCCTGGCCTGTTTTGTTACTATGCTTCTACCTACCTCTTGGACTGCTTGCAAGTGAACTGAACCTGACCTGTTTTATGGACTATGCTTTTGCCTACCGCTTGGACTGATCTGTTGCCCTGCTACTGTAGTACACAGGGGTCTCACATATGTGAGGGGCTCCAGAATAGTTTTTCTGGATGGAGAAAACTATTTTTTTTGTTCCGTAATTCCGGGTTTCGTAATTTCCAGATTAGGGTCTGGAGGCTTCATAGAGATTTGGGTGGGTCGAAGCCTCTACCCTTGTGCCCCTGTGCACAGGTCTTACCCGATTGCGGCCCTCAGTCTGCTGCTGACTTACTGCCATCATGCCTTTGCCTGCCGCATGAACGGACCACACCTCTGCCTGCTACTTGGACTATGCAAATAATTAGCAAGTAGCAAGAGGCAGTATGTTTATGAAGGGCTGGAGAGCGGTACAATAATGAGTCTGCAGGTAACAGTGTACCAGGACCAATATTATGAAAAATTTCTATTGAAAAATTCTTTGGCTGTGCTGACAATATCCTTGTGCTGACCATAGACAATATTCCTGCCTGCTGCCTGGATAATTACTATTGCTGTCACTAAGCACATCCCTGACTGCTGCCTGGACCAGTGCTCTCTTCTGTGGACTCTACTAAAAGCACAGGTAATACTTTTTTTTTTTTTACCCTTTCCGCAATTGTAATTCTTGGTATGTACATGCTGTGTTAAAAATATGAAGGGCCTTCAAAAATGATAGGTTGCCAGGAAATTATCTATGTAATGTATGCTCCTAGAACGCCTGATGGTTTTACTTAGATGTTGGGCCTCTGTATGTGGCAAAGCTGTGTAAAAGTCTCACACATGTGGTATTCCCCATACTCAGGAGTAGCAGAATGTATTTTGGGGGTGTCATTTTGCTATGTGTTGGAAATATCTTATACATGGACAACTGTTTAATAAAAAAGGGTTTAAATTTATTTTTTCCACATTTTCCAAAAACTTCTGGAAAAAAAAATAACCATTCAAAAGACTCATTATGCCTCATAGATTATACGTTGGGGTGTTTACTTTCCAAAATGGGGTCATTTTGTGGGTAATTCCATTGTACTGGTGCTCTAGGGCCTTCAAAAGTGTAATAGGTGGTTGAGAAATGAGATGTGCAATTTATGCTCGTAGATCGCCTGACGGTGCTACTTCAATGTTGGGCCTTTGTATGTGGCCAGGCTGTGTAAAAGTCCCACACATGTGGTATCGCCATACTCAGGAGGAGTAGCAGAATGTATTTTAGGGTGTAATTTGTTGTATGCATATGCTCTGTGAGAGAAATAACCAGTTAATATGACAATTTTGTAAAAAAAAAAAATCTTAATTTTGCAAAGAATTGTGGGAAATAATTACAACTTAAAAAAACTCACCATGCTACTTAATACCTTGGGATGTCTATTTTCTAAAAAGGGGTCAATTTGGGGGGTATTTGTACGTTTCTGACTTGTTAGTACCTTAAGAAATGAGATTCACCTGATGTACTGAAGGCCTGATCAGAGGTTTTCAATTTTCAGTGATTGGCACCATAGTTTGTAGACTTTATAACTTTCACAAAGACCAAATAATATACACTAATTTGGGTTATTTTTTACCAAAGATATATAGCAGTATAAATTTTAGCCAACATTTATGAAGAAAAATTACTAATTTGCAAAATTTTATGACAGAAACAAAGAAAAGGGCAATTTTTCACAAAATTTACGGTCTTTTCTTTATAGCACAAAAAATAAAAGTACCCATTAGTGATTAAATACCACCAAAAGAAAGCTCTATTTGTGTGAAAAAAAGCATGCAAATTTAATTTGGGTACAGTGTTACATTACTGAGTAATTGTCATTCAACATGTGAAAGCAACGAAAGCTGAAAATTGGTCTGAGCAGGAAGGGGGTTTAAGTGCCCTGCATTGACGTGGTTAATGGAACACCAAACGGCAGTAAAACTTGACAAAGATTCTGATCTGATGGAAGTGCATATTTTATTGCAAACTGCCTAATAAAGTTGTAAATATTTGTTTTTACAGCCCAATTCCTTTTTTTTTTTTGCTATACATGTATATTTATATATGCACACTACATATAGTTTGTATAATTCTAACGATTATCTTTGGTAAATACCCACTACAATTTATCTTTCATCCAAGTGCATACTTACGAGTTTTAAAGTGCGAATGCTCTCATGAATGGGCCTTGGTAAACCAACAACTGTATCAGTGTCACTGTGATAATCAAAAGAACACACACACACAAGAATAAATCGATGGATAAAATTTAAAAAGCTATGAAATTAACTGAATATTTATCTTACCTTCCAAGAGTGTATCCAATGAATTTACTGCGACTAGATTCCAAGAAAATCTCAATGTCTTTTTCCCTGTTACACAAACATATTAAAAACATGTATTTGAAATGCAGAAGAATATCATGAATTATGTAATTTTTATTTCAGTCTATTTGGCAATAACCACCAATTTCCTGCTCTCACCTTACTTTGGGTGCCCATGGTAAACCTTTTGGAAAAGCTAGACGATCAACAGCAGGCTGTGTAACTGTAGGTGGCATTATTTCTTCCCGTTCCAAAGGAAAAGGTTCTGCCTCCAGACTATTATCGTCATCATTTTCCTCCTCTTCATCACGAGAATCATCTGTTTTGTAAGGGTCCCGCTCATTAAAAGCATCAAGGTTATCTTGTTTGATGAGTGCCTGGAAAAATATATATACAGTATAGTGGTTATAACCTTTAACATCTAGAAGAGTAATTCAAAGTGATTGTTATTTTTTTTTTACATTTTCCTTTACAAACATCTCTATACTTACCTGCCCTGTGCTCCTCTTCTCGGGTCCATTGCTGGCTCTCTTGGCTCCTCCCATCTGCCCAGTGCCCCCATGGGAAGCCACTTTTCATGGGGGCACTTATGCGTCCTATCAATCTGCCCAATCAATATGCCCCGCTGCTCTCATGCACGTTGCTGGATCAGGCTCAGGTAAGAATAAGGGGGAGCCGGGGGGATCCTGCAGCAGAGTAGGTTTTTTACCTCAATGCATAGAATGCATTAAAAGGAGAAGTCCACAATTAATTTTGCACTCCTGTGACCTGTTCTCAGTGGAGAGCGGTCTGAAGTCCGCTCTCCGCTGACTTCACTGCCATCAGTCGAGGCAGCGTGTCATCCCGACTTCAAAAGTCTGGATCCGCCATTTGCCTGCAGAGAGGAGAGACACTGACTGACAGGCATCTCTCCTCTCTGGGATCTGTGAAAACAGAGCCATCTGCAAGGTTTGGTGGCTCAGTTCTCAATGGAGAGGCAGCGGGGGACAGCTGCAGCATCGGTCTGATGCTCCAACAGGCAAGTATGAATCAAAAATAAAAAACAAAGCCATACTTCTTTTAAGGTAAAAAACCTTGAGGCTTTAGAAACACTTAAGGCATAAAAACAAAATCTTTTATCTTCAACTGTGGATTTAGTAAGTTGAATTCCAAGCTTTACCGTGGCAATACTACTGCTTAAAAAACGCATAGGCATAAAAAAAAATAAAAAAATGGTGTGTTTTAACGGCTTTAGTCCCGGAAGATATTACCCCCTTCCTGACCAGAGCTCTTTTTGCTTTTTGGCACTGCGTCGCTTTAACGGACAATTGTGCAGTCGTACGAAGTTGCACCCAAACAAAATTGACGTCTTTTTTTCCCCACAAATAGAGCTTTCTTTTGGTGGTATTTGATCACCTCTGCGGTTTTTATTTTTTTGCGCTATAAACAAAAAAGAGCGTCAATTTTGAAAAAAAACGCATTATTTTTTACCTTTTGCTATAATAAATATCCCCCAAAAAAATAAAAAAAATAATTATTTTCCTCAGTTTAGGCCAATATGTATTCTTCTACATTTTTTTTTTTTTACAAAAAATATTGCAATAAGCGTATATTGTTTGGTTTGCGCAAAAGTTATAGCGTCTACAAAATAGGGGATAGTTTTATGGCATTTTTATTATACATTTTTTTTTTGTAATGGCAGAGATCTGTGACACATCGCGGACACATCGGACATTTTTGACACTATTTTGTCATTTATACAGCGATTGAAAAAAATAGGATTTTTTGTACTCACCCTAAAATCCTTTTCTCTGTAGTTCACCGACTGACACAGCTCCTCTCTTAGACCATTGGGTTGTTATGCCACCGTCAGGAAAAGACTAGGCATTACATGTTAACATGTGATAATAAAACTAGAACTTTCTAGTTCCGCCCAAGGGGCGGTCCCTTAGGTAACAACCCCACAGCATGCTACTGCAGTCTCAGTACGTCAACAAGCAGTATAACGTAGACAAAAATAGGAGGGGCGGGTGCTGTGTCAGTCGGTGAACTACAGAGAAAAGGATTTTACGGTGAGTACAAAAAATCCTATTTTCTCTTACGTTCACCGACTGACACAGCTCCTCTCTTAGACCATTGGGACGTCCCCAAGCAGTGCCAAAACGAGGGGTGGGAAAACAGCATAAAAACTTCACCCACCATGGCATGTAGGAACTAGTATAACTTTACCCACAAAAAACAACAGCGTGTGGGAACCAAAACACTTTGTAACCCACAAAAAAGCAAAGAGTGCTCCTCAACTGGGAGTCACTACCTTCAAACCGCCTCAGAACTGCGGTAACAAATGCAACAGTGCATTTACTTAAGGTACTGTGTTTTTACCAAAAAAAACAGGAAAAAAGTGTAATTGCAATTATACGGCCGCCTGCAAAACTTTGCTGCCAAAACAGGCATCAGCCGATGCACTGACATCTACCTTGTAGAATTTTGTAAAGGTGTGAACAGACGACCAAGTCGCCGCTTTACACACTTGAGCGACAGACGCTTGATGTCGGAAGGCCCAAAACGTTCCGATTGTCCTTGTGGAGTGGGTCGTGACCGGAAAGGGGGGCACCTGCCCCTTCAAGGTGTAGGCCTGTACTACAATCTGTCTGATCCACCTGGAAATGGTGGCCGATGAGACCGCCATGCCTTTTTTCGGACCAGCCACCAAAACAAACAAGGAGTCTGACTTCCGAAAGGGACTCGTAGCAGACAAATACACCATCAGAGCCCGAACCACGTCCAGGGAATGGAGGGCCACCTCTTTAGGATGTGTCGGTTTAGGACACAAAGATGGTAACACAATGTCTTAATTGATGTGGAACGCCAAAACCACCTTCGGCAGAAAATCAGGTTGCGGACGCAACACCACCTTATCCTTGTGGATAACCAGATAAGGCGACTTGCAAGACAAGGCCGCCAGCTCCAAAACCCTCCTAGCCGGAGTAATGGCCACTAAAAAGACCACTTTCTGGGAAAGAGTCAACAGAGGGATCTCCCTGATCTCTTCAAATGACGGTTTTTGAAGTGCCGATAACACCAGGTTCAAAAGTCAAAGCTGATATGTGTCCCTTAAATGGTGCTTAAAGCCAGTTTCTGGTCTACTCCTTGCTGTAGAAACAACATGATCCTGGATATAGAAAAGGCGCACGGACGCCAACCTTTCTCCTCACACATGGAGATGTAGGCCTTCCAGGTACGATGATATATCTTCCAAGAAGAAGATTTCCGTGCTCTCAACATAGTTGGAATCACCGAGTCCGAAAGACCCCGGTTCCTCAACACTTGGCTCTCAATAGCCATGCCGTTAAAACCAGCGATGGTAAAGCAGGATGGAGGTTTGGACCTTGAGACAAAAAAGGTCCTCTCGTAACGGCAGTCGCCATGGGGCGTCCGCCACCATGCGCACTAGGTCTGCGTACCAGGGACGCTGGGGCCAATCTGGGGCAATCAGTATTACTGGAATCCCCCCGGCCTCCACTCTGCGGAGCAGACGTGGTAACAGTTTCAGCAAGGGAAAGGCATAGATCAGCTGGTACTGATCCCACGGAGCCACCGTCTGACGCATCTGCCCAAGGATCTCTTGTCCTGGACACAAATCTCGGCACCTTTCGATTGAGACAGGAGGCCAAAAGATCCACGTCTGGTGTGCCCCATCACAGGCACAGTAGCCTGAACACCTCCGGATGCAACTCCCATTCTCCTGGGTCCAGCATCTGGCGACTTAGATAGTCCGCCTGCCAGTTCGCCACTCCCGGGATGTAAATGGCCGACAGGGCTGGTACAGGTCGCTCTGCCTACTGAAGGATGTGAGCGACCTCACGTGCGGCGACTGAGCTTCTTGTTCCTCCTTGGTGATTGACGTATACCACCGCCATGGCGTTGTCTGACTGGATCCTGATCGGACGCTCTTGAAGTCTTATCAACCATGTGAAGAGGCATAGCCTGATTGCTCTCAGCTCGAGCAAATTGATCGGCAACTTGGATTCCTCCACCGACCAGAGGCCCTGGGTCGACTGAACTCCCATTACTCCACCCTGGCCGGTTAGGCTGGCGTCCATTGTGATCACCGTCCATTTCAGAGGTAGGAACGACTTCGCGCACCGAAGTGCCGGGGACCTCAGCCACCAGAGCAGGGAATCCCTGACAAACTGGATCACCTGAATCTGCCGATCCAGAGACAACGGAGATTTGTCCCACTTTGTCAAAATCTCCTTCTGCAAGACTCTGGTGTGAAACTGGGCATATGGTACTGCCTCGAAGGAGGCCACCATGAGTCCCAACACTCGCATGCAGAAGCGTAGCGACGACCACTTGTGGTTCATCAGCAGTTTTACCACGGCTCTGAGAGTCTGCAGCTTGTCTGAAGGGAGAAACACTCTCGCTTCCATGGAGTCCAGCAGTAAGCCTAGGTACTCCAAACGCGAGTCGGTACAATCACCGACTCTTTTAGGTTCAACAGCCACCCAAATTCCTGCAGGATCTGCATGGTGATCGCCACATCCTCCTCTAACTCTGAGGCGGAAGATGCTCTCAGGAGGAGATCGTCTAGGTAACCCACGATCGCGATCCCACATTGTCGCAGCAACGCCAAAACAGGAGCCAATACCTTGGTAAAGATTCGGGGGGCTGATGCCAAACCAAAGGGGAAAGCCAAACTGGTAGTGTGTTTCCCCAACTGCAAACCGCAGAAACCTCTGATGCCGAAGGCATATGGGTATGTGCAGGTACGCTGTCCAAAGACGCCAGGGGGTCCCCTTGATGGAGTGCAGCGACTACTAAGCGAACTGATTCCATTCTGAACCTCTGTACTTCTACAAAGTAATTGAGGGCTTTTAGGTCCAAGATTGGACGTACCCCTTCCTTTTTGGGGACTACAAAACAGGTTTGAGTAGAACCCCTGGAAACGTTCTGATTCTAGGACAGGTACTATCACCCCGCGACTCAGCAGGTCCCTTGCCGCCCCCAATAGGGCCTCCCGGCGAGCCGGGAGTACGGGTATGCTGGAGGGAAGAATCTGTTTTGCGGCCAGGAGAGGAACTCTATCTTGTAGCCTGAGGAAATCAGATCGCAGACCCATTGGTCAGACAGCCGAGAGACCCACCGGGCTGCAACTCCCGAAGGCGACCTCCCACCCGCGTTGCAGGCAGGGGCAAATGTTCATGCGGTAGCGCTTTTGCTCACAGGCTTGCGGTTCTAGGGACGCTTTTGTCCTTCAGAGGTCGTCCTGTCGGGCTGGGGATGCTTAGCCGAAGCCCTGGGCGGACGAAAATGCCGGTTGTGAGCGGAAAATGAGGGCCCTTGCCTACGGCGTGGCTCCTTAGCCTTCCTGGCCTGAGGGAGTAGTGTACTCTTGCCACCTGTGGCATTTTCAATAATGTCATCTAATGAGGCTCCAAAGAGCTGGTCGCCAAGGAAGGGAAGATCCGTCAGGGCTTTTATAGATGCCTGGTCAGCAGACCAGCATTTTAGCCAAATCGGGCACCTCAGCACCACTGCCGACACTAAAGCCCTGGATAACAGAGGGAGAGTATCCAGGGGCGCGTCACAAATGTACTTAAGGTCTTGCACTAATTGGTCTGCTAGTTCCATGCAGACAGGAGAAGCCTGTTGCTCTCCCAATTCGCGGTGCAAAAGTTTTGCCCACTCAGTCTGAGACACAAGTGCGGATGCCAGTACTGGTCACATTGCTGACCCCACAGCCGTAAGGAACGAGCCACTGCCTCGGCCTTCCTGTCCGTGGGGTCCTTAAAAAGGCAGGAGTCCCCTCTACCGGGATTGTGGTTACTTTGTTTAACCCGGAAACTGGGGGGTCCACGACCAGAGGAGCCGACCATTTTTTGAGAAGGCTCTCCTCAAAGGGGTAACACACCGCCATGTATTTGGGGACCGAAAAGGTCCGCTGCGGTCGCCCCCATTTCTTGTAAATGAACTCATAAAAATAAGTCAGATACGGGAACACCCTAGGTGAATGGGCTGGCTTATGGGACCCAAAAGGAACTGCTACATCAGCAGAGGGATCTGCTGGCTCCTGAATCTTCAGGGTATCATGCACAGCTGTGATAAGTGCTCCAACAAGCGCTTTGTCGCGCACGGACCCGGACAGGGACTCATCCTCACTGTCCGATCGGTCCTGGTCAGCGTCATCTGAAACGACAGAACAGGGGTCACCAGCCTCAGCAGGGCCAGAGTCTGTGTCAGAGCTCTCCCCGGAGGACGGGGGGGGGGGGGGCAGGGGCCGTTAACCACCTTTGCGCCCACGCACCGCCTCCATCTTGGCAACGAACTAATTGAGGACCGCCGACAAGGCGTCCAGAGGCACTGCCTGCAGGTGAACCGGTTGCAATTGCCTGGATTTCGGGGGAAGAAACACCAGTTTCTGAAGCGAAGCTGACCCTACCCTGTCTGCCACCTGTTGGGGACTTAGGACAGTGATGGTCCCACCCTCCTAACTGCTGCTGGCTAAGGGGCTCTGTCCCGCAGGACTCACCACCCTGACTGGTTCTGCGCCGTCCAGCCAATAGTGCCTGTATCCTGTGTCAGCTCCCAGATGCATAGGAGACCACACCGTGCTGTGCAGAGCTGCTCTGAATGGCACTGACCAAAAACGTGTTCAGGCTTCAAGAAAATGGCTGCAGATGTGTCCAGTATAAAGAACACAATCACAGGGAAAATGGCCACCAGACTACAGTAAAATGGAGACAGAGCATGCTGCTCCCTGGTCACACCAAAAATGGCCGCCGAACACTGTATGCAATGAAGCACAGTGAAACAACAGGCAGAGAAATGGCGGTAAACAGCGCTACAGCGATCAGCAGAGACAGCCTCCAGACACCCAGGGGAGAGACCTACAGACAACCAGGGCACAGCTACCCAGCGCAGTCCCCACCCCAGGTGAGAGCCCCCTGGGGAGCCCCTGTCTATGGCACACACACCGCTCAGCAGCCCATGCAGCATCCCCCACAGGGAAGGGGGGAGAGGAAGGATAGGGACAGGGAGAGAAGAGAGGGGAGGTGAGGGACCCCCGAATCGACCTCCCAGGGAATGCCCAGCTGCTCAACCCCACCGAGGCAGGGAGAGCTGTACTTACCAGTCCTGAAGAGCTGGGAGACATTCCATTGCAGAACTACTCACTGATCAGTATTGGCCCGGCATACTGTGACGCAGACATCAGTAGCCCGGTCATATGTATGCCCCGGAGCATAAAAGCTCACCGACCACCTCTGGAGCTGAGGTTTCGTTGTGGCCTGCCGAGCCGTAGCTGCGACCTGCACACGCTTGATGGCCGGACTGGGGAGACTACAAGGATAAGGGTATCCAGCCTGTCACCCAGCCGGCTGTTAGCAGATCACAGGATCTATCATCTTGCGCAAAAACCAAGCTTCTGCAGAAACAGACAGACCGATGGGCCCATCAGGGTTCCTAGGTCTTTCTCCTTCACTAGGCAAAATAAAACTGAAGCTGCAGTAGCATGCTGTGGGGTTGTTACCTAAGGGACTGCCCCTTGGGCGGAACTAGAAAGTTCTAGTTTTATTATCACATGTTAACATGTAATGCCTAGTCTTTTCCTGAAGGTGGCATAACAACCCAATGGTCTAAGAGAGGAGCTGTGTCAGTCGGTGAACGTAAGAGAAAAAAATGCAATAATTACTGTGTAAGTGACACTGGCAGTGAAGGGGTTAACTACTAGGGGGTGATGAAGGGGTTAAGTGTGTCCTAGGGAGTTATTCTAACTGTGGAGGGCATGAGCTTCAAGTCACATGACAGCGATCACTGCTCTCGATGACAGAGAGAAGTGTTACAATATATGGGAGCAAAGGATATCAGAACAAAATAAGGAAATAAGGAAAGCAGAATTTAGGAAGGGAAATATTAAAGAGATAAAAAAAAGGGAGAGAATGATATGCATGTGTTGTGAACAACTGGGAAAAATGTAAGCGATTTTAGAGAGATATTCATGTATGTGCGTGAATGCTGGAACCTTTAGTTCCATCTCTTGTGTGTGTCATGTATGCAGATGTAACCCCCTCCTTTGCGCTCTCATGAAAGAATGTAGCTGGGAAGAGAGATCAGTGATAAGCTGGAAGAACACCATGCCAATTTCTATTTTTTAGAAAAAACATTAACAAAATGTGCTGGGTTAATCTAATGATAAACAATGAGATCACAATTGTTTTTGAATCGGTTTTCTAAACATGGTAAAATAAAAGGTCACATTTAACCGTGTATTTTACAAATTAAATATCCTTTGATAGTGGAAACAGAAAAAGGGAAATTAAGTAAAATGTCCTCCTTTAAGGAAATATATCTGTGGATATATATTCAAATTAAGGTGTGATATTGAGATTATCACTTGAGTATTAATTTGTAATATGAGTATAACAATTTTGTAAGTTTACATTTATTACAATACACCCTTATCGAGAGAAAAAAAAAAAGAAGATTAAGATGAGGTTATTTGGAATATAGCTGCCATAATATTTAACAAAGCCAAGATGGATGGGAAACATAAGAAGTTTTTCTACAAATATGAAATCTAAAGGTCTGATAATAACTTGATGTGCGGTCCATGATGTAAGAGCAATAATAAATAAAATATAAAAGACCCTACACATCAAGTACACACACCCTGTTAGGATAGATGCCACCTGCAGCCAGTTTTATCGTTTTTTTAACTGGGTGAGATCTTTCTGTTCTGTCATGTACAGATTGTTGGTCCTTTTGATCTTATTTATTTTTATTTTTGAAATCAAAAGCAGCATGTGTGGATTGTGAAACCATGTGCCCCTTTTCCTTGTGTTGTGATATAAGCAGAAGAATACTTATTATGCTATGACATCAGAAAAATAATGTCAGATTTAAACTAAGGACTTGTGTTATCTAGCTAAAACTAACAGAGCAAGCAATGAGAAATTATAATATTGCCAGGAACAAGTTGCCTTTTTGAAACATAAAACTTAAGTTCTTACACAAACAGCATGATGGAAAACAAGCCATTGTAATATATTTATGCAAGCTGGACCCAGTAATGAATGGTTCACCCCGATATATTAGAGCTGTAGCTTTATGCAAAGGCATTAGACAAAGTTAGACATTATTTTTGTCAAATATTTTATTTTTAATGGTCCCACATTCTGAGCAGCAAATATACAGTTGACTAAATGTTTGTCTAATGAAAGGTTTAACCACTTTACGACCAGAACGTTTCTTTTTTGAAGAGGGATATCTTGGTAACGGCAGCAGCTGCTGCTACAACCGAGATATCCATCTCTTCAGGCGCCGGTCGTGTTTACGATAATGGTGGTCTCCGCGGCGGATTCTCAGCGAGATCACCGTTATCGGGAGGTGGGGGAGGTGCCCCTACCCCTCCCGCCGCGCCCTCTGCCGCTTACCGGAGCCGCCGGTATCGGCGGAGGCGATCGGTTCCTTTCCTGTGCTGGGTATGGAGACGAGTGAGGCTAAGATGGCCCCTCTATACCATAGCAGGGCAGAAGTGACGTCAAAACGTCACTTCCGCCCATACCTCTTAAAGGCATATTTTTTCAAATAACAATTTTTTTTTTTTTGCATTTAAGTCCAAATAAGAGATCCAAGGACTTTTTGACCCCAGATCTCATATTTAAGAGGACCTGTCATGCTTTTTTTCTATTACAAGGGATGTTTACATTTCTTGTAATAGGAATAAAAGTGAGCCAAAAAAACTGTGTAAAATAAATAAAATCATGTAAAATAAATAAGAAAAAAAAAAAAAAATTTAAAGCGCCCCGTCCAGATGAGCTTGCGTGAGTAGCGCCCGCATGTGAAAATATCAAACCACACATGTGATGTATCGCCGCGATCGGTAGAGCAAGAGCAATAATTCGAGCCCTAGACCTCATCTGTAACGCAAAACATGCAACCTGTAGAATTTTTTAAATGGAGATTTTTTGGGGGTAAAAGTTTGACGCCATTCCACGAGCGGGTGCAATTTTGAAGCGTGAAATGTTGGGTATCAATTTACTCGGCGTAACATTATCTTTCACAATATATAAAAAAATTGGACTAACTTTACTGTTGTCTTATTTTTTTATTCAATAAAAATGTGCTTGTAAGACCGCTGCACAAATACCGCCATTTTATTCTCTAGGGTGTTAGAAAAAAAAAACAATATATAATGTTTTGGGGGTTCTAAGTAATTTTCTAGCAATAAAACCTGTTTTAAACATGTAAACTCCTAAAATCCAAAACAAGGCTGGTCTTAACCACTTAGCATCTGCGCTGTAGCCATCTTTCGGCTATAGCATGGGCGCGAACTGCCGGGAGGGTGCCCCTGAACGTCCTCCTGTTTACTCTCTCCCCGCGCGCCCTCGAGGGCACGCATCGGGGAAAATCCTTTGGACACGGCCAATCACAGATCGCTGTAAACAGCCAATCACAGCGTCCGTTTACAGCGCGATCGTAGCTGCCAATGAGAGATGATCTCAAATGTAAACATATGAAATCATCTCTCATTGCCGACTCTCCCTCCTCACACAGACAGCGTGTGAGGAGGGAGAGCGACCTGTGCTTTTTTACAGCGAGTGTAAAACACATAGTGTTACAGTGCCCACAGTACCCATCAGCGCCATCTGCCAGTGCCACCTGTCAGTGCCACCTGCCACATCAGTGTCACATATCAGTGCCATTTGTGATCAGCAAGAATGTCACAAAGATTATTTTTCAGCTAAGGAGGCATATGATATTCTTGCAGCCGACAAGAGCAACGGGGAGCTCTCCGCTTCGGATTCCTCCTCATATTCAGATTATGAGTCTGACGTGGACTACGAGCCTGTCCTAAGCAGTGGTACAAAGACAGCCTCAGAGGAAGATGAGAGACCGCCCGTCAGACGAAGGCTTACTGGTGAGGAGGCAGTGCCATCCACCAGCACCGCAGTGCCATCCACCAGCACCGCAGTGCCTCGGCAAAGGCCAAGTACCAGTGGGGTGTCACCTCAGCCCCAAAGGGTTAGGTCCATGCCAGCCTTCCCTATTCCCTTGAGAACCCCTTGTGGCTTCCTCCTAATTCAGGAGAAGCCAACGTTCCTCCTTTCACTGCCCACCCAGGAGTCCAGGTGGACACAGAAATTTTTTCCCGATAGACTTTTTCCATTTAATTTTTACTGAGGACATGCTTGCATCGATTGTGGCCCAGTGCAACCTGTATGCACAACAATTTATAGCAAGTAACCCAACGTCCTCTTATGCTGTCCCTACGAGTGAAGAGCTTTAACAGTGGAGGAGTTTAAAACATTTTTGGGCCTCACATTCTGTATGGGACTAAACAGAAAAAATGAATTACGTGCATATTAGTCATCCCGCCCCATGTACCACATGCCCATCTTTTCCTCAGTAATGCCCAGGACCAGATATCTCATGATTATGAGATTCCTACACTACAATGATAATACCCAGTGCCCTCCCCGAAATGACCCAAATTTTGATAAGCTTTATAAAATTCGGCCGCTAATAAATTATTTTTCTGAGATCTTCCCCCAGTTGTTTACCCCAGACCAACACATGTGTAGATGAGTCACTTATCAAATTTTCTGGCAGGCTGGGCTTAAAACGATTTATTCCCACCAAAAGGGCCCGCTATGGCAGCCCTCAAAAATTCCACTCACCTGCTCGCATTTTGCGAGTGGAATTTAGGGCAGGGCGAGTGAGGAGCAGGGGTGGACAAGGCTGACAGCTTCCAGGCGCCGCGGAACACAACCCGGGCTCTGTAACACACAGCCTGCATCTCTGTGACACACAAGAGGAGGAGAGAGGGAGGGGAATGCAGCAGCCTCCGCTCAAAGCGGCCCCAGTTCAGTCCAGTCCTGCCGCTCTGTGTCCTCCAGCTGATCGCTTCTGGCAGAAGCGGTGCAGGCTTTTTTACAGGACATCAGAGCGGCGCGGGGGGGGGGGGGTCAGAGAATCCCCCCCTCCGTGCCGCTCTGATGTTCTGTAAAAAAAATGCCTGCATCGCTGCCAGAAGCGATCAGCTGGAGGACACAGAGCGGCAGGACTGGACTGAACTGGGGCCGCTTTGAGCGGAGGCTGCTGCATTCCCCTCCCTCTCTCCTCCTCTTGTGTGTCACAGAGATGCAGGCTGTGTGTTACAGAGCCAGGTCTGTGTTCCGCGGTGCTGTAGCAAGGTCCCGCCCCCAGACCGTCTCGTGTGATAGTAGATTAAATCAGTAATCCGGCTATCACATGAGCCGGTCTAGGGGGGTGGGACCTTGCTACCGCGCCAAACACAGACCCGGCTCCATGACACATACCATGGCGAGTCTGTATCGATGATGGGCGCAGTGAGCTACATTTAAGGGCACAGTGAGCAGTATTTGTGGGCACAGTGAGCAGTGTTTGTGGGAACAGTGAGCAGTATTTGTGGGAACAGTGAGCAGTATTTGTGGACACAGTGAGCAGTATTTGTGGGCACAGTGAGCAGTATTTGTGGGCACAGTGAGCAGTATTTGTGGGCACAGTGAGCTACATTTTTGGGCACAGTGAGCAGTATTTGTGGGCACAGTGAGCAGTATTTGTGGGCACAGTGAGCAGTATTTGTGGGCACAGTGAGTAGTATTTGTGGGCACAGTGAGTAGTATTTGTGGGCACAGTGAGCAGTATTTGTGGGCACAGTGAGCAGTATTTGTGGGCACAGTGAGCAGTATTTATGGGCACAGTGAGGCTACATTTATGGGCACAGTGAGGCTACATTTATGGGCACAGTGAGGCTACATTTATGGGCACAGTGAACTGCATTTATGGGCACAGTGAGATGCATTTATGGGCACAGTGAGACGCATTTATGGGCACAGTGAGACGCATTTATGGGTACAATGAGGCTGCATTCATTGACACAGTAAAGCTGCATTGATGGGCACAGTGAGGCTGCATTTGATGGGCACAGTGAGGCTGCATTTGATGGGCACAGTGAGGCTGCATTTGATGGGCACAGTGAGGCTGCATTTGATGGGCACAGTGAGGCTGCATTCATGGGCACTGATGAGGCTGCACTGATGGGTACTGATATGCTTTATGTTAATATTGTTAAAGTTGTTGTTATTATTTGGAACTTACTTCTGCATAAAACATTTAACAATGTCATTTTATGAGATCATTTATGAGGCTGTGTTTAGGGGTGGGGCAGGGGAGGGGTTGGGTGGGGCAACTGGTGGCGAGTAACTTTTAAGGCCTGGCTAGTGGCTCAGGACTTGAAATTTTGAGCCCTGCGCTATGGGGTGAAGATGTATAAATTGTGCGACCGAGCCATAGGGTATACATATTCCTTCATGGTATATAAAGGAAAGGACACCCAGCTACATCCCCCTAATTGCCCAGAATACATTGGATCGAGTGGGAAAGTAGTTTGGGAACTCATAAACCCACTCCTGGAGAAAGGCTACCATCTGTATGTGGATAACTTTTATACAAGTTTGCCCCTGTTCCACAACCTTCACAGAGACAACACTCCAGTATGTGGCACCGTAAGGACGAACCGGAAGGGCTTTCCTCAAAGCCTCGCCAACAAGAAGTTAGGGGAAGCGGCGAGTTTACGGAATGAGGAAATTCTGGCTGTGAAGTGGAGGGACAGAAGGGATGTGTACATGCTTTCTTCGATCCACAACAATACATTCGTTAAGATCACCAGGAGGAATGGCCCAATCCAAAAGCCACTATGTATTCACGAATGCATGTTCATGGGGGGTGTCAACTTCAACGGCCAGATGCTCGAACCCTACCTTTCCACAAGAAGAACATATCAGTGGTATAAAAAAGTTTCAATTTATTTCTTTAATTTGGCCATATACAACACCTATGTAATCTACCACAACTCCACTGAAAGACCCAAACCCTTCCTTGGCTACCAGGAGGAAATCACCACTGCCCTTATATACCCGAACAGGCCACCAGAAAACATTTGATCCGATGTGATTAGCAGACTCTCTGAACGCCACTTACCCAATAAAATGTCAGAAAAAATGGCGGGTGTGCACCAAACGAGGATTGAGAAGAGACACCACTTATTGTGCACAATGTCCTTCCCAACCAGGCCTCTGCATAGTTGACTGTTTCCACCGTTACCATACTTCACTAATAATTCAGTGAAGTATGGTAAACATAACCCTCACTTCCTGACATTTACCTTCACACCCCTTATGCCTCTACTTGCTCTGCAACTGACTGCTGCCTGTAGGACCTATGCCATCATGCCTCTGCCTGTCGCATGAACTGACCACACCACATGGATGTTCCTGCCTACTACCAGGACCAACATTTTGGCACAGCTGACAATCTCTGCCTGCACTGACCCTGGACTGTATATGGACAGTATTCCTGCCTGTTGCCTGGAAAATTGTGTTCGCTTTTGCTGACCAAGTCCCTGCCTGCTGCCTGGACCAGTGCTTTCCTCCTGTGGATAACTGTGCTACTAAAACCACAGGTAATCTTTTGTTTACTCTTTGCTCAGCAGAATGTATTTTGGGGTGTAATTCTTGGTATGTGCATGCTATGTATCCCTGGAACACCCGATGGTGTTCCTTGCATGTTGAGCCTCTGTATGTGGCCAGGCTGTGTAAAAGTCTCACACATTTGGTATCGCCATACTCAGGAGTAGAAGAATGTATTTTGGGGTGTCATTTTTGCCATGTACATGCTATGTGTTGGAAATATCTTATAAATTTACAACTTGGCGTAAAAAAATCGTTTATTTTTTTTCCACATTTTCCCAAAACTTCTGGAAAAAAATAAACCGTTCAAAAGACTCATTATGCCTCATAGATTATACGTTGGGGTGTTATCTTTCCAAAATGGGGTCACTTTGTGGGCATTTCCATTGTCCTGGTGCTCCAGGGCCTTCAAAAGTGTAATAGGTGGATGAGAAATGAGATGTGTAATGTATGCTCCTAGAACGCCTGATGGTGCCATTTCAATATTGGGCCTCTGTATGTGGCCAGGCTGTGTAAAAGTCTCACACATGTGGTATGTAGAATGTATTTTGGGGCGTCATTTGTGGTATACACATGCCATGTGAGAGAAATAACCTATTACAATGAAAATTTTGTGAAAAAAATAAAAAATCTTCATTTTGCAAAGGATTGTGGGGAAAAAAAATTACATCAAAAACCTCACCATGCATCTTACTAAATACCTTGGAATGTCTACTTTCAAAAAAGGAAGAAATGAGATAGGCCACCAGTACATCAGGTGTGCTAAATTTCTTATGATTGGCACCACAGCTTGTAGACTAACTTTCACATAGACCAAATAATATCCACTAATTTGGGTTGTTTTTACCAAAGATATGTAGCAGTGGCCAAAATTTATGAAGAAAAAATTAATAATTTGCAAAATGTTATCACAAACTAAGAAAAATTTGTTTTTTTTTTTCAAAATTTTACGTCTTTTTTCATTTATAGCGCAAAAAATTAAAAACCCAGGAGGTGATCAAATACCACCAAAAGAAAGCTCTATTTGTATGAAAAAAAGGACAAAAAACTAATTTGGGTACAGTATTACATGACTAATTGTCATTCAAAATGTGAGAGCACCGAAAACTGAAAATTGGTCTGGGCAGGAGAGGGGTTTAAGTGCCCAGTAAGCAAGTGGTTAAAAATATGAATTAGTTTTGTTTATGTACAAATCTAACAAACAAAAATGCATAAATTTGAATCCAGCTACCTTATTGCCTTTATTGGAGGAGGCTGGAGAAAGAAAAACCACGTGTTAAATTGATGACGTAGGAATCAGATGCTGTGAGCCCAGTGCAGGACATACTCCCTGAAGACCCAGATATTAGATTTTTTGTAGAGTTGATCCCGATTTTATACTGAGTATGCAGTTTATCACTCAGAAGCACACTATGTATTCCGAGTCATTAGATCCTTTTTCCCCAACTCAAGAAGCAGAGCTCCATGTTTTAGCAAAGCATGTGAGCTATAAAGAGAGTATATAGATAGTAGAGAATTAACCCTTTCATGACGCCTATTTCTGACATTTGGTGTTTACAAGTTAAAATTCATATTTTTTGCTAGAAAATTTCTTAGAACCCCCAAACATTATATTTTTAGCAGAGAATCTAGAGAATAAAATGGCGATTGTTGCAATATTTTATGTCACACGGTATTTGTGCAGCGGAGTTTTAAGCGCAACATTTTGTGAAAAAGATACTTTTGTGAATTAAAAAAAAACAAAACAGTAAAGTTAGCCCGATTTTTTTGTATAGTGTGACAGATGATGTTACGCCGAGTAAATAGATACCAAACATGTCACGCTTTATAATTGCATGCACTCGTGGAATGTCAACAAACTACGGTACCTAAAAATCTCCATAGGCGACGATTTAAAAATGTTTTACGGTTACCAGGTTAAAGTCCCTGAGGAGGTCTAGTGCTAGAATTATTGCTCTCGCTCTGACGATTGCGGCGATACCTCACGTGTGATTTGAGCACCGTTTACATATGCGGGCGCGACTTCCGTATGCGTTTTCTTTGCTGCGCAAGCTCGCCGGGAAGGGGGCGCAATAAAAAAAAATGTTTTCTTATTTATTTTATTTCATTTTAGATAAATAAAAAAAAAACACAATTTAATTAATTTGATCACCTTTATTGCTGTCACAAGCAATGTAAACATCCCTTGTGACAGTAATAGGTGGTGACAGGTACTCTTTATGGAGGGATCGGGTTTTAAAAGACCCCAAATCCCTTCTGTACACTTCAAAGTATTCAGATCACCAAAAACTGTATCTGAATACCGTATATTTTTTTTAATCCGGCGCCATTGGCAGCAGAGTAAACAGGCAATGACGTTGTGACGTCGCTTCCGTGTTTACATCCAGGAGACTGGAACCAAGCCATTTCCGGCTTCGTTCCAGTCTCGTCACTAGCCGCCAGAAGCGGCAAATGTTCGATCGGGCCTCCCGATGGAACGGGAGGCTCGGTAAGAGCGGCGTGAGGTGGCGCTCCTCCGGTATAACAGCCGAGCGGCTTTTAGATTCCACCCTAGTTCTGGCCCCAGTATAGCTGGGATTAATAATCCAACTTTAAGGACCCCAGAATAAGAACAACAAGTGGTCCACAGGCGGCAACTTCTTATGAAACAGGACTTTGGAAAAAGGTGATCATTTAAGTCTGCCAGCCACTCTTTTCCCTCCAGCTTGTCATCAGTCACAAGCAGTTATGGCTGCCTTAGTAAATGAGCATGGGATAGAGCCAGGGTTCACCTAGGGGCCAATTTTTTGTGGACAGAAGCCAATTAACCTAAATGCATGTCTTTGGATTGTGGGAGAAAACCGGAGTACCCGGAGGAAACCCACGCAGGCACAGGGAGAACATGCAAACTCCAGGCAGGTAGTGTCGTGGTTGGGATTCGAACCAGCGACCCTTCTTACTGCTAGGTGAGAGTGCTAACCACTACACCACTGTGCCGCCCAAAAATATGCCCAAGTCAGGATCTTACAAGTATGCATCTTGTCTGTATGGATAGGTTTTCTGGATTTCCAGTGTTATCAGAAGTAGTTTGTAAGTACAGAGTGCCAGAATCTACAGAGAGTGACAGAGGAAATCATTTTTCTAGGAGAGTCCTTACTAGAAGTTTTGAGGTTCTATTTTTACACCCCCTACTGTCTACAATTTAGTGGAAAAAGTAGAGTAAGAAACTAGAAAACTATTGCCTCAATGTTTTCTTATATTTTATTACGCCCCTAAGGGGGTATTGGACTCTCTCCCTATGGGATTTTGTAAAAGAAAATACTGCGCCAAACTAAAAGTGTGTCTAGCTGCTGGCACGGCAATCAGACTCAATTGTGCAAAACATACCAATTATAACGTGCAGCGCTTGTGTGAATCAATAAATCAAAAGATACGTGTATAAAAAGATAAATGTCCCTGTTTTGCAAAAAGCGACACAGGTAGTTGAAGACCTATTGGCAGCAATGCATGACAGGTATATCTTATACTGAAATATCACTTGTGTTTCGTGAGTGAAAAAAAGGGGGGATTTGGCAACCTATGTCAGTGAGACGGCCCAACAGTTGGAAGGGTCGTGATCTCATAAGGTGCAAATCCAAATAGAACGTGATAAAACAAACTACCATGTACAGTGTGAATATCTAGTGTATGATCTCATCTCACGGATCTAAACTGTATTCCCATAAACCGTGTTGTAATGCAGTGTCGCATGCAAACCAACGGAAAAACTCATGCGATTTAAGATTTAGACGCATACAGAATGTGTTAGATAAAATGGAAAACAAACAAAAAGACAGATTATTACACCGTCCTATTGTAGTGGCGCAAATATGGTGAGTGTTTGCATTCAAAATAAAAATTCTAATAGTGTTAACGCCAACCTAAACAGTTGTACAAAACTGTGCTAATGTTCACATGAAACTCGGCATCTATACAGTAAACCATCCAGTCACATGTTCAAGTAGGCATCAGACAGTTTCCTATAAGGAGTACAATTCCTGAATGTAAAACAATTAGACTATGCGATTTGTGAAAAAAATCGCATCAATGCAACAGAAATTACAAATATAAATGTAAAGTTGAAAAACCAATAAACTGCAGTTAAATGGTTTATAGAAATGCCCAGTATACCCCAGTTGAAGCCTATGCAGGCGAAACATGTAGGGTTAAATGCTTGCCTAAGCCACTCTAAGATTTTATTTGCGCCTTTTATAGAAAAAGCTTTTTTTTTTTTTTACCATTTTTATTGTCAATTGAGATTGAAAAATCCCAAAAATAAAAAAACGTCTTGCTTTGGAGTTACACTATTAGCAGTTGCCTCCTTTCTTTCTTTTTCTCCTTTTGAGCCATCCACGCCAGAGAGTGCTACCAAAAGTTTTTTTTCATCCCTCCATCTTGGGATTGGACAACCTGCTGGGGGTGAGTATCAGGGGTACCTGTTACCCAAGAAAAGGAAACCCTCCAGAGGATACGATCACCTGCATTACCATCTTGATATATCAGGTGGATCCGGTACATGCCCGTTTGACTCACCACCGAGAGGTCTGTGAGTCCACCTGATCTGGTAAGGGTACCTTCACCACTCCATGTTTATATATCTAAAGAAAGATTGTCTTAGAGAAGATTGAACCAGCTTGAAGTCATATTCTATTACGATCATTTGTGATTCTCTGGGGACTGCATCATTACAGTGTTTTCTATCACTCTGTGGTTTTACTGATAGAACTTTAGACCAATGTCATTTATATGATCTTCTTTGGACTAACATAGCACTACCTGTGGAATATAGTGGATTAGTGCAGCATCAACAGTGGATTATACTTCTGAGGGCTACTTTTGCCTTGTGGACCCAAACCGCATATCCCTGCACTTACTATAGCTCGGTTGACCACAGATCCGAGGAGTTTTTCCCTCAGAGGACAGTGTTCCACTTAATATACCTGCTACCACTTTTATTTCATTTTTTTTTTTTTCAAGTTTTTCTGCATTTCTATGTTCTGCGATTTTTGAATCGCATACTTAGGTCGAAAATATATTTTTAAATTACATCCCTTTTGGGAGTATACTGGGCATTTCTATAAACCATTTAACTGCAGTTTATTGGTTTTTCAACTTTACATTTATATTTGTAATTTCTGTTGCATTGATGAGATTTTTTTCACAAATCGAATAGTCGAATTGTTTTACATTCAGGAATTGTACTCCTTATAGGAAACTATCTGATGCCTACATGAACATGTGACTGTATGGTTTACTGTATAGATGCCGAGTTTCATGTGAACATTAGCACAGTTTTGTACAACTGTTTAGGTTGGCGTTAACACTATTAGAATTTTTATTTTGAATGCAAACACTCACCATATTTGCGCCACTACAATAGGACGGTGTAATAATCTGTCTTTTTGTTTGTTTTCCACTTTATCTCACACATTCTGTATGCGTCTAAATCTTAAATCGCATGAGTTTTTCCGTTGGTTTGCATGCGACACTGCATTACAACACGGTTTATGGGAATACAGTTTAGATCCGTGAGATGAGATCATACACTAGATATTCACACTTTACATGGTAGTTTGTTTTATCACGTTCTATTTGGATTTGCACCTTATGAGACCACGACCCTTCCAACTGTTGGGCAGTCTCACTGACATAGGTTGCCAAATCCCCCCTTTTTTCATTTACGAAACACGAGTGATATTTCAGTATAAGGTATACCTGTCATGCATTGCTGCCCATAGGTCTTCAACTACCTGTGTCGCTTTATGCAAAACAGGGACATTTATCTTTTTATTCACGTATCTTTTGATTTATTGAGTCACACAAGCGCTGCACGTTATAATTTTTACCCTATGACATTTTGTTTGGGAGTGTGTTACTCGCTTATATTTTGTCTCAGCAGATGAAGTCCTCCATTTGGATCTCAGAGAGACTGTTGCTCATCTTTTAAGGTTTTTGACAATTAATTTATGCGTTTTCTCCCCAATTCCAGATCCTAACAGTTTGGAAGGATCTAAAACTAAAGCCAGGTGACTTGTGGATTGTTAACCACTTCCCGACCGGCGCACACAGATATACGTCGGCAGAATGGCACGTACAGGCAGGAGGGCGTATATATAAGTCCCTCCTTTCTGCCTGTCCGTGCCATCGGGAGCGGCGCGCTCCCGCGCCGGTCGGGACCCCCGTGAGTCCGATCGCGGTCCCCGCGGACTCGATCGCCGCGGGGTCCCCCGCGATCGGCTCACGGGAAGGCTGAACGGGGAGATGCCGAGATAAACAGCATCTCCCCGTTCTGCCTAGCAACTATTGACGCCGATCTCTGCTCCCTGTGATTGGAGCAGAGATCAGCATTCAATAGCTGACAGTCACGCCCCCCCACAGTAAGAAACACACCCCTAGGCATACACTGCCCCCTTGTGGTTAACCCCTTCACTGCCAGTGTCATTTATACAGGAATTAATGCATTTAACCACTTGCCTACCAGGCACAAACACCTCCTTCCTGACCAGGCCTTTCAGCACTGTTGCATTTTGAATGACAATTGCGCGGTCAGGCAACGCTGTACCCAAATACATTTTTTATCATTTTTTCCCCACAGATAGAGCTTTATTTTGGTGGTATTTGATCACCTCTGCGTTTTTTATTTCTTGCGCTATAAACAAAATAAGAGCAACAAGTTTGAAAAAACATAATATTTTTTACTTTTTATTATAATAAATATCCAATATTTTTTTTTTAAAACAAATTTTTTCCTCAGTTTAGGCCGATACGTATTCTTCTACATATTTTTGGTAAAAAAAAAAATCGCAATTAGCGTATATTGATTGGTTTGCGCAAAAGTTATAGCGTCTACAAAATAGGGGATAGATTTATAGCATTTTTATTATTATTTTTTTTTTTTTTTTTTTTACTAGTAATGGCGGCGATCTGCGATTTTTATCATGACTGCGACATTGCGGCGGACATATCGGACACTTTTGACACATTTTTGGGACCATTCACATTTATACAGCGATCCGTGCTATAAAAATACATTGATTACTGTATAAATGTGATTGGCAAGGAAGGGGTTAACACTAGGGGGCGCTGCAGGGGGTTAATGTGTTCCCTATATTAGTGATTCTAACTGTGGGGGGAGGGGACTGACTGGGGGAGGGGACCGATCGGTGTCCCTATGTACAAGGGGCACACCATCGGTCTCCTCTCCAGTGACAGGACGTGGATCTGTGTGTTTACATACACAGATCCACGTCCTGCTCGATTACCGGGCAATCGCGGGTGCCCAGCGGACATCGCGGCCGCTGGGCACGCGCATTGGCTCCCCAGCTATTCGGCGGGCGTGCGCCCCCTAGTGGCCAAAGTGTAGACGACGTCATATGACGGCGTCCCGCCACAAGAGCCGCACCGTCCCGCCGTCATTTGACAGTGGGCGGTCGGCTAGTGGTTAAATAGCATTAATTGCTGTAAAAATGACAATGGTCCCAAAAATGTGTCAAAAATGTCTGATGTGTCCACCATAATGTCGCAGTCACAAAAAAAAAAAAAAAATCGCAGATCTCCGCCATTACTAATAAAAAAAAAATTATTAATAAAAATGCTATAAAACTATCCCCTATCTTGTAAACGCTATAACTTCTGCGCAAACCGATCAATAATCGCTTATTGCGATTTTTTTTACCAAAAATATGTAGAAGAATACGTATCGGCCTAAACTGAGGAAAATTTTTTTTTTTTATATTTTTTGGGGGGATATTTATAATAGCAAAAAGTAAAAAATAATGCATTTTTTTCAAAATTGTCGCTCTATTTTTGTTTATAGCGCAAAAAATAAAAACCGCAGGGGTGATCAAATACCACCAAAAGAAAGCTCTATTTGTGGGAAAAAAAGGACGTCAATTTGTGTCCATTGCAGCCTTGTCCCAGTGCAGCCTTTCCCCTCAGCGTCCATCGCTGAGATGATTTAAAATTGACGCCGCCGAGGACAGTATCCAAAGGGGGAAACTATCTGACAGAACACCGGAGCGGAGCGAACGCCGCCGAGATAGCAGGGACTGGGCGGAGCCGACATACACATAGCCGAGTGTACTCGGCTCCGCTCACAGTCACGCCCAGTCCCGCCCTATGATGGACACAGGTTCAATGGCGGGACTGGGGTTGACTGTAAGCGGAGCAGAGAAGAGCCGAGTACACTCGGCTATGTGTATCTTGGCGGCGATCGCTCCGCTCACAGTCAGCGGAGATCAGCGGGGGATCGGCAGGGGATTGGCGTATAACACGCACCCACGATTTTCCCCTGATTTTAAGGGGAAAAAAGTGCATGTTATACGCCGATAAATACGGTATATATATATATATATATATATATATATATATATATATATATATATATATATATATATATATATATATATATATATATATAAAATGTGATTTGAAAAGTAGTTTAGCCATGTCTTTTGTACATCTTCCAATTTATGTAGACTTGTCTGTGTTTACTTATGCTGATGAGTCAGCATGCCAACGATTAAAGAGGAAGTAAACCCTCTTAAAAAAAAAACGAAAAAAAAAAAAAAAACCTGCAAGACAAAAAGGCATAATTAGCTAGTATGCATAGCATATTAGCTAATTATGTATCACTTACCTGAGATCGAAGCCCCGGCATCGGTCCTCTTCTCCCCCTCCGACCGCCGGCATCTTCTCCCGGAGTGACTTCCGGGTATCGCGGCTCCGGCGCTGTGACTTGCCAGAGCCGCGATGCCGTCACGCGCATGCGCACGAGAGCGGCATAGTACAACTGAAGCATCGGCATATAGCGCAGTTGCTTCAGTTGTCGCAAGTGCGCATGTGCCGCATGACGTCGGCACATGCAAATACAGGTATATCTCCTAAACCATGCAGGTTTAGGAGATATCCTTGTTAGCTACAGGTAAGCCTTAATATAGGCTTACCTGTAAGCTAAAGTTGTAAAAGAGGGTTTACTTTTTAAGCTAGAAGGCCATTCTGGCCACAGGTGTGTACAGCCAGTACTCTGTCGAAATGTCTTATCAACCATTTATTTTTCACAATGAAAAGTCATTTTGTAATGAAAAAGCTACTCAGCTATTATATTCTCCACAATGGGGTTTTGTCTCTTTGACCAGGACTACTTCCACCTAAGCATGTGGAGGTTCCAGTTTAAAGGTGATAGCAGGTATGGTTAGTGATCAAAATATTGATCAAAAGAGGAGATTGTAAAGGAAATTTGTAAAACTCTGTATATAATTGTATTCTATTTTGTATGTATTGCACACTGCCCTGACTGTGCAATACATGACAGAAGAGCTCTGCTAACTTCTGCCCAGCACCAACAGTGGCTTCGCCCTTCTTGAGAGAAGAGGTAGTCGGCCTTTCTCCCACAACACTGACAGGGACATGTGATTTTCTGCCAGCAGCATCTATGGAGTTACAACAAACTTCTCCAGCTGAAGATCTGGTAACTGAACAGAGGGTCCAAGACCTCTGTCCCACACTTTTAGCAATTCCAGAGACTGGGGATTTAATAGACGTTTCTGTAGAGGAGGAACCACCTAGCAAATCCCCAGCAGAAGTGCTGGCAACCAGACAGAGAGTCCAAGACCTCTGCCCCACACCTACAGCAATTCTGGAGGCCCAGGGTGAGGAGGTGGCAGTCTATCACAAGTTGCAGATCAGGATCCAAGGAGAGAATGCAGTTGTCACCTCACAACTGCAGCTTGATCTGGTGTCGGTGGATGGGCCTGTGGTCTCCACTAACAGAAAACCAGCAGAAGTGCTGGCAACTGGGCAGAGTGCTACCAACCTCTGCCCAGCACCGGTAACAGCTGCGGAGTTCCAGGGAGCTGTGACAGTCGGCCTCTCTCCCCAACAGTTAGCTGGAGCAGATGATGTAGGGAAGCTCCTACGCCCAGCTGAACTGCTGGCAACGGAACAGAGCGCTGCTGGCCTCTGCCCACAACTAAAACAGCACAGATTTCCTGTAAATGTGGATGGGAATTCAGTCTCCACCTGTATACCCCAGGGATGCTGGGCAGTAGGCCCATATGCCCAACAGCATGACCGACTGAGCCCAGCCACCCTTTCTTCTCTCGTGCGGCTAAAGGGACTCCAGGAGAAGGCACCAGTCTGCACTTCCCCCCAGCAGCGGGTATGTTCTATGAGAGAGGCAGAGGTTGGCTGGGTGAGCAGTGCTCGGTTTGAAACAATTTGTTTGGGGTACTGTGTGGGTACAGGCATTAGAGGACTGGAACTATGGACTAACTTCAGAGTCAACACGTCTGGGGTCTCCTCCTGTGTTAATCTCCTGCCGAAAAGGGAGAAATGTGACAGACCTAGCCGGGACAGAGGCTATTGGAGGGGACGTAATGCAAGCCTCTTACCTTGGGATTATGGGCCCTGGCATTTGGGGGAACGGTGCTGTTTATGAGCTGGTTTTACCTGGATTCGGGTTCATGCTGGCCCCCCCAAGACACAGACTTTGGATATGTATATGCTGTATATATGTATATACAGTGGTGTGAAAAAGTGTTTGCCCCCTTCCTCATTTCCTGTTCCTTTGCATGTTTGTCACACTTAAGTGTTTCGGAACATCAAACAAATTTAAACAATAGTCAAGGACAACACAAGTAAACACAAAATGCAATTTGTAAATGAAGGGGTTTATTATTAAAGGTGAAAAAAAATCCAAACCATCATGGCCCTGTGTGAAAAAGTGATTGCCCCCTAAACCTAATAACTGGTTGGGCCACCCTTAGCAGCAACAACTGCAACCAAGCGTTTGCGATCACGTGTAATGAGGCTTTTACAGCGTCCTGGAGGAATTTTGGCCCACTCATCTTTGCAGAATTGTCCTAATTCAGTTACATTAGAGGGTTTTCGAGCATGAACGGCCTTTTTAAGGTCATACCACAACATGTCAATAGGATTCAGGTCAGGACTTTGGCTAGGCCACTCCAAAGTCTTCATTTTGTTTTTCTTCAGCCATTCGGTGGTGGACTTGCTGGTGTGTTTAGGATCATTGTCCTGCTGCAGAACCCAAGTTCGTTTCAGCTTGAATACACGAACAGATGGTCGGACATTCTCCTTCAGGATCTCTTGGTAGACAGCAGAATTCATAGTTCCTTTTATCACGGCAAGTCTTCCAGGTCCTGAAGCAGCAAAACAGCCCCAGACCATCACACTACCACCACCATATTTTACTGTTGGTATAATGTTCTTTTTCTGAAATGCAGTGTTACTTCTACGCCAGATATACTTGGACACACACCTTCCAAAGAGTTCCACTTTTGTCTCATCGGTCCACATGTTGTCCCAAAAGTCTTGGGGATCATCAAGATGTGTTGTGGAGAAATTGAGACGAGCTTTGATGTTCTTTTTGCTCAGCAGTGGTTTTCTCCTTGGAACTCTGCCATGCAGGCCATTTTTGCCCAGTCTTTTCCTGATGGTGGAGGCATGAACGCTGACCTTAACTGAGGCAAGTGAGGCCTGCAGTTCCTTGGACGTTGTTGTGGGGTCTTTTGTGACCTCTTAGATGAGTCGTCGCTGCGCTCTTGGGGTAATTTTGGGCGGCCGGCCACTCCTGGGAAGGTTCACCACTGTTCCATGTCTTCGCCATTTGTGGATAATGGCTCTCACTGTGGTTCGCTGGATTCCCAAAGCTTTGGAAATGGCTTTATAACCCTTTCCAGACTGATAGATCTCAATTACTTTCTTTCTCAATTGTTCCTGAATTTCTTTGGGTCTCGGCATGATGTGTAGCTTTTAAGGATCTTCTGGTGGACCTTACTGTGTCAAGCAGCTCCTATTTAAGTGATGCCTTGATTGTGAACAGGTGTGGCAATAATCAGGCCTGGGTGTGGCTAGAGAAATTGAACTCAGGTGTGGACAACCACAGTTATAGTATGTTTTAACAAGGGGGGCAATCACTTTTTCACACAGGGCCATGATGGTTTGGATTTTTTTTCACCTTTAATAATAAACACCTTCATTTACAAATTGCATTTTGTGTTTACTTGTGTTGTCCTTGACTATTGTTTAAATTGGTTTGATGTTCCGAAACACTTAAGTGTGACAAACATGCAAAGGAACAGGAAATGAGGAAGGGGGCAAACACTTTTTCACACCACTGTATGTGTGTGACATCTCAAATAAAAGTTATTCCTAAAGTACTCCGAGACTGGTGTTGTCTAGTTCTTGGGGGTTCCTATAACCAGATCCATTGGACTCATGTTCCAGGACTTAGGAAGCATTTACGGCAGACACCTTGAGCACAGGAGCCGTCACAAGTTCAAGCCCATCAACAGTGTTCCTGATCACCGCCACACCAGTCCTAGTGTCACCAGACCAGTATAACCCATCAACAGTGTTCCCGATTGCTGGCACACCAGTGACAATATCACCAGACCAGTGCAGCCAACAACACAGTTCCTGATCTCTAATCACACCAGTGTCACCAACACCCACGGAGCCATCAACAGGGTCCCCTATTGCCATCACATCAGTACATTGTCACCATAACCAGTGCAGCCATCAACAGCATCCCTGATTGCTCCCACACCAGCCTCCTGTATTGGCCGTGGCCTGTGTATTGACCACGTTCTCAGTATGCCCATACCGTGTGTAAAAAATCTTATTGACAACTTTGTGTAAAAAAAAAAAAATAGACTATGGGGTTGATTTACTAAAAGTGGAGAGCTCAAAATCTGGTGCATCTGCTACCTTATTTTGAGCAAAGGTTCACCCATGGCAGTGTGGTGTTGGTCGTCTCCTGGGGGACCTTTGTGAGGGCTGGTCTGTGCTCGGACAGGGCTTACCACCCTTTGGCGGTCAAACAGCAGCAAAGTATATTTAGACGCTTAAGGAAAATGGTTGTTGTATATATCTATACACAATTTCTTTACATGAATAAACATTGACTATATCTATACACTCTCTCCTAAACTACGCCTCTGAAGAAAGGAAGTTTTCCTGAAACATGTCGGACTAATGGAGAAAATTTGTATAATTATGTATTCACATTTGAACCTGTAAAGAATGTATTATGCATCTTTGCACAGATGCTTTGTATAGATCATCATGTTTTTTTATACATGTTTTTTTAAGCATTTTTTCAAATAAATAATATTTTTATGATATAGATTCTGTCTGTTCGCCGTAAAAGTCCCACTGTACCCCGGTACTGTTGTCCACGTTTAGGGACTTTTCTATAAAACATTGTATACAGGTTGCCATAGTGACTGGTGATTCATCTGGATTTTTTGATTTCACTTCACAGCGTTAAAGTGTTACTAAACCCAGTAATATCAAAATAGATCACCCGACCCCCCACAGTGCCCACAGCTTATAAATCTTTTTACGTTAAAATACTGCCACTATATACCTTTTTGGATGATCTGTATACCACATTTACATGATAAACTGCAGTTTCTCCAGTGCTGAGAGTTCAGGTGGGAGATTTCCACTACAGCCTGTATACATGCTCACATGTGTGATGTCAATATTATGTGACCTGGCTAGCTCTGAGAACAAGTAAATGTTCTCTTAGCATAAAAGACACAACTGATCATGTGCAGGTCAGCTACCCTGCCTGTGTTAGCTGGCCTTCCCCAGATACTGTGCAGGAGCGGAGGATCTATGCATACAGGATAAAACAGCCTTTTTACACAATTCAGAGGATTAACTGGTAAACTTAGTCAAAACATGGGTTTCGGTAGCCAAATCAGGAACCAGAAGGGATGTCAGCCAAGCAAGTCTTCAACAGGAACACAGCAGAGAGTCTCTAGATATGTTGACCAAGGTGAGGGCATTGAAGAAATGAATCAGGCAGTTTAAATAGCCAGAAGGGGCTGGCTGTGTGCTTGACTGACGATTAGGAGATGATCAACAGGTGAGTCACAGTGGAACGATGCGTACTGGCAATTAACAGACAGCTGAGCAACCTGAGCACAGAAAAGGAAGGGCTGAGAGCCCAGCCCTGACAGTACCCCCTCGGAGGACCACCGGGTTTGAGGGGAAAAGGTCTATGGAAAGCACGGAGAAGGACAGGAGCATGTACGTCTGAGGACGAAACCCAAGAGCGTTCCCCCGGACCGTAACTTTTCCAATTTAAGTCGATGAAAGCCACGGGAGTCAATGATCGATTGCATCACATTATTCCTCATGGTTCTGGACCTCGTGGTACCAAAGGTGGCACCAACTCGATCTTGGAAGCAGAGGAAAAACTTTGAGACAATGCATCAGCCCTAACATAGTCAAAATGAGGACTGGCACAGTGGCACCTTCGAGGAGATGCCTCCATTCTTTAAGAGCTAAAATGATAGCCAACAATTCTCTGTCCCCAATCTCATAATTGCATTCTGCAGGAGACAATTTCTTAGAAAAGTAGCCATAAGGATGCATAGCAATCTTAGAGGTAGGATATTGAGACAGATAGGCACTCACTCCAGTCTCAGATGCATCAACCTCAAGAATGAAGGGTAGTGTAGGATCAGGATGCGCCAACACAGGAGCTGAAACAAAGGCCGCCTTGAGAGACTCAAAGGCTTTAATGGAATCCGGAGACCAATTCTGTGAGTTACCGTCCTTTCTGGTCATATCAGTATCAGTCAGGGGTTTGACCAGAGAAGAGAAGTTACCAATACATTTCCGATAATAATTGGCAAAGCCATAAAAAAAGTTCTAACGGACGTAGACCTACAGGTTGAGGCCACTGTAGAACTGAAGATAATTTCTCTGGGTCCATCGAAAAACTGGCTGTCATAACCCAGAAATTTAACCTGTTCACAATGGAATTCGCACTTCTCCAACTTACAATACAGGTTATTCTCTCAGCCTCTGTAGCACATGGGAGACATCTGTGTGGTGGCTCTCTAGGGATTTAGAATATATGAGAATATCGTAGAGATAAACCACCACACATTGCTGCAACATATCTCAGAGGAAATCGTTGATGAACTCCTGAAGGGCTGCCTGGGGCTAAAAGCAGTTTTCCATTTGTTGCCCTTCTTGAGCCTTACAAGTCTGTATACCCCTCTCAGATCGAGCTTTGTGAAAACCGTTGCTCCCTTGAGGCGGTCAAATAGTTCCTTAATCACGAAATTGGGTAGGCGTTCTTAATCGTAATGCTATTGAGACCCCTATAAATCGATACAAGATCTCAGTTTACCACTCTTCTTTTTCACAAAGAAGAAGTCAGGACCAGCAGTAGATGAGGATTTGCGGATGAAGCCTCAAGAAAGTGCGTCAGCAACATAGTCGTCAGTAGCTTTATCCTCCGAGACAGACAAAGGGTAAGCCGGCCCTCGGGGAGGTATAGCACCAGGTTGAAGGTCAATTGCGCAATCATATGACCGGTGTGGAGGCAAACTACCGGCTTGACCCTTGTCAAAGAGATCGCTAAATTCAAAGTACTCCTCTGGCAAGGAAGAGAGGGAAGAGGTGCACAAGACCTTAGCCATTTCCCGAAAACATGTCTTACTGCATTGTGGCAACCAGGAAAGAATGCAGCACAAAGCCAATCAAAAGAGGAGTTGCGTCTTTGTAACCAAGGATAACCAATAACCACTGGATAATGAGGAGAGGAAATAACTTTAAAATTGGATTAGCTCATGGTGAAGATACCCTACGGCCATGGTCAAAGGAGCAGTCACATAAGTCACATGGGTGTAGAGGTCTCCCATAAATAGTCTCAATAGCAAGTGGAGTGGCACGAAGCTGCAGCGGAATCGAGTGCTTAGACACAAAGGCACTGTCTATGAACAGGCCTGCAGCCCCAGAGTCGATTAGAGCCTGTGTATCGATGGACGACTCTGACCACGAAAAGGTAACCAAAACTAGAGGATTATGCTTCAAGGTAACTGGGGATGCAACAACGCCACCTAAGGTCTGTCCCCTACAGGACCTCAGGTGCAAGCATTTCCCAGGTGGGTAGGACAAGACTTCAAGAAGTGACCTGCCTGGCCACAATAAAGAAACAATCTGTCCATCCTCCTAAAGGCCCTCTCATCCACAGAGAGACTGGTGAAGCCAAACTGCATGGGTTCTACTTCATTGGCGGACTCAGTGCCAGGAGGCATCTCAGGTTAAGGAGGCAAGGCTGGGACTGCAAATCTGAGCCAAATGTACAGGAGGCTTCCGCAAGCGCTCCCTAAAAGGAAGGTCTCTCTCGGAGTCTGGAGTCAATGAGAATGGCAAATGTGATCAATTTCTCCAGATCTGAGAAAAAGCAGCCACGAGGGCCTCAATGTTCTAAGCGACCTCTGCTGCCGAGTATGGAATTTAACCGCGTAATCGGCAACAGTTCTCGTACTCTGTTTAATGGACATGAGGCTCCTGGCAGCAGAAGTGGCGAGAGCGGGAACGTTAAATACCCTTTTAAAGAAAGCAACAAACTGTGGGTAACTCAGGAGGACAATGGGTTTTTGTGTCTCCCATAGAGGAATTGCCCAGGCCAAGGCTCTATCAGAAAGCAAAGAAATTATAAAGCCTACTTTGCTTCTGTCCATGGGGAATGCTTGAAGAATCTCAGAAGTATATCCCAACCTGGTTGAGAAACCTTCTGCATTGAACTGGATCACACCCAAATCACTGGGGAAGGAGCGGAACCAGACATACCTCTTACAGAGGTAAAATTCGAGGCGGGTGCCTGCACAGAAACTAGAACAGCAGCAGGGACTGTCTGCAACACAGGTTGTACCAAAACATCCACAGTGGGAGGGTCCAGGTGAGCAGTGTGAATCAAGAGCATCTATAATACTATAGCAAACTGATCCATGCAGTGATCCTGATCATTTAACCTGGAAAAAATATTACCACCAGGTGGATTGCCTGCATCATCTGAATTCATTGCCTACTGTCAGGAACCATGAATCAGACGGAGACCGAAAACGCAGTAAAAAAAAAAAAAAGAAAAAAAAAAATCACACATTTTAATATAGTGGTAAATATGGTAAAATGGTAAACGTAGTCAAAACATAGCTAGGGTTCGGTAGCCAAATCAGGTAGTCAGAAAAAGCCAAGAAATCAGGAAGTCAGAGATAAAAGTGAAGTCAGAGGCAGCAGACAGGATCAGGAACCAGAAGGGACGTCAGCCAGGCAAGTCTTCAACAGGAACACAGCAGAGAGTCTCTAGGTGAAGGTGAAGACATTAAAGAAATGACATTGATAAGTCGAAAAATGATCAAACAATTCAAATTCTGTTTGAAGAATAGCCCAGTGTTGTGGGCAAGAGACCCTTGCTTTGGGGTGGGGGGGCAGAGCCCCAAAGAACCCCCCTATGTTGAGGGCATGTGGCCTGGTATGGTTCAGGAGCTGCGGCCCTCGCTTGCCCCCCCCCACCCTTTCCGGGCCCACCGGGCTGCATGCATGCAACTAATTCAGAAACGAAATTAGTAACATAACAAATATATCCAAAACTAAACAAATTTTGCCATTTTGCATGTCTAATATGAAATTGAATTCCAACCTGACAAAACAATACTGGAAAGAACTGGAGAAACTGATAAAAAGGGGTATCAAAACAAAGATCCTGAATGAGAAGGAAGGGAGACACCTGCTACCTGACACTTGCAGGGTACCTCATTTAGTATACAGTAAAACCTTGGATTGAGAGTAACTTGGTCTGCAAGTGTTTTAACTTGATGTACGAGCGGGATCTTGCAATACCAGTAGCGCCATCTAAGTGTAGTATGACACACAATGTTAAAAACAATATTCAGCGTTAAGGAGTCTGGTGCTATCTTTAAATCTTCCAAATGTGTCACTCAGAGGGAAACATCTATAAAAATTCTTATGTCCTGGTACAAAACCCCTGAAGTGATCCATAAATATGACCCCTCGACCCCGGCCCATTGTTGGCGCTGTGGACTCAGTTGGTTCCTTATACCATATTTTTTGGCAATGCCCCCTGATTCAACCTCTCTGGCAGGAAGTAATGGATCTAATACAGAAGGTAATAGAGGTATCTCTGCCGCTTGATCCCATTCATTATTTGCTAGGCCTCCCCTTCCCAGGTATCACAAAACAGGGCAACCGCTTGGTGACCTACTTTTTGTTGGCTGCCAGGCGACTAATCCCCCTTTGCTGGCTTTCCACATCGACACCTCCCAAATCTAGACTTCAACTCATAACAGATATCCGCAGGATGGAATACATGACAGCTTCTGTCCACGATTGTATCCCCCAATTTAACAAAATATGGGATCTTTGGGACATGTCTGAATATGGCACTCCCCTACCTGATACCGCACTTTGATTGGCCGTACCATCCATTCCTCTTTACCTGATATAACGCCCCAGTGAATTCTCAATATTTTGTGTGCTTCCCTGAATTGTATACTGACTTGTATTGTATTTGCCTTATTCCCATACGCTGTAAGTTGTATGTACTTTAATTCAACCCGTACATGTGTTCTTCTTTGTTGATTTTAGGTGGTTCACATGTGTGAACTTCATGTTCCTTTGTTATCTGAATTTGAATATGCCGTTTATGACATTGCATTTTCTGTAATTTTGAAATTTCAATAAAAACACAATTTAAAAAGGAGTCTGGTGCTCATCCGTGTAAAGCTGCTGGTGTACGTGGCCAAAGGTTCATGGGTGCTGGTGGCTCCCAGTGCTTCCAGGACACGCCCAGCCGAGTGTGGCAGTAGGGCGTGTTTGGAGCACCTGTCAGTGACGTCAACAGTTCCCCAGCGTCGGAGTTCTCCAGTACGCCCTGAGAGCCACCAGCGCCCCCAGACCTCTGGCCACATATACACCAGCGGCTTTATGCAGATGAGCATCAGACTACTTAATGCTGGATAATGTTTTTAACATTGTGAGTGTCATTCCACTTTTTATACATTAAAACTGTGATCATATCACAGTACACTTTGATGGCGCTGCTCTTTTTGTTCTTTGTGTCAGCTGATTAGGACTTAACAGAAACAACCCAAGCTGGAGTGCGGCAATAACCTGAGTTTTTTTGTGCCTCTAAAGGCCCGTACACACGATCGGACTTTTTGACAACCAACATGCAAATTAGCTGTTTTGGACCAACATCCGACCGTGTGTACGCTCCATCGGACCAACTTTTTCCAGGTTTCATCGGACTTTTGTTGGCTGTGCGAACGGACCAACTTTCTGCCAACAAAAGTCCGATGGACCAAAGTCCGACCGTGTGTACACAAAACCAGCGGACTTTTGTACAAACCAATGCAGAACCAATGCAAATGATCAGACAACAATACAGAAGTTGACCAAAGGTGGCGGTAAAGAGCAGAAAAACCAAGTGATTTGGTGAAAGTTGGCTGAAAAAGTCCTGCCGTGTGTATGCAAATACCAACTTGGGGCCAACGCCCTTTGGACAAAAATCCACAGGAAAGTTGGTCCACGGTCCGATCGTGTGTATGAGGCTTTAGTGTAGCAATATGGTTACAAATGGTTGTGGAACTAATCATCTGAGTTTCCATTTTATGGGGAAATTTGCTTCGATATACAAAGTGCTTTGGATTACAAGCACGTTTCCTGAACGAATTATGCTTGCATTTCAGGTTTTACTGTATTAAGTTCTGAACATTCGTAAAGATCCAAATAACCCCCCAGGTAAACCAACTCTAAAGCCCCATACACACGGTCGGATTTTCCGATGGATTCTGTCCTATCAGACAATGTTGTCGGAAATTCCGACCGTGTGTAGGCACCATCGGACAGTTTCCATCGGATTGTCCGACGGACAAAGTCCTATCTCCTGCTGGATAGATTTTTTGACAACAAAGTCCGATCACACCAAATCCGATCGTGTGTAGCGAATTCCGACGGACAAAGTGCTACGCATGCTCAGATCACATTACAAGACCAAAGCTATTGGCTACTAGCCTCTACGTAGTCCCGTCGTAGGCAACAAACGTCACCACGTTCAGAATGATCGGATTTTCCGACAACTTTGTCCGACCGTGTGTACGCAAAACCAACATCGGACAAAGTACGACGGACATGATCCGACGGACCTGGTCCTCGGATAATCCGAGCGTGTGTATGGGGCTTAACTGGGATCCAATCTGTGAATGCAAGGCTAGGGGAATATATAGATTGCTTTTTGCAGCCTATGGTCCAGAAAACAAGATCATATCTGAAGGATACCAAACACCTCATAAAAATACTTAAACAAATTAAATTGGAGGATCAGCAATATTTGTTAGCAACAGCTGACGCTTCTTTGTTATATACGATCAAACATGAAGACGCTATAGATGCATCCAAATGGGCCTTGGAGAGGTTCAGCAATCTGGGAGATAAACAAAAGTCTTACTTGTTGAAATGTTTAGACTTAGGCCTACATCACAACTATTTCTGGCATGTCACAAATTATTTCAAACAAATTAGGGGCATAGCAATGGGCACTAAATATGCGCCCAGTGTCACTAATCTATTTATGTCCCAATAGGAGGAAGAAGTCTATGTACAATTGCCCAAAGAATTAATATTATATAAAAGATTTCATTGATGACCTGATCGATATCTGGGCAGGTGATGAAAACAGCCTAAAAAGTTTTATCCATAAGTTAAATGATAAACAGAAGAATATCAGTACGTCACAACAGAGTATTGCACCAAGGCCATTCATTTTCTGGATCTGAGTATTGAGGTGGAAAAGAAACTTAAACAACGAAAACTTTTTTTAACCGCTTCCCGACCAGCCGCCACAGTTCTACTGCGGCTGAATAGCACGGACAGGCGAATCGCTGTTATGTTACGTTGGGCGATCGGCCGTCCAGGCCAATGAAATATGGCCTGGACCTGGTGATCGCTCCTGGTGAATGAGATCCTTCCCCTGCATGTGTAAACACAACAGGGGAAGTGATGTCATCTCTCCTTGTGTCAGACTTTTCCATTCCAGACCGAGGAGAGAGCGCATCTCATAGTAAGTGCACCAACACTACACTGACACCAGTTCACGTAGGTACACTTAACCACCCCCATCACCCCCCCAGTTAACCCCTTCAGCCCCCGTCACTGTCACCCAGTGCAGTGTTCAGATTTTTTTTTGATCACTGTACTGGTGTCATTAGTGACACTAATCAGTGTTAGGGTAATTAGTGGTAGAAAATAAGAAAAAAGAGAAAAGAAACTGCGCTACGGAAAAAGCACACCAAGTGTGCGTACAGAGTATCGTGGACCTAAAAAGGCCTAACAGGAAGGACTGGCGATTCTGAATCCCTTAAAGAATTATTTTCCATCTTGAACTCTAATGACCGGGGTATCTCTTTGACCCTCGAATGGAGTGCCAGTAGTGTACATTTCCTCGACCTAGAGATCAAGATGAATCAGGGCAACTGGAAATTTCAAACATTCTTCAAACCTACTGATAGAAATGGTTTCATACCAACTGATAGTTGCCATCACCATTCATGGCTTAAGGCAGTCCCCAAAAGTCAATTCTTGAGGCTTCGTAGGAATTGCACTGATGTTGAAATCTTTAAGAAACAGGCGACTGTCCTTTCAAAAAAATTCTTGGATAAGGGATATGATTCAACCTTAGTACAGTCCCAATACCAGGAAGTTCTCACATTAGATAGACAGTCCCTGTTTGAACGTACCCCAAAAGAACGTGATAGTTCCCATAAATGGGCAGTTCTTACATCCTATTCAGTACAACATCGTGATATTCAAAATATCCTGAATAGGCATTGGAACATATTGAAGACCGATAAAGTTCTTTGCCCTTTAATACCTGAATGGGCTAAAGTTACCTTTAGGGGCGTTCCATCCCTTCAAAGCAAAATAGCTCCCAACATCATCAACCCTCCAGTCCGACCATCTTTCTTTCATGACTTGAAGGGCTATTATCCTTGTAAAAAGTGTAATGTTTGTCGTCATAACTCAATAGGGCGCAATAAGAGTTTACAATTTTGCTCTACAATCACAAGACGTACATATTCCATCAAAGGATTTCACACCTGTTCCTCTCGTTTTGTTGTTTATTTGATTACATGCCCTTGCGGGAAGCAATACATTGGACGCACCACTCGGACGTTTTCTATTCGTGTTGGTGAACATATAGCCAAAATAAAAAGTGGGGACGTTAAACATACAGTCCCCAGACATTATAGAGAAGGTCATGATCGAAATCCAGAGGGCACCAGTTTTCTAGTGATAGATAGCTATATTCCACCATGGAGGGGTGGATCCATGACTGGCGGTGTGTCCCAGCTTGAAACGTTCTGGATTTTTGAGTTGCAAACCTACCAGCCATGGGGCCTAAACGTCGATTGGTATATTAATTTTCTTTTTGAATAAAGCCTGAGTTTCTCATATATATGTTACACTGAATGGTCATTGCCATGTTTTTTGACATGGTAATGGACGCATTCCGTGTTCCAATATAACCATTTCTATTTTTTATATTAAACTATTTTTATTTTATTTTTTGGTCTCCGCGTCCCATATTAGTTTAAATACAAATCTAAATATGGAATAGTAAATAGATTATATGTTTTGTTCTCATATCGATATAAATTTATATAATATTTCCTTGTTTGTATATTTAGATGGTTGTCATATGGAGGTACCTGCATGGGTCAGTTTTCCATCACGTTAGATTGAGTCAGTGGGACAATATACATTATCAACCTTTTACAATTTTACATATTAATGATAGCGATTATTGGTGATTATTGGTGAATATATATTCGTTATGTTCACCATTATTTACTATCATTATTTTTAAACATTTTGGGGATTCTCCTATAAATATAAATGTATATATATATATATATATATATATATATATTATATATATATATATATATTGATTTTTAGAATATTTGGCCTTCATCACCGATATTCTTGTTTTTAAATTTTAACATTAAAATGTATCACCCCGGTTGTACATTTGCTGTTTTAGTGTATAATAAGCGTCTATTATACACTTACTATGATTTTAATGTAAATATCTGTTTAGCACCAGACCATCCACTTGGTTCCTTGTAGTTATTAACATTGCTAAACCCCCCTTATCACTTTTCAGATTATGGAAACATAAGTTGTGGGCACCATGTTTGCTGACACAAGGAAGTGCTTTCGTTATCATTGACCTTCCTCTGTTATCAAAATGAGGCTTGATACTCAAGCCTCTGGGGCCATGCTTGCAATTACCTTTAGTGTGTATACCAAAAGGAGGCTTGACACACAAGCCATAGACACCATCTTTGCAGATACAGGAAGTGTCATTTCAGCTGACACATGGAAGTGCTTTCTTTATCATTGACCTTCCTCTGTTATCAAAATGAGGCTTGATACTCAAGCCTCTGGGGCCATGCTTGCAAACACCTTTAGTGTGAATACCAAAAGGAGGCTTGACACACAAGCCATAGACGCCATCTTTGCAGATACAGGAAGTGTCATTTCAGCACGACCACACAGGTGATGGCAGTCTGGTCCTAATTCAGGTACCCTCATCCTATATATATATACGCAGTGGCCGCAGTGGACCAGCACCCCCAGATGATGCCTGTATGAGTCGAAACGCGTCGGAACTCGGTTAGCTGTTACCACTGCGTTACCAGTAGACCATTATATGCTTTTACATGTCGTTTTAAATGTGAGTACGCATTTTTATATGCTTTGTCAAAATAAATCCCCTATGGTATTACACTATGTGGCTCCATTTTTCTCTTTATCGGTCCCACTAATTTGAGCACTACCAGTGGTATAACATCCATCATCCCTCCCTCCTGAGAGTTCTTTGGATATATCCAGTGAAGGATCTTGTCGTTTGGCACCATCCCCAAGTAGATGCTCCCACGGGTGTAGTGACACCAACTGCCTTTTGTGACTCATACGGCGTAAGCCTATCTGAGTTCACGCTATCTGGTAAGCGCATTCCCAAGAGGTGGTGGACTGCAACAGACAACTTGCACCAAGTCACCTGTTATATATTTCTTAACGCACCAATGTTGAATTTATGTCACTATTAGGTGGTGTTTTTTGCTTAGATCACTATTTGTAACACACATTGCTATATGGTTTTGTTTATATGGTGATATATATTCAAGATTTTTCTACTGTCATATTTATTGTATATGTGATCTATGCGATTATGTGATTAGTAGGTCTACCAACCCTTTCCATATATATGATCTTTTGATTCACAATCCATTTGATTTATCATATTTGTTCACTATTTTTAGTGACACACATTCATATATACATTTTTATTTTTGGATACTGTATCATAATTTAGTATCATCACTTTTAGACATTGATTGTTATTTTTCGTGCTCTATGAGCGCCGCACTTTTTTATATTTAAATTTTATTCACTCATTACAGTTACCTGTTGTGCAGGCCGCTAGTATACATATATTTTTCAATATCTTTATAAGACAGCGCAGTTTTTCTTTCCTTTTGCACTAACAGGAAGGACGGGTCTGTGTTGTTTGCGTCCGGCCGGCGCATTACACTTAAGGCTCAACTCCGCTTGTTTAAGATGCAAGTGCATTTATTTTTAATGTCTAAATAAACCTTGGATTTTACACTATTGGAGCCCCTTCTCTTTTTCATGGGCACTGGTACACATCGTTGAGCCTACATTGACAGCTTTACTAAAGAGTGTGGAGTGGCTTACCCAGGCTGTGAGAGTCTGTCGTATCACCTAGGATTCGAGGAGAGATGCATTTCTATTCAGGCTTACCATGACGCTCTGTAATGGTGTCATGGGGATTTGGTAAGAAGTAAATCTTATCTTGCTTCCCTTGGTGGTGGATCACTTGAGATTTGAAGACCATTTCTGGATGGACTTATACTCTCCTGATTTATTTTATATGTTGCACGGGTGTAAACATTATTTAATTACACTCAATATACCTGGACTTTTTTTCTTTTCACTGGACTTCAGCACCATACATTTATGTCTATTTATGTTTATATGTGATATATGATTATTCACTAATGAGTGGGGAGGTTATAGATTGCTATATTATTTACGTTATTCATTTAGTAATTTTCCCTGATTTGAGGAGGGTCATACCCCCTTTTTTTCCACAGGTGTTGCACTTATATACATTATTGACTGGGGTTGGTAATAAGAACTGTCAATCAATTATATGCATGTTTTTGGTTTAGCGCTGCCCTTTTCACTTTCCATAATTAGTGGTAGGTCCAGATAGGTCTAGGGGACCCCCCCCCCATAACGGTTTAACCCCTTGTTCACCCTGTCACCAGCGATCACTGTATAAGTGTCACGGGTGACGCTGGTTAGCTAGTTTTTCTTTATAGCGTCAGGGCACCCGCCCTATATTACCCAATAAAGGCATAACCCCCTGATCACCTGGCGGGTGAGATCAGTTAGGTTTTAGAGTAAGTCAGGGTCTGCGTCACCCCAGGCAGCGTCAGATTATTGCCAGTAGCGCTAACACGCACCACACACCTCCCTTAGTAGTATAGTGTCTAAACAGAATAATATCTGATCAGAACTAGATTAGTGTCCTCAGCAGTTTAGGGTTCCCAAAAACGCAGTGTTAGCCGGATCAGCCCAGATGTCAAATCGAAGGTACAGTAGTGAAGAGGCATACAGACAGATAGTGTCATGATGACAGAGTTGTGGTTCCTGCCAAGGTCAGGCATGCCAGACCCCATTCTTCTGCTGTTGTTGAGGTGCAAGAACCGCAGGGCTCTCGTATGGAGAGAGATCCTGTACTAGTGCCGCTCATCCTTCTGGTGAACTGGCAAGCACCAGCAGCCTAGCACATCCTAGTCATACATCCAGCACTGCAGTATCACGTGGTGGCATGACGAGTCCCATAAGTGCAGTTCAAGGTGGCGAGGTGGCTAGCATGAATAGTGTCCTGCTGCCACCAAGAAGACAAAGACAGGCCCGTCGAGCCCATAGTGCCCTTCCTGCTGCATTTGCCAATCCAAATTCGGGAGCCCACCACTTCTGCAGCACTTGTACTTCCCCCCAAATCACTGGCCAACCCAGAATTCAGGTGGAAACACTTGATTTTTATTTGCTGTTTTTCACCGAAGATCTCTATAGATCTATTGTAGACCAAAGCAATTTATATGCAGGTCAATTAATTGCCGCTAATCCCCAGCTGACCCTTTTCAGAGAATGGAAACCAAATTATGGTTTCCGAATTTAAGACCATCCTGGGCCTATCCCTCCTCATAGGCATAACTAAAAAGAGTTAGTTGCTGTTATATTGGTCCACTGACGCAATCCACCATATGCCCGTGTTCTCTGCTTACCCTGGCAAGGACACGATACGAGCAGGTCTTGCGGTTCATGCACTTCAACGATAATGAACTCTGTCGTCCTTGGGGTGACCCTGAATTTGAGCGGCTCTACAAAATTAGGCCCCTCGTAAACCATTTCAACCAACAGTTTGCAGCCTTGTTTACTCCCCATCAAGTTGTCTGTGTTGATGAGTCCCTGATTACGTTTTCTGGCCGCTTGTCATTCAAACAGTATCTTCACAGCAAACGTGCCAGATTTGGGGTCAAGATGTACAAGCTCTGTGGCAGGGCAACAGGATATACATATAGTTTTAAGGTTTATGAGGGAAGCGATAGTTACTTAGAGCCGGAGAACTGCCCAGGGAGCGCTGGTAAGATTGTGTGCGACTTGGTGTCACCCTTATTCGGAAAGGGGTACCACTTATATGTGGAAAATTATTACACAAGCGTGTCACTATTTAGTCACTTGTTTGATCACCAAATTGGCACATGTGGCACTGTACAATCTAATCACCGGGGCTTACCCCAGTGGCTTGTAGATTCCCATCTTAGGCTGGGGGAGAGAGCCTGCTTCAGATGCAATAATTTGTTCGCTGTGAAGTGAAGGGATAATAAGAATGTTTTCGTTCTGTCCTCCCTTCACGCAGACACGACGGTCCAAATTCCTATGGTGACTAGTGTTGTGGAGAAACCCCTCTGTGTCCACGAATATAACCTTAATATGGGAGGGGTGGACCTCAGCAACCAGTTGTTTGCACCATACCCAATTGCCCATAAGGCCAGACGCTGGTACAAAAAAGTGTCTGTATACTTGTTTCAATTGGCTCTTCTGAATCCTTATGTGCTATATAAAGCTTTCAGGACAAACTGGATCCTTCCTTAACCACTTAAGCCCTGCACCATTGGCTGCCTAAAGACCAGAGGACTTTTTACAATTTGGCAGCGCAGTACTGCTTTAACTGTTAATTGCGCGGTCATGCAATCTTGTACCAAAAACAAAATTTTCCCACAAACAGAGCTTTCTTTTGATGGTATTTGATTGCCTCTGCTATTTTCATTTTTTTTGCGATAAACGGAAAAAGACCGAAAATTTTTAAAAAGAAAAGATATTTTCTACTTTTTGTCTGGGGAAAAAAAAAAAAAAAAAAAAAAGATGGCTGTAGAAAAAAAACAGTACTACCAAACAGTCCGATTTTTCAGGCAAAGCATTTTGCCAACTGCAAAACAATAGGGGTAATCTACCTATTGACATGTGACTGTTGCTGCTTTTTATGTAGGGAAGACCAAGCTGAAGTTCTGGAGGAGAGCATACAGGCACATTCTTAGTATGCAAGTGTGTGATCCAGACCTCCCGCTCGGTCGACATGTAGCTATAGTGCATGCTGGGAAGTTTCCTAAAGTTAAATTTCTAATTTTGGACGGGGTTCATCCAAATCCATGAGGAGGGGACTGGAACAAGTCCCTTCTGTAGTTGGAAGCACGCTGGATAGATAGGCTACAGGCCACTCAGGCACCAGGCCTCAATGAAGCCATATGGTTTAAACACTTTCTGGAGGGTTTCTCCTCAGGAGGGATGGAGAAGTAAACAATATACACTTATGTCTATCACTATGATCAGGAGGGACCTTTTTTTATCTGTCTTCTACCTTTATCTACACTCTTTCAATATTAAGTATTTTGAGTATTCAATCGTAGGATTTATTCTTTTTGTGCATTTTGGTTATCTATAGATTTCAGGTTTGAATCTGGTTATATTTATTTTATCTAAAATAACTAATTCTATTGATTTTTTTATATTATGGTAATCTACATTTGAATATTTCACTGTTTACCTTTTGCATTATATACATATATTTTTGTCGGGCATAATATGTTTTCTGATATAAGATCTAACAACGCATCTTCTGCCACGATAATATAATGTACAACCTGTATATTTTGTCTGTTATGTATACCTACAATTTTATACAATGTTTTTTCCTGCTGGTTATTTTCAAATATAAATAGAAAACAAACGACTGCGCTTCAAACAATTAATTAAAATTATAGTGATGTGGGTAGTGACAGAACCGCATCCGTATACCTAGTATAATTGAACTACAAAAGTATAAAGAAATAGGTATGCTCAAATATTGATAAAAGTAAACATACACCTAAATAACATTTGAGGGAAAAAATCTAATCAATTTGCAATAGTCCATAGTGAGAAATAATTGATAACCAATGAGTCCTTAAATGTGTATAATTTTCAAGTCAGCTGTAGAAGTCGGCATCAATATACAAACGGGGACTCCAAAATCCAAGGTGACACCACTCAAATAGCACCAGATGGAAATAGTGGTCTGGCAAGAAAAAGGAAAGGCACCTCCACCATCAAAATTACTGACTCTCACCAGAATGCGAGACCTCCTGTCACAGAGATCTCACAAGCTTGCGGCTTATTTCCCAGCCACGGGTTCCGATAGGCAGTAGCTGGTTACTCTGGATGCAGGACACAGTGACTCAGGGGCGATGAAACGGATGACATGCAAAGATAAAGGTAATAAAACTCCATAGTGTATCTCTTAAGAAAATTTATTTAAAAGAAAGGGGGATTGCACTTACAGAAATGCAGGGATATAAAAAAATGTAGATAGATCTACATGTTTTTATATCCCTGCATTTCTGTAAGTGCAATCCCCCTTTCTTTTAAATAAATTTTCTTAAGAGATACACTATGGAGTTTTATTACCTTTATCTTTGCATGTCATCCGTTTCATCGCCCCTGAGTCACTGTGTCCTGCATCCAGAGTAACCAGCTACTGCCTATCGGAACCCGTGGCTGGGAAATAAGCCGCAAGCTTGTGAGATCTCTGTGACAGGAGGTCTCGCATTCTGGTGAGAGTCAGTAATTTTGATGGTGGAGGTGCCTTTCCTTTTTCTTGCCAGACCACTATTTCCATCTGGTGCTATTTGAGTGGTGTCACCTTGGATTTTGGAGTCCCCGTTTGTATATTAATGCCGACTTATACAGCTGACTTGGAAATGATACACATTTAAGGACTCATTGGTTATCAATTATTTCTCACTATGGACTATTGCAAATTGCTTTGATTTTTTCCCTCAAATGTTATTTAGGTGTATGTTTACTTTTATCAATATTTGAGCATACCTATTTCTTTATACTTTTGTAGTTCAACTATACTAGGTATACGGATGCGGTTCTGTCACTACCCACATCACTATAATTTTAATTAATTGTTTGCAGCGCAGTCGTTTGTTTTCTATTTATTGTTGTTAGTGTGGGTATCTCACATTTATGATTGCAGCAGCTATTTTTTCTTTTTATTTTTGCTATACATTTTTTGTGCACTATATAACACTTAGTCACATTACTCCTTGGACAGCGCAGTAATTCACACACCATTATTTTCAAATATACCCTTATGTGGCGTACACACGAGCGGACTTTCCCGCGGGATTGTCCGCCGGACTGAAGTCCGCCGGACAATCCGCCCATGTGCGGGCGCCGGCGGACTTTTTGGCGCCAAAAGTCCGGCGGACTAGGTTTTAAGTTTTGTTTTAAAATTATCCGCTGGACTTGGCAGTCCGGCGGACAATCCCGCCGTTAGTATGCTAGTCCGCCGGACTTTTGGAAATGAACGGACTTGCCGATCATCGGAAAGTCCGTTCATTTAGCACGTGACTTCAGGTAGACGGGGCTAGCGAAGGCAGTGAATGCCGCCGCGCTAGCCCCGTCACCTGGCATGGATTTAAAGGGAATCCCCACGCTGAAAAAACGGCGTGGGGGTCCCCCCAAATCCATCTCAGACCCTAATCCGAGCACGCAGCCCGGCCGGCCAGGAAAGGGGTGGGGACGAGCGAGCGCCCCCCCCCTCCTGAGCCGTACCAGGCCGCGTGCCCTCAACATGTGGAGTGCCCTGGGAAAAGGGGGGCCGTGCGGCCCCCCCACCCCAAAGCACCTTGTCCCCATGTTGATGAGGACAAGGGCCTCTTCCTGTCAACCCTGGCCGTTGGTTGTCGGGGTCTGCGGGCGGGGGGCTTATCGGAATCCGGGAGCCCTCTTTAATAAGGGGCCCCCAGATCCCGGCCCTATGTGAATGAGTATGGGGTACAATGTACCCCTACCCATTCACCTAAGATGTAAAGTGTAAATAAAAAAAACACACAATTGTTTAAAAATATTTTATTGCACTGCTCCGGGGGTCTTCCGTCTTGGGGGGTCTTCTCGCCGGACTCCTCCGCTATTTTACCTAGCTCTTTTACCGAGCAGAGGAGCCCAGCTACCTTCTTCGTCGTCGCCGTCTGGGGGTCTCGATCCGCCTTCGGGGGTCTCTTCTGTTCTTGCCGCTGTTGTCGCTTTCTGCGCCGCCGCTGCCTTCTTCCGATGTTGACTCGTCGCTCTCTCTGGCCGGAATGGCAGAGCCACGCTGTGCTGGGACTTATATAGGGACAGGGTCACATGCTCATGTCACATGGTGACCCCGCCCCCTATGATGTCACAGTCCCAGCATCCTCCGGGACTGTGACATCATAAGGGGGCGGGGTCATGTGACATGAGCATGTGACCCTGTCCCTATATAAGTCCCAGCACAGCGCGGCTCTGCCATTCCGGCCAGAGAGAGAGTGACGAGTCAACATCGGAAGAAGAAGAAGGCGGCGGTGACGCAGAAAGCGACAACAGCGGCAAGAACAGCAGAGACCCCGGAAGACCCCCGAAGGCGGATCGAGACCCCCAGATGACGGCGGCGACGACGAAGAAGGTAGCTGGGCTCCTCTGCTTGGTAAAAGAGCTAGGTAAAATAGCGGAGGAGTCCGGCGAGAAGACCCCCCAAGACAGAAGACCCCCGGAGCAGTGCAATAAAATATTTTTAAACAATTGTGTGTTTTATTTATTTACACTTTACACCTTAGGTGAATGGGTAGGGGTACATTGTACCCCATACTCATTCACATAGGGTGGGGGGCCGGGATCTGGGGGCCCCCTTATTAAAGGGGGCTCCCGGATTCCGATAAGCCCCCCGCCCGCAGACCCCGACAACCAACGGCCAGGGTTGTCGGGAAGAGGCCCTTGTCCTCATCAACATGGGGACAAGGTGCTTTGGGGTGGGGTGGCGCACGGCCCCCCTTTCCCCAGGGCACCCCCCATGTTGAGGGCACGTGGCCTGGTACGGCTCAGGAGGGGGTGCTCGCTCGTCCCCACCCCTTTCCTGGCCGGCTGGGCTGCATGCTCGGATAAGGGTCTGAGATGGATTTGGGGGGGACCCCCACGCCGTTTTTCGGCATGGGGATTCCCTTTAAATCCATACCAGGTGACGGGGCTAGCGCGGCGACATTCACTGCCTTCGCTAGCCCTGTCTACCTGCAGTTACGTTCTAAATGAACGGACTGCTCCGTGTGTGGGCAAGTCCGTTCATTTTCAAAAGTCCCGCGGACTTTTTCCCCGCGGATTGTCCGCCGGAGAAGTCCGGGCGTGTGTGGGCAAGTCACACGCTCGGAAAGTCCAGCGAAGTCCGAGCGTGTGTGGGCAAGTCACACGCTCGGAAAGTCCGGCGGTTTGTCCGCCAGACTGGGTCCGGCGGACAAAGTCCGATCGTGTGTACGAGGCATTACGGTTACTCAGCTGTACCTTTCTTTGTAGGGTAATCCCCATGATGAGCTGATCTTTCTGAGCCCCCTTTATTTACATTACCATTTTCTGCAAGACTAAATGCCTGGTGTCTCTCTCCTCCTGTGTGTTCTGTTTGTTCTGTCTGCTGCCGCCTCTGGGTTACGCCCATAGGGCCACCCGGCACACTAAGCCGCCCGCCCACTTCTGTGGACTGAGCGGCTCAGTATGAGATGCGGTGTCATCCATGTTCGAGAGCTGTCGCTCTTCCCATCCCCTCAGAATCAGCTGTGCTCTCCACAGCTGATTGGGGGGAGGGAAATTCTGTACCTTCCCCAGATCTTGGGTTTCCGGTCAGACGAGCGGCCACAACTGATCATCCTGCTGAAATGTAGATACTTCTTTCTAATTTGCCCCTTTTAAGGCCGCTATTGCTGCTGCCCACAATTGATGCTTGCTTTCAATCTGGCCTCTTATGTGGACAGCCTATGTTTTGTGACTGAAGGATACTTGTATGGCTTGGTGTGTACTATAGTATATACTGAGCCATAAATGGAATTTATATAGTTTGGGGTGCACTGTAGTATATACTAAGCGCATTGCCATCTATGCATTGCAATCCTGATCTAATATATTCAGGTTAAACAACCATATGTTCTAGAGATAGATTCCTCTGACATTATAGCCATTATATTAAATTATGCTCTTGACAGCTGTCAAGAACCTTTGCTAATTGCACTTTAAGCGATATATTTTTCTGATACCTTTCTAGAGTTTTTAATAAATATATGCATTAAAAAATATATGCATTATTTAGTAACATATTATATAATTTTGATTTAATCATTTAAATTCTGTTAAATCGTTTTAGAGATAATTAATACACCTTCATATTACTATATTGGCTATGTCTTGACTAGTTTTAAGCACCTCTATAGATCATATTGTAATAGTGTGTATTCAACTTACATTTTCCCTAGAGTCTGCTTACGATATACAACTCTAAGGCTCTTGATGTTGCCATTAGGCTGACCCCTACAGGTATATTTATATACTACAGATTACATCTCTCTCTCTCTCTCTCTCTCTCTCTCTCTCTCTCTCTCTCTCGTATATTGCCGACCCCAGTGGGTCCTTTGGTGCCTCCCCCCGTTCGTTGCAGCACTTAGACAAACTCTCCCCACTGGAAGAGTGGACTATACCACCAATTCCAGGTGTTTTCCCTTTTAAAACTACAGGCTAGAACTTTCTGCCTGAGCTTGCTCTCTGGGGTCCCTGGCAAAGAAATCTGGAAATTACTTCAATTCAACCCTGTTTTTAAATGTTGTCAAAGTGTCTTCATACACCCCCATAGGATGCAATGTCTGATATACCATTTCATTGTATTTTTCTATAATGGGGTTTTTTTCCCATGTCATTTTCACCCTTGAAGGAGGAAACTATATATCTCCGAAACGCGTCAGTTTGAGAAATTACTCATGACTGATATCCATACATGTATTCTGTACGGTGTTTAGACACTTTATTTTTAATGCATCTACTTTTATGTTTCTTTCAATAATTTTTTTTTTTATATACTTACATTAATACTCTATCTAAAACTTTCTTTCGGGCAAAAAACGGTGTGCCTTAAAAGTCCACCAAATATGAGATATCATATATCAGACAACTTTGTGTAAAAAAAAAAAAAAAAATATATATATATATAATTTTTTTTATTTTCTCGAACGCTTGTGGCAAAATATAAAATATTCCATGAACTCAACATGCCTCTCAAATAGGCTTGGGTGTCTACTTTCCAAAATTGGGTCATTTGGAGGGGGGGGGGGGGGGGGGGTTGTGCTATCTTGACATTTTTTGGCATGCGAAACTGATAGGTAGTGAGGTAGTGAAAGGTAGTGAAAAATTTACGCCCTTCGAAATCCTGAAGGCGGTGCTTGGTTTTTGGGGTCCTGTATATGCGGCTAGGCTCCCAAAAAGTCTCACACATGAGGTATCCCCATACTCAGGAGAAGCAGCAGAATGTATTTTGGGGTGTAATTACACATATAACCATGGCACGTGTGAGCAATATATAATTTGGTGACAACTTTTTTGTCATTTTTCAATCACTTGTGACAAAAAAATATTCAATGGGCTTAACATGCCTCTCAGCAATTTCCCTGGGGTGTCTGCTTTACAAAATAGGGTAATTGGGGGGAGGGGGGGTTGTAATGCCCTGCCATTTTAGCACCACAAGAAATTAGATAGGCAGTCAAACTAAAATCTGCGTAAATTCCAGAAAATGTACCCTAGTTTGTAGAAGCGCATTTACCATATTATGGCAAAACTGGATTCACTTCTCTTCCAATGCTGAGATTTATGGTTTATGCTTCTCAATCTTCTTCTCCTCAGTGCTGTTGGCCCTGGCGATTGTTGGACAAATGGGCTGTGACATGGGTTGGTCCCAGTGTGCCCCCCCCCCCCCCGGTTTCTTTTGTTCCCAGTTGGTACTCTCAATCTCTTCTTACTCCTTTCTATTTCTTCTTTTTTTTTTCTTTTCTGGTCTCTGATTTATTCCGCTTGTTACCGTTTTTTGGACTGTGCACTAATGGGGTCTTCGGCGGGTTGATTTTCTATTTTTTTTTTCTTTTCATTAAAAAGAGGCAATCACATGAGCCACTACATCTGCGGGCTGTATTTTGACAATTATTGCTTATATAAGACTAAGTTTTTCCTTTGTACTGCATGTTTGTATTATGCTTTGTGCCACCCCAAGTCCTTCATCTAGGCATTATTTATCTGGACTGTAAATATTTCAGTTAATGTTGTCTATTAAGGAGTGTGACATATCTCCCTGTACAGGGAGAGGCAATATCGGTCCTATCTAGAAAAAATAAGGCATGCCACGAATAAAAACCATCAGTTGATTGTGCTCTCAACTGAGCTGTTAAAGCGGAGTTCCACCCTAAAATGGAACTTCCGCTTTAAGCACTCCTCGCCCCCTTATATGCCCCAATTTTTTCTTGGGGGGGGGCTTCGTTAGGAGGGGGACTTTGTCCCACTTTCTCCTTCTGCCCAGGGACCGCCAAGGAGACTCTCCTCCTTTCGCCTTAGGTGGCCCCTCCCTCTAGGCGTGCTCCTGGGACACGTGACAGGTCCCAGGAGATAGTCTGTCCACTCCGGGAGTGCAGCGTGACTCGCGCATGCACCGTGCATGCCTGGCCATGAAGCCTAAAGCCGTCACAGCCGGGTGCCCAGAGTAGCAATAGAGGCGTTGGTGGAGAGGAGCGACGCTCCCTTCGGCCGCATGGCTGGACCATGGAACAGGCAAGTGTGTTTATTAAAAGTCAGCAACTACACTTTTTGGAGCTGCTGAACTTTAACATAAAAAGCCTGGAACTCTGCTTTTCGTTTCATTGTTTTTTATTAAAGGTTTTTCAGTAACAAAAATAACATTGGAGTACATTCAAACATTGTTGGTATAAATCGTAGCATCTGCATAAAAGATAACATTTCGGTAATGCTAAACGCATTTTAAATTCCCATTTAGGTGTTTATCTTGTCTCCTGCCAGCGATTAACCAAAGAGGTGGTAATGGAGTCCCCCTCTCCCCAGGCGCCCCAACATGGGATCACACTGTGCCCATGGAGAGGCCCCCCCCCCCACCCTGCTATAGATCTCTGCATTTAGTGCTGGTACAGATTCCAATAATAGATAGTGTTGAGTCTTGTGTACATGAAATTATTGACAACGTTGTATACTCCAGAAATGGAGAAAGGAAAAGATAAAAAAGGGAAAAGTATAACTAGGAGAACGAAAGGTAAAAGTGTTAACTCAAATAGGGAAAAATAATAACAAAAAAGAAGAAATCGAACAAGCCACCAAGTAAATGTTATACTAATATCAGTATATCAAAGAGGAACTTCTGGAAATCTCGAGGACCATGGTGTCCAGTCCAATTGTAATTTCTCAATAGTAGCTGAGGAATAGGCAAAAAAAAAAAAATTCGAAGAGAAGAGGAAATCAGATATTCATACATGCCTAGAGAAATGTCTTTTCTTTGTAAGGCTTTACTGCTATCTGATCATTCAGCGCCTTCCAAGCCACCACGGTCGCATCTATGGAAGGACATTTTGGGTAAAATAGTGGTCTATGCATAGAGGCCGCTAAAAGAAGAGATGGTAAGTCTCTATTAGAAAATCTATGTGTACCCACAGTTTATCAGTCGTTTGGTCAAACCATGATTTCGCTTGGTCTAGAAGTGCCGCTGTACGGTATCTACGTAAGTTGGGAATTCCCGCTCTCCCTTGCTGTCTCTGTTTGAGTAGAGTGGTGTAAGAAATTTTAGCTAGTTTGCCCGCCCATAAGAACTGTCTTAAGTATTTGTCTAGAGCAGTGTTTCTCAACTCCAGTCCTCAAGGCGCCCCAACAGGTCATGTTTTCAGGCTCTCCATTATTTTGCACAGGTGATTTGATCAGTTTCACTGCCTTAGTAATTACAACAGCCGTTTTCATCTGAGGGAAATCCTGAAAACATGACCTGTTGGGGCGCCTTGAGGACTGGAGTTGAGAAACACTGGTCTAGAGTTACAAAAAGGGATTCAGGTAGGGATATAGGAAGTAGTATATCATTTTGGGGAGGATATTCATTTTAAAAGTTGCTACCTTCCCAAGCCAGGTAAGTTCGTATGTTGTGATATGGTCCAGGTCTTTTTTTATATTGTCTAATAGGGTGGGGTAGTTGTGTTCAAATGTGGAGCTGGTAGGGTAGGAGAGATTCACCCATAAATATTTCAGGGTATTAGTGGCCCATTGGAAAGGAAGTTAGATTTTAACTCATTGAGGTGGTGAGCCTGGATATGAATAGGAAGGATAGAGGATTTTGAAACATTGAGCTTGTAATATGATACATTTCCGAATTTCGTAAGTAAAGATTGTATGTTGTTTAGGGATGAGCATAGGGACGTAAGGGTTAGAACTACGTCATCCGCAAATAGGCTTATTTTGTGCTCTGTACCAGAAACTGTAATGCCAGTTATAAGGGTATTCTGCCTAATAGCTTCCGCCAGGGGCTCTATCACCAGTGAAAAAATCAGTGGTGACAGAGGGCACCCCTGGCGGGTTCCATTCGTTATATGAAACTTGTCTGACATGGCGTTAGAGGTGTACACATATGCAGAAGGGGCTGTGTAAAGAGCAGAAATAGCTGAATATATTTGACCTATAAATCCAAATTTATGCAAAGTTGCTTTTAAGTACCACCAGTGAACCCGATCGAACGATTTTTCAGCATCAAGGGTCAGGATCAGTGTGGGCACTTTACGGGTCTCTGCTAATCTAAGAAGATTGTACATTCTCCTAGTACCATCTGGGGCTTGTCTGCCTTTTACAAATGCCACTTGGTCTGATTTTATGAGATAAGGGGTGACCTGTGCTAGGCGGTTGGCTAATATTTTAGAGTATATTTTCAAACCTGAATTGAGGAGGAAGATAGGGCAGAAATTCTGGGGGGTGTTTTTCCCGGTTTTGGAAGCGCCACTATTACCGCTGTAAGCATTTCTTCTGGGAATGAGGAAGTGGTAGTGGCTGTACGGAAAAGTCTATTCAGATAATGGCACTAATGTGGTCGAGAAGGCTTTATAATATTCGGCCGAAAAGCCGTCTGCCCCCGGTGATTTATTGTGTGGTAGGGAGTTTATGACTTGGGAAATTTCTGTTTCAGTTATGTCCGAGTTTAGGCGGTGTAGTGTTTCTACAGGTTGACAGATTTGAGGAACTCATTGATGTCTATTTTCGTGGGTTGGGTTGTGGTTGAATCTGTCTTTAGATTATATAGTTGGTCATAATACTTGCAGAAGGCATTGGCGATATCTGTAGGGTGGGGTACTTTTTTGGCCGTGGTGGGGTCAATGATGTGAGATAGCTTAGATTTGTGTTGTTTTCTATGGATGTAGGCCGCAAGGAACTTGCCAGCTCTGTTACCTTGAGAGTAATGAGTGGCTTTAAATTTTTCCAAATATTGATGCTCTGAAATTAAGTGTGTGCGTACTTGACTGACTTGGAAAAGTTCAGTCTGTGTTTGATTGGAGAGGTTGGCCTTGTGTTGCATTTCAAGAGATTTAAGTTTGTCCAAAAGACTGGACAATGTATGCAGTTTTTTTTTTTTTTTCCCTTGAGGGCGCTTGGATAAGTAACCCTCTGCTATACGCTTTGTGAGCGCACCATAGGGAAAAAATGGACGTGTCAGGGTTGTCGTTGTGTGCAAAGTATTCCTTAATCCGATCATGCAGTGCATCCCTATGTTTGGGGTTGTTGAGTATAGAGATTAGGGATGGGCCCGGTGTTCGATTCAAACCCATGTTCGAATCGAACATCGGCTGTTCGTCCGCTCGTCGAGTTCAGAACTCTGAGGGCCATTCGCATCAAATTCGTGTGATGCGAACGGTCCACAATGCACTGCACCAGTCGCAATGCATTGCTGGCCGATGATTGGCCAAGCATGCACTGTAGCGAGGAGAGCAATAATTGGCCACAGGCAGGATGCCTGTGGCCAATTATAGCTCAGGGGGTTTAGTACACGCCCCACACTATATAAGGCCGACTCGCCGGCGGCCTTGTGTAGTGTGTTCCGGCGTTGAGGGATAGAGGATTAATAGGCAGGGACAGTCTAAACTATTTTCAATCATTCCTGAGTGGGGAAAGTGTAGGGAAAGAGGAAAAATAGGCAGGGATAGTGTGTTCTTCTCAGGCATTTGCGTGTGGGGAAAGTGTAGGGAAAGAGGAATAAAAGGCAGGGATAGTGTGTTCTTCTCAGGCATTTGCGTGTGGGGAAAGTGTAGGGAAAGAGGAATAAAAGGCAGGGATAGTGTGTTCTTCTTAGGTATTTGCGTGTGTGTTCTCTACCAATACAGCCATCTGCAGGAGTTAGTGTGTGTGCTGAGTCTAGCACAGCATACAACCTGCACCTGTATCTGTCCTTCTGCCCTGGTTTCATCTAATCCAGCCATCTGCAGGAGTTAGTAACTGTGAGGGCTTACAGTGTTGTGGCAACACCGTCCACCTCCACCAAAAGCCCAATTTTTCTGCCCCTGTTCAACAGGGGCATGCAATTACTATTCTTGATCTAATAATTCACAGCAGGGCCCATTCCTGTGCCCACCAAGTGTAACTGTGAGGGCTTACAGTGTTGTAGCACCAGCACCACCATCAAAGGCCCAATTTTCCCTCACACTGTTCAACAATGGCATGTAATTACAATTCCTGATATAATAGTTCACAGCAGGGCGTTCCAGCGCCCACCAAGAGTAGCTGTGAGGGCTTACAGTGTTGTGGCAACACCAACATCTAATGGGGCAAATTTCTGCAGAGTATATACGGCAGGCCCCTACTTTCAAACATCCAACTTAGAAACGACTCCTACTTGCAAACGGAAGGAGAAAACAAGAAGTGAGAGGAAATCTATCCCTAGAAAGGGAAATTCTATCCTGTTAGATTTAATTTGGACAATAGAATGGAACAATCAGCGCAAACCCACGAAAAACAAGTAAATAAAATAAGTGAAAGTGCAAGCTGAACACCAAAAAGGCCAATCACGAATCCTTCAAATAACAATGTGAAAAATAAAAATAAGTGCAGCGCATCTAAAAAATAATCAAAAATAATACAATAATAATAATAAGATATCATAAAATTATGATATGTATATGAAACACAATACACATAATGGAAAATAATCAAATACAGTGACAAAAGTTCATGTCTTGTGAGTCCAAAATAAAACAGAGAGTGAATAACTGATTGTGGATAAAACACCCTGGTGACTGTAAATAAACAGAATATGTTCTTAAGGTGATATCCTCAACCGAAGGTAAATGGAGACTCTTACCAAATGTGCTATGCACATACGCATAGACTCAGTGGAGGGTGAAGTGTCTGATTCCAAGGGAAGCTGACTCCAATCAGGGCAAACGACCAATCAACTGGATGGATCTCCGGCAGATGATCTCCTCATATAATGGACAGCCCAATGCTAAGCAATGTGGATCCAGGCAAAAAAGATCTCCCAGCATATAATAATAGAAAAGAAGGGGGGACACTCTAAGTGTAGACTGTTGGTAAACGGTTTATTTAAAATTGAAGTTTAAAATACAACCTTGATGCAAAAGGTAAATGGTTGTGTCTGCAAATAACATAAGTTATGCAGTTGACAAAAAGTTAAGGCAATGCTGTAGGTACACTCGATATACACAACTGCAGCAAACAAAGCCTTATGGACATATGCATAAAAAAACAGCTCAAAGCTGCAAATGGGGAACAATTGCTGTTTAAAAAAGTCCCGCACTGCAGCAATGTAGAGAGATTGCGGAACGAAGCCGCTGGAGATAATGATAGACAGCGAGTGACTGATAGACTCCTCCCCCGTACGTACGTTACGTCCTCCTGGACTTCGTCAGCGGTGGGTGGAGTCATGTCACTACGCCTCTCCTTTAATAGCAGCCAGCACGATCTATGGGTGGAGACTATTAACCAGATAGAACTAATACAGCTGGCAATGTCTAGCAGCATGGTGTCTCCTCTCCTGCTATTTAGACACTTCCCTCCTGGGGAGGAGGGAGAGCTGACTCTGCTTTTAATACTAAATGGGATTAAAAATGAAAAAATGAAAAAATTATGACCACATAAGGATGCACTTATGCGTGTGATACAGTCAATTAACCGTATAGATATTTTAAACATGTACAGGCACCAGTATGATGCTAGTTGAATTATTATTATTGGCACCGAAACCTGCATCTCGTGAATCCAAAAAGATTCACGGCGACTTAATTGCCTCAAAAAATTCCCCCCTCTCCAATGAGGGGTGACTCGCTCAAGTCCCCAGAATTTTAAACATTTAGGATCCCTATTATGGTAGAGCCTAAAGTGTTTTGACACATTGTGGGTTACTAGCCCTTTCTTAATATTATTCACGTGCTCGCCTATGCGCACACTCAGAGATCTGGAGGTTCTACCAATGTACTGCTTACCGCAGTCACACTCCAAAGCATATACCACACCAATGGTGTTACACGTAATCAAACTTTTAATCGGATGTGTAACACCAGTGGTGGTGCTAGAAAATTCTTTTTTCTTTTTGTTGTTGTGCTTACACTGTTTGCACGGCTGGCATCGTCCACAGGCGTAAAAACCTGTTAAGAAAATATGGTATTTTCTTTCACAATGGGGGGATCTAGTACACTGGGGGCTATTACATCCCTAAGGCCCCTTTCACACTGGGGCGGTTTGCAAGCGCTATTGCGCTAAGAATAGCGCCTGCAAACCGACCCGAAACAGCTGTTGCTGTTCCTTCAGTGTGAAAGCCCGAGGGCTTTCACACTGAAGCGGTGCGCTTGCAGGACGCTCAAAAATGTCCTGCAAGCCGCATCTTTGGCTCGCTATAGGAGCGGTATATTTACCGCTCCTATAGCGCCCGGTCCCATTGAAAACAATGGGGGAGCGCGCCGAACCCGCCCGCAAAACGCCGCTACAGCGGCGGTTTGCGGGCGGTATTGACCCTTTTTCGGCCGCAATGCGCCGCTAAAACGCCGGTAAAGCGGCGCTAAATATAGCGCCGCTTTACCGCCAGCGCCCCCACCGCTCCAGTGTGAAAGTAGCCTAAGGGTGGGTGCTTTTTTATAGATAAATCTGGGGCGTGGCGGCAGGACACTTCCCAGAATATTATCCTTTTTAAGGATATCCCAGTGCCTCATAACAATCTTTTCAAGCTGAATATTAAAATCCAGAATAATACGGAATTCTGATCCAGCTTTTGGTGATCTCTTGGGTTGTGAATCAGATACCAGAGTGGTGCGATCAAGCTTGCTGACTGTATCTCATTAGAAATAACATCTTTATTATATCCTTTCTGAAAAAATCGTTCAGCCAGAACATTCGACTGAGCGAAAAAAACGGTTTCCAAGGAACAGTTCCTTTTCAACCTTGACTCTGGTATCTGATTCACAACCCAAGAGATCACCAAAAGCTGGATCAGAATTCCGTATTATTCTGGATTCTAATATTCAGCATACAAAGTTTGAAAAGATTGTTATGAGGCACTGGGATATCCTCAAAAAGGATAATATTCTGGGAAGTGTCCTGCCGCCACGCCCCAGATCTATAAAAAAGCACCCACCCTTAGGGATGTAATAGCTCCTAGTGTACTAGATCCCCCCATTGTGAAAGAAAATACCATATTTTCTTTCTTAACAGGTTTTTACGCCTGTGGACGATGCCAGCCGTACAAACAGTGTAAGCACAACAACAAAAAGAAAAAAGAATTTTCTAGCACCACCACTGGTGTTACACATCCGATTAAAAGTTTGATCACGTGTAACACCATTGGTGTGGCATATGCTTTGGAGTGTGACTGCGGTAAGCAGTACATTGGTAGAACCTCCAGATCTCTGAGTGTGTGCATAGGCGAGCACGTGAATAATATTAAGAAAGGGCTAGTAACCCACAATGTGTCAAAACACTTTAGGCTCTACCATAATAGGGATCCTAAATGTTTAAAATTCTGGGGACTTGAGCGAGTCACCCCTCATTGGAGAGGGGGGAATTTTTTGAGGCAATTAAGTCGCCGTGAATCTTTTTGGATTCACGAGATGCAGGTTTCGGTGCCAAGGGGGTTAAACGTAGAATTTGACTTGAATTGCTTCATATCAGATAAGTGAGCAATACTGATTTGTCGATTTCATTATATGTTGTTTTTTACTATGAATATCCAACACATACTCTTCATAGTAATAATTAATTCTTTCATATTTTTATTACTAAATAATTAATTTTGTTCAAGTTTATTTATATATTTTTCAATTGGTTATATGTATGTAATGTATACATTCGGAGATGATGATAGGAGCGAGTGACATTGATTTATTTTAATTTGTTGCTTTCAACACAACAAAAATAATTCAACTAGCATCATACTGGTGCCTGTACATGTTTAAACTATCTATACGGTTAATTGACTGTATGACACGCATAAGTGCATCCTTATGTGGTCATAATTTTTTAATCCTATTTAGTATTAAAAGCAGAGTCAGCTCTATGTCCCCAGGAGGGAAGTGTCTAAATAGCAGGAGAGGAAACACCATGCTGCTAGACATTGCCAGCTGTATTAGTTCTATCTGGTTAATAGTCTCCACCCATAGATCGTGCTGGCTGCTATTAAAGGAAAGGCGTAGTGACAGATGACTCCACCCACCGCTGACGAAGTCCAGGAGGACGTAACGTACGTACGGGGGAGGAGTCTATCAGTCACTCGCTGTCTATCATTATCTCCAGCGGCTTCGTTCCGCAATCTCTCTACATTGCTGCAGTGCGGGACTTTTTTAAACAGCAATTGTTCCCCATTTGCAGCTTTGAGCTGTTTTTTTATGCATATGTCCATAAGGCTTTGTTTGCTGCAGTTGTGCATATCGAGTGTACCTACAGCATTGCCTTAACTTTTTGTCAACTGCATAACTTATGTTATTTGCAGACACAACCATTTACCTTTTGCATCAAGGTTGTATTTTAAACTTCAATTTTAAATAAACCGTTTACCAACAGTCTACACTTAAGCCCCATACACACGGTCGGACTTTTTCATGGATTCTGTCCGATCGGACAATGTTGTTGAAAAATCAGACCGTGTGTATGCACCATCGGACAGTGTATGTCGGTTTGTCCGACGGACAAAGTCTTATCTCCTGCTGGAAAGATTTGCCGTCAACACGGTCCGATCACACCAAATCCGATCGTGTGTACGGTTGTCCGACGGACAAAGTGCTACGCATGCTCAGAAGAAATTCTGTGACGGAAGCGCTCGGTCAGGTAAAACTACCCTTCCTAATCGACACAGCACATTCGTCACGCTGCAATGTTAAAATGTCTTTAATGCAGCGCATTCTCTTTTTCTTTACAATGCAACAAGAATGACATGTTTTAGCTGCTCCTATTCACCCGCACTTCCCACAAACTTACTTCTTTATTACTTTTCAGCATTTATACACTACATGTTTATTTTTACTCAGATCGTAAAAGAATCTTTGTTATATTTTTAGCATCATTTGTCTTTTTTTTTTTTTTTTTGGGAATACATATTTGAAGGTTTTTTTTTTTTTTTTTTTGGAGGGGGGTTGTGTGTCTCAACTTAGCAAAACCACATTATTAACATTTGTATTTCTTGCTTAAATTTACTAGTAGTTTGTTGGTTGTTGGTGCCCCTTGTTAATTCTACTTTAGGATTAGTGAAATGTACCTGCCTACTCCAAGAAAAACTGTCATTGTAGAAAAGTAAAACACAATAGTCAATGATTATTTCAAATCAAAAAAAAAAAAACCTTTATTTAGGTCTCAGCAACAAACCAAAGAGGAACGCAGCCATGGTGAAACTTGGGGAATTTGCAAAGCCTTGGACACCCATGGCAACCATCATTTTTCACGCTTAAAAAATTGGGGGCCTGAAGAGTACCTATCTAAATAATAAGGGAGCGCAATCTGGTCCTGAAGTCCAAAACATCCGGAACTGCAGCAGATGCCATCTAGGTCCCCAGGCTCTGGTCCAACGAGAGGCTCCATCTTCTCTCAGACCAGACTGAATCAAGGTCATCACTCTCTTGTCTTCCTTGTACGCTTCCTTCCACGCCGTGGTGCTGGTGGGGTGGCAGAAGGAGGAGGAGGAGGCGGAGCAAGGTCACTCTCGCAAACATGTGTGAGTGGGGTAATCTCCAAAGCCATCCCCTCATTTAGTATTTTGAGGATGACATCCTCACACATGCTGCGTTGCCCCGCCTCCATACCCGTCATTTTACTGCCAACCAAGGAGGCAAAGGCCTCCTCGTAGGTGGGTGTGGCATATAGGGAGGCTGAGGCATCTCGTATCAGCTGGAGCGCTGACTCTCCCACCTCCCCCATGCTTTTCGCCCTTCTGTAGGGAAGGCGGAGGGGAGGGACTTGGGAGACAGTCAGGCTCCTACGCCTACCCCCCTGTTGGCTGCCACTAACCCCTGCCTCCTCCTGACTGCCACCTTCCACAGCCACCTCCTGGCTGAGGTCTTCCTGTGTCTGAAAAAGGGACATAGTTTCAGTTATTTGTTCATCAAACACACACAATTCTCATCTAGTGACTGGTGCAAAATGTTTACAAATAGAAAACCATACAATTCTCAGCCCTGCAGTTTAGAGTCTTCCCAAAAATGTCTCCAAAACCACTGTCTGTTGATATGTCAATCACGTTAGGAACTAAGCAATTGGGGATCCTGAATTAACTGAACATCATTCCTTATTCCCCAAAATGGTTACAAAACTACTATACCTGGAACAAGCTGGGCACCTGCACATATTCCATACTGGAAGGCCCAGGTTGGTCCTCGGAAGCCTCATCAGGGGTGGCATGCGCGGAAGGACGCGTGCAAGGAAGAGTCGAGAGTGACTTCCTGACAGTAGTCTGGTCTTTGAGAAAGTGGAGCCTCTCATAGTACCAGAGCGTGGGGACATAGACATCAGCTGCTGCAGCTCCAGATGCTAGGGACTTACGGACCTTAGTGCGCTCCCGGAAATAGGTACTCTTCATGTTGTTAACCTTCACTTTTAAGTTTGCCACGGTTGCCATGGGCAGGGTTGGCTTTACAAATGCCACAAGTTTCAGCATGGCTGCGTACCTCTTTGGTCTGTTGCTGTAGTCACGGTGCTTTGGTAGCCATAAAAGGGGAAATTCCCTGTATTTATCAATGAAGAGGGGGAGAAAACTCACGTCGTAGAAGGCCTCCATCACCTCTGCAAGACACAACACCACACAGAACAATATAAATAATGTCAGCCTAAACTCTCCTAATCTTCTCCATAAAGAAGCCTCAAGTTCTAATCAGTCTAGGCTAGTTATGTACCAACGTCAAATTGTACCTTCGTTTCTAGCGATCGTCTCGTGCGTGAGCTTTCTCTCCCCTCGTCTCCCAGATCGTGGCTACGACACAGGCGTGTGACGTTTTATATACAGTGCGCATGCGTCAAACTTCGCCCGCCCCTGACGATCTTTCTCGTCTATTCCCCACCCCTTCTCTTTACGGCGCAGTGGGGAGAGCACATGGCGGGGACACAGCAGGTGCGCCACAAATATCCCACCAACGAGGAGGACGAGGAAAGTCCGGAGGCAGAAACGTCCCGATCCCGGAGCCTGAAATTCAAGGCCTCCAATATGTCATTTGGAGAAATGTTGGAGATGGTGGACATATTAAAGAGGAGCGACTATGATGGGAAGTATGGGCCTTACCTCAACCCCAATGTCCGCAAGGCCAAGATCATGTCTAAAGTTGTGAGGAGGCTGTACAATAATTTTGGGGTACAACGATCCAAGGAGCAACTCAGGAAACGCTGGTCAGACCTGAAACTGAGGGAGGCCGATCAGTACAGAAAGATCAAGCGAATTCTTCAAAAAAGTAAGTAGTTGTGTTTTGTGTTTTATTTCTTGCTTGCATACTGCTCCATGTGGTTTGATTTTTACAAAGTTGTACATTCCAAAATGGCCACTTTCATGTTCGTCTGTGCATTCGATCGTACTCAGCCTCGATCTTTCTGCCACTGTCATGGTCGTGTGTGTGTCCATTCGATCGTACGCAACGATCGGCCACTTATAATACGATGTTTGGTGTTTTTTTTGTGAAAAGGAAGTTTGTTCTCACTCGAAATGTCATCAAGAATGTAAAAGCCAATTTATTCAATGTAAAGGAGAGGTCACCCAGTAGCTGGTTACCCATCTGGACTCTAGAGCACTAGTGCTGGGACACCCAAACCACCTTTTTATTAGGCTTTTCCACACATGTGCTCTAGTGGATACTAGAGGGGGGTCTCCATCACACAAACTTCTACCAAAAAGCTAGTCAGTTTACCACTCTTCTGGCTCTGGACAGCCTGTAGTTGAAGACCCTCTGTTCTGGGGTGAGGGTCCTCATCGGGAACGGCCTCATCACATGGGGAGTCAACGCAAACGCTTCATCTGCGACAAAGACGAAGGGGAGTCCTTCAGTGACTACATTCATGTAGTTGGCATTTGTAACTGGCCAAACAAAAATTGTGTCCGTGACTTTCAAGCAATGTTTGTCATTTCCTATTTCTGCCCTCAATAGATTGTGTTGCTAAATCTTCCTTTTGTACATTCTCATAGGGGAGCGAAAACTTGGCCCGTCTGAGGAAACCCCAAAACCAACACCTCCCAAAAAAGGTGAAACAGCAGAAGCAGAGGAGGAGGAGGAGGAAGGAGAGATCATCGAACTTGGAGAAATTGTCACCACAACAGGTGAGTGTGGGAGAACACAGCTACTGGTAAGCTAATCAATGTATGCCTGCCTCATTTCCAACACCCGATTTTTTTTTGTTTGTGGTTTTTAGGTGACGTGGATGTTGTGGAAGAAAAATCGCACTTTACCACAGAGAGTGCCCACGTACTCATCGGGGAGATAATGGTCTGCAATAGAGATCTCGATTACATAAAGCAAAACATCAATGATGTTCAACAAAAATTGAAGAACATCATTGATGTTTTAGGAAAAATATGAAAACGCACCAAGTAATTAACACACATTTGTAACTTAAGAACTGTGTGAAATTTGGAACATGCACACATTGTGTCCACATGTGCTAGCTCCCATCATGGTGGATGAATGCCCTCGTTTTTTTGGGGGTGCAACCACTTTACGAACTACGAAAGTGGTTGTGGTGAAGGGGTTGCACCCCCAAAAAACGTCCATTCATCCCCATGATGGAAAATGGCACTTTTGAAGCTTCTAGGCATGTGTTTTACCATCTAATGACCATTTTCAGACCCAAATTGTGTGCATGTTCTAAATTCCCACTTTCCAGGGGTGACCCCCCCATGTGATGAAGGCAAGATCAAACACACTTTGAACATATAGTCATGTCTGATCTTGTCTTCACTTTACAAAGTTGAACTTTTTAAGTTCATAGGTTCTGTTTTGCTCCATGCCTGGTTTTACCAATTGCGGAATGTTTCTAAACAATGCTGTAAATAACCAAGATGTTGTCAGTTTGGGCGTGAAGATTGTAAACGCACTTGTGAATGTTTTCAAAGTATACTTTTTTATTTTTCTAAATGTGTGGCTTCCTTATTTCAAAAACACAATGCATTATGTATGTCAAATGGAAAGGATATGGTGGCCAATTGGTGTTATTTACTAAAGGCAAGTCCACTTTGCACTGCAAGTTTCTTTTCCAGGGCACTTTTTCACTGCACTTGTAGAGCATAGTGGATTTGACTTATGTAAATGACACCCACAGTGCTTTGTACGAAAACACGGAGCACAGCATTTTTGAGAATACACACATGTCTGACCTGGTGATGAAAAGGAGTATTTTGGGTGTCAGTTAGGCAGTACAAACCTTATCTAGACCAAAGATTAGGTATCAAACACACAACATGAGACTAATCTTTTTGGGAAGAAGAGACTGTTACCTCCTTTTGCCCAGAAAGTGCATTCCCACTGTCGAAGGCAAAGGTAAAAAATTTCAAGGTAAAATAAGCAAAAAAGAATAATGAAATGACAAGAAATCATAGGTTGGTTGAAATATCAGATTTATTAAAAAATGCCTCTCACACATCGTCAGGCAGAGCAATGGCCCCCCTACCCACAAAGTACTCCATATATTGCTCGCGGACCGCGCGGGCATTTAGAGGGGGCAAGCCTGGACGTGCCACTTGAAGGGCTGTGAGGTCTGCATTTGGAGGGCCCTCCACATCTGGGCCAACGGGCACCACATAGTTCCTGTTATGTCTTTTGAGGAAGTTGTGCAATATGCAACAGGCAAGAACTATGTGGTTCAGTTTGTATTCCGCCAAGTTAATTGCCGTCAAGAACAGGCGGAAGCGGCTGGCCAGGATGCCAAAAGTGTTCTCCACCACTCTTCTGGCTCTGGACAGCCTGTAGTTGAAGACCCTCTGTTCTGGGGTGAGGGTCCTCATCGGGAACGGCCTCATCACATGGGGAGTCAACGCAAACGCTTCATCTGCGACAAAGACGAAGGGGAGTCCTTCAGCATTCTCCTCTGGAGGTGGCAAGCACAGACTGCCACTTTGGAGACGCCAGTAGAACTCCGTGTGCGTAATGGCACCACCATCCGAGATCCGGCCGTTCATCCCCACGTCCACATACATAAATTCATATGTTGCCGACACCACCGCCAACATCACTACACTATTAAACCCTTTATAATTATAATAGTGGGACCCCGAGTTGGGCGGTGGGACGATGCGGACGTGTTTCCCATCAATTGCCCCTCCGCAGTTAGGAAAGTCCCAACGGCTGGCAAAGTGGGAGGCCACAGTCTGCCATTCCTGTGGCGTTGAAGGGAACTGTGGAGTGAAACAAGAAAAAAAAATTAGTCACTTTGCACATAAACATTGCAAGCAGATTAGACAATCAACATCTTGGAACAAGAGCATTGTATAAAATTGGAGGCTGGAAAGTATTTGCACAGAAAAGTAGAGGCTCCCCTTCACAGATTACTCACCCCCCATCAATCCCCCCACTTCTGATGGGCCTTTGACAATAACTAGGGTTTTGGGGGGGGGGGGGGTGGTGGACAGGTAACCCTCTGCACTTCATTGATTGGCAAATGGCTCAATAATGTGTGCTAGTTTGGCCAGACCCTCTGTACTTAACACTATTGGCAGCCCCCAGGAAAGCTAAAATAACATTTCAACCCCCCCCCCCCCCCAAAAAAAAAGGAAAGCACATTGTGACATTCTGAAATTACCAAGCAAGCTAATAGGAGGGAAAGAACACAAAAAAAATAGGAAATGGAAAGTATGGAGGCAGCCCCTTGCACTACATGCTTTGCAGAATTCATCCCTAAAGATGCCCACTAAAAAGAGGTAGGTATATAGTGTGTATTGACCTTGGGAAAGCCAGCAGATAGAGGATTGGTACCATCTGACAGAGCAGTTGGGGGAGGGGGTTCCTAATGAGTTTGCCCCCCCCCCCCCCACCAAAAACAATAAAAAAAAGGGGCTCTAAATGAAGTAAACCACCCAGCAAACATTTGTGCATATTTTAGGGGGTGTTTGGGGGCAAAAAATCCTATGCAGCAGACAAAATACTATGCAGCAGACAAAATACATTGCTTAGGTGACTAGGCCATAGGTGTCTATTGGGGCAGAAGAGCATGCTGGTGAGGTAAGTGAAGGGAAAAATGCATGAAGGAGAAAAGGGGCACAGCATATTAGAGCATATTGCAATCATGGTAATTAGGGAAGGAGGTCAAAAATAGAAGACATTAGCAAAAAGAACATACATAGAAGGGAATAGTAAAGGAGAAATGTTACCTTAATATAGTCCTCCTGCAGGACCTCGATGATGGCAGAACAGGTCTCTGGAATAATGAGTCCCAGGGCCTGGGGAGAGATACCTGAAGAGAACTTCAAATCCTGAAGACTTCTCCCTGTCGCCAAGTACCTCAACGTGGCAACAAGCCTCTGCTCCGGAGTAATGGCTTGTCTCATGCAGGTATCCTGCCGGCTGATAAAGGGGGTCAGCAAAGCCAAAAGACGGTGAAAATCGGGGTCCGTCATCCTGAGAAAGTTCCTGAAATAATCAGGATTATTCTCCTGGATCTCACGAAGCAAAGGCATGTGCGAGAATTGGTCACGCTGAAGCAACCAATTCTTGGTCCACATACTCCTCGTCACTCTGTTCATGGACGGGTCTTGGCTCAAAGCTAGAAGCCCGACACCAATTCCGCGTACAGCACGAACTCGGCGACGAGTACGCACGGGAAACATCGCTCACAAGGTCACAAAAGGTCGGCTGGTCAGAACGGACAAACAGAAAGCACCGATAAACAGCAAGGCCTGAAAGAACGAAATGAATACCAGAAACGAGCAGACAATAAGCAGTGCAAATCAAAGCGTCCTATATCAAGATATAGGCCGCAATGAGCAACAAATGCGAACTGACTACACGCACTAATAAACAGATACGCACGACAAGCACAAACTGAAGAGCAGTAACGATCTGAGTCAGAAAACTGAGAAGCGCGAATCTTAAGTCACCAAACTTCGACTAAATCTCGATAAACACGGGATCAGCAGAAGGAGCCCAACGGGTGCCTGACGTGGTGCTGAACTTCCCTTTTCTAATCTCGTGGACGACGACTTACGTCACGACGTTCTTGCAGACCGGATATTCCGACAACGTAGTCCGACCGTGTGTACGCAACACCAACATCGGACAAAGTACGACGGACAGGATCCGACCGACCTGGTCCGCGGATTGTCCGACCGTGTGTATGGGGCTTTAGAGTGTCCCCCCCTTCTTTTCTATTATTATATGCTGGGAGATCTTTTTTGCCTGGATCCACATTGCTTAGCATTGGGCTGTCCATTATATGAGGAGCTCATCTGCCGGAGATCCGTCCAGTTGATTGGTCGTTTGCCCTGATTGGAGTTAGCTTCCCTTGGAATCAGACACTTCACCCTCCACTGAGTCTATGCGTATGTGCATAGCACATTTGGTAAGAGTCTCCATTTACCTTCGGTTGAGGATATCACCTTAAGAACATATTCTGTTTATTTACAGTCACCAGGGTGTTTTATCCACAATCAGTTATTCACTCTCTGTTTTATTTTGGACTCACAAGACATGAACTTTTGTCACTGTATTTGATTATTTTCCATTATGTGTATTGTGTTTCATATACATATCATAATTTTATGATATCTTATTATTATTGTATTATTTTTGATTATTTTTTAGATGCGCTGCACTTATTTTTATTTTTCACATAGATTTAATTTGGGAAAAAGGTATCTCCTCTCTACTGATGCTTTATCACCAATCCTTGTTTCAATAAAAACCCCACTTTTCCAAAAACATTTGTCATTGGGACGGAAAGTGAGGTGAAATGTTCTGAACAGGTGCACAGACATCAAAACAAATGTTACAGGGGTGATAACACTTCCCTATGTTCTCCAAAAAGCGTAAATAGATTTTTTTGGATGGAGCTACACTTAAAAATGTACCTGTTCAAAATTACAAACAGATTCTACTGAAGAACAAACCTACAGTCCCTGTCTTGTTTGCACCGCCTGTATACTGCTGTTCAGAGTATATATAGGGTTGTAGGTATAGGGTTTTATTTTGGGTGCGGGGTCCCCCTTAATATCCATACAAGACCCAAAAGGGGCTGGTAATGGGCTGTGGTGGGGGGGGGGGGGGGGTTGCATTAATACATGTCCCCTGGGGCAGGACCCGGGTCCCCAAACCTTTTTTATGACAATAACATGCATATCGGCTGTTATAATTAGCACTTTAGATTTTGAACGTTCGCGTCCATTGTAACTAATAGGGTTCTAACGTTGGTGCGAACTTTCGTTCCGTTCGCAGGTTCTGGTGCGAACCGAACCCGGGGGTGTTCGGCTCATCCCCAATAGAGATATTGTTGCGCCACAAGTGTACTGGTGTCGCCTAGTTCTGTTCTTTGATTGATAGGGATATTGGTGCATGATCGGACTAAGTGATAAAAATGTATTATCAGCCAAAATTCATTCTAAGTAATGCTAAATCTGATACAAACAGATCTATTCTGGAATATGACCCATGAGGTACCGAATAGTAAGTATAATCTTTCTTCCGCATTGACACATCGCCATATATCAAATAGATCTGCTGTATGTAAAAAGGATTGGGTTTCCTTGAGTTTCGAACCATGCATAGTGGAGCAGTCTACATTTTTGTTAGGTACACAATTAAAGTCCCCACAGTACAGAACTAATCCTTTCTTGATGGCATCAACTTTCTTTTTGAGAGCATGCAAGAAAGGCAGTTGCCCACTGTTGGGAGCGTAAAGATTGATAATAGTGTACCTGACATTGTTCAATTCACATATTATAATAAGATATCTACCCCCTTTGTGACGAATCACTTCCTGTAAAGTAAAAGCAATGTTATGGCTAATAGCAATCATTACTCCACATTTTTTCTTCGGTCCTGAGGCCGTGAAGACGTGTGGGAACAATTTGTTTGTGCACGCCGGTTGTTTTCCATTTTTAAAATGAGTCTCTTGTATGCAAATTGTATCGCTATGCAAAGATTTCGCTTGTTTCCACATAGCCCTTCTCTTAAATGGGCTGTTGAGGCCATGGGCATTCAGGGATACAAAAATAAGGACCATGGTGCTTGGGTAGGTAAATGCTTAGAAAGGATGATGATAAATAATAATCAAAACATGAACAGGTGATGAGTGTGTCCTCAATGTGCAAGTAAAATCGCATAGAAACAAGTGAGGGGTACAAGCTCCTAATCTCCAGCTTCAGCCCTTGAACTGTGAACCTATGAAACACTCAAAGTGTAATGCCGCGTACACACCGCCGGACTTTTTGACAGCAAAGGTCCGACGGAACGAATCCGTCGGACATTCCGATCATGTGTGGGCTCCATCGGACCTTTGCATGGCAAAGATCCGACGGACTTTAGAAATTAAATTTTCCCGCCGGAACTCCACCAGAGCGAGTTTCTAGCGGGAAAACCGTTCTGTCATATTTTGGTCCGTCAGACCAGCATACAGACGAAGGGCAGCTACAGCACCTGACCGCGAGAATGTTACTCGGCGACAGGGCACTGTACATCTCGCGCTGGCTGCAATAGGAAAAACACATTTTCCAATTTGCAGCGAGCGCGAGAGGGAAAGCCCTTTGGTCTGGTATAGATTTTAAGGGGAAGCCCCTACGCTGAAAAAAACGGCGTGGGGGTCCCCCCCAAAATCGATACCAGACCCTTATCTGAGCACGCAGCCCGGCCGGTCAGGAAAGGAGGTGGGGACAAGTGAGCGCCCCCCCTCCTGAGCCATACCAGGCCGCATGCCCTCAACATGGGGGGGGGTGCTTTGGGGAAAGGGGGGCCCTGCGGCCCCCCACCCCAAAGCACCTTGTCCCCATGTTGATGAGGACAAGGGCCTCTTCCCGACAACCCTGGCCGTTGGTTGTCGGGGTCTGCGGGTGGGGGGCTTATCGGAATCCAGGAGCCCCCTTTAACAAGGGGGCTCCCAGATCCCGGCCCCCCACCCTATGTGAATGAGTATGGGGTACGATGTACCCCTACCCATTCACCTAAGGTGTAAAAGTGTAAATAAAAAAAACACACCATTTTTTAAAATTTTATTGCACTGCTTCGGGGGTCTTCTTGCCGGACTCCTCCACTCTCTTCTGCTCTTTTACCTAGCTCTTTCACGAGCGGAGGAGCCCGGCTTTCTTCTTCATCGCCGCCGTCTGGGGGTCTCGTTCCGCCTTCGGGGGTCTCTTCTCTGCTGCTGTCACCGCCTTCTGCGCCGTCTTCTTCTTCTTCCAATGTTGACTCGTCGCTCTCTCTGGCCGAAATGGCAGAGACGCGCTGTGATGTGACATATAGGGACAAGGGGCAGGGGTCACATGCTCATGTCACATGGTGACCCCGCCCCCATATGATGTCACAGTCCCAGCATCCTCCGGGACTGTGACATCATAGGGGGGTGTTTTTTATTTACACTTTTACACCTTACATCGTACCCCATACTCATTCACATAGGGTGGGGGGTCCGGGCTCCCGGATTCCGATAAGCCCCCCGCCCGCAGACCCCGAAAACCAATGGCCAGGGTTGTCGGGAAAAGTCCCTTGTCCTCATCAACATGGGGACAAGGTGCATTGGGGTGGGGGCGCCGCAGGGCCCCCCTTTCCCCAAAGCATCCCCCCATACTGAGGGCACGTGGCCTGGTATGGCTCAGGAGGGGGGGGGCGCTCACTCGTCCCCACCCCCTTTCCTGACCGGCCAGGCTGCGTGCTCGGATAAGGGTCTGGTATCGATTTTGGGGGGGACCCCCACGCCGTTTTTTTTCGGCGTTGGGGCTACCCCTTAAAATCCATACCATGCGACGGGGCTCGCAAGGTGTCAATCTCGCCAATAAAAGCGGCGAGATTGACTTCCTTTTCTAGTCCCGTCGTAACTCATCACGTTCTAAATGAACGGACTTTGAGCCGTGTGGGCAAGTCCGTTCATTTGGAAGTCAGTCGGAATTCCGGCGGGGACTCCGTCGGACCTAGTCTGACGGAAAGTCCGGTCATGTGTACAGGGCATAAGATTGAGGACTGGGGTAGTTGGATCAGGTTGTGTCTCTGTTTCCATTCAGGCGGGATGTGCCCGGGTGCTTTGGGATGAAGGGAGACCTCTCTGTCCAGTGGGAGGAGACCCCACTTCTTTGTAAGTTGGAGATCTTCTTCTAACGATTTTATAGCATACGTACGGCTATCTTTCGTTACCACCAGTTTAGTCGGGAATCCCCAGGAATAAGGGAGCGGATTGTTGCGTAGCAGTTTGGTGAGTGGCACAAGTTTTTTCCTCGCCAGCATAGTATGCTGGAAGAGGTCAGCGTATATGGCAATGTTGGAGTACGGGTCAGGTAATGGAGATTGTTGCCTTGCAAATCTCATCAGGTTCTCTTTAACGTGGAAGAAGTGTATACTGGCTATGACATCACAAGGGTTTTTTTTTCTGGAAGGTGCTGCGGTTTAGGTAACCTGTGGGCCCGATCCACTGTGATTTCTCCTGTAGGGGTGTCGGGGAGGAGGTCATGAATCAGTTGTTGGACAGTGGTGGAGGTCAGAGGGGGGTACAGATTCCGTCACCCCACGCAGTTTGATGTTGTTCCTGCGGGATCTGTTTTCTAAGTCCGCCATTTTGAGTTTCATTGCCTCAAATTCTTCATCTTTGTCATTGTGTGCATCCACTAGCTCGTTGTGGGCAGTCGTGAATTCTGCCATCGTGTCCTCTACATGGCTGACCCGCTCACCTACTTCATTCATTTCTGCTTTCATTTGCGAGACACAGTCCATAAGGTCTCTATGCATTGAACCCCGCAGGGATACCAGCATTTCCTTTATTGTGGTGTCATTAACCACTATAGACCCGCGCTATAGCCAAATGACGGCTACAGCGCCGATCTGATGTGCCGGGACGACGTCTATTGACGTCTTCCCGGCAACAAGCTGCCTGCGCGCCCCCTGAAGGGCACGCGCGGCGCGCTCTGTGATCCGCGAGTCTGTGAGACTCGCTGGATCACAGATCCGAGTAAGGGGTCGATCCCGACTCCTTACCATGTGATCAGCTGTCAGCCAATGACAGCTGATCATGTGATGTTAACCGAGCCGGTAATCGGCTTTTTTTCCTGCTCGCGCTGACAGCGCGAGGAGAAAAAAAAAAAGGCGATCACCGGCGGCAGTGAGGGACATCAGTCCCTCTCACTGCAATATGTCCAGGTTGCCCACATTTGCAAATAAAAGTGCCCCCAGTGCCATCTGTCAGTGCCCCAGTGCCATCTGTCAGTGCCCACAGTGCTGCACATCAGTGTCCCCTACCAGTGCTCAGTGTCCCCTACCAGTGCCACCCATCAGTGCCCATCAGTGCCACCCATCAGTGCCCATCAGTGCCATCCATCAGTGCCCATCAGTGCCATCCATCAGTGCCCATCAGTGCCATCCATCAGTGCCCATCAGTGCCACCCATCCGTGCCATCTTTGCTGTGCCCATCAGTACCGACTTATCTGTCCCCACCAGTGCCGCCTATCAGTGCCCACCAGTGCCGCCTCATCAGCGCATATCAATGAAGCAGAAAAATTACCTGTTTACTAAATTTTATAACAAACTATTAAACATGATTTTATTTTATTTTTTCATTTTCCATCTTTTTTTATTTGTTTAGCAAAAAATAAAAACCCCAGCTGTGATTAAATACCACCAAAAGCTCTATTTGTGGGGGAAAAAATGGTAAAAATTTCATTTGGGTACAGTGTTGTATGACCGCGCAATTGTCATTCCAAGTGCGTCGGCGCCGAAAGCTGAAAATTGGTCTGGTCACGAGGGGGGTTTAAATGCAAAGTAATCAGGTGGTTAAGAGGCTGCCCAGTAGTTGAGAAGTCATGTATTTGGTCAAAGTATTCAGTCGTGCTGTTCTGGGACATTGGTCCTCCTTCCTATCTCCTGCATAGGTGTGTGTGGAGGAGAGCTTGGGAGCTGCCTTCTGTGGTCTTTGAGACGGGGTATTACAGGAGGATTAACGGCTACTGTGGCTTGGGGAGACCGATGGGGGTAATACAGAGTCTCTCCTGTCCCTTGATGGCTTGTTTTGCCTGGCTTGGATTATAGGTGTGCTAGCTGCGCTGAAAAAGTCTGTCAATTTGCAGGGCCCCTCTTGTGTTTTCCGCTTACCGGACATCTCTGCAGGGTCGGCGGGGTTCCCAGGTCTCTGTAGCGGTAAATTTCAGTCGGTGTGAGTTGCTTTATCTGGGCCGAAAGAACTGGAGATCACGGACCTATCTCCTCATGCGGCCATCTCCTCCGGCTGCCGGCCACGCCCCCCCTGGAGCTCCGCTTTTCAAATGGCTGGTGTTATAACTGATTAATGATAGTAGGGTTTTTTTTTTCGCGTAAAAGTTCTTAACTAAGGCTGAACCTTAACTCCAGCTCTGTCAAAAAAAACTCCACGCGTAGATCCAAATCAGGAAAGATGTCTGTACACTCAGAAGCCACCCAAAATGATCCAAAGATTGTCTTTTAACTCCCGAGCAACAGCTCTTCAAGATAACCAGTTTAGACCTCAACAGTGCCAGGACTTGGCATATCACCTTGGTGAACAGTTATGCGCCTGATGTCAGTCTGTAGGGAAGTGCCACAAAAAGAAAATTGTGTTTGCCAACTTAAAAGCACAGAAAGTACTGTTGGGCAGGAAAGATGAGGATGTAAATGTAAGAATCCCAAATATCTCTGAAGACCAAAAGGTCACCATAGTAAAAATAGGCTACCACCAAACGAACCGATTCCACATTCAAAGCTGTGTCAGTGAATTTATGGGATCTGGTATCAAGGCCAGCTTGCAGTTAGCTGAAGAAGCTGTTTTTTTTTTTAAATGTGAGTTGCTAATCTGAGGAAAATTAGTGCTCATGTGTAATTCTTAATATCTCCCTTTAAAAAGGGAAAATAATTTGGAGGCGGCTTTCTTGAAGGCTTGATCAGCTGACCTATATTTTAGAAACCGGATCCTACAGATGACCACAGAGACGGCACTGGCAAGAGCCACCAAAACAACCAGATTTCAAAGAGGTGAATTTGAATTGCCAGTACTGTTAGGGTTATGCGTTAAAGGGGTTCTAAAGGAACATGTTTTTTCACCTTTGCATTCTATGCATTAAAGTGAAAAAACGTCCGGCGATTAGCGGCCCCCCAGCCCCCCCTTTTACTTACCTGAGCTCTCGAAAGTCCTGCGTCGTGAACGTGCTGGTTTCTCGACCGGGCTTCTCGGCTCTTCTCATTCATTGGATGATTGATAGCAGCGCAGCCATTGGCTCCTGCTGCTGTCAATCAAATCAATGACAGTGCGCTGGGGGCCGAGTGATACAGCCGGCGGCTATCACGACAAACGTGGCCCCAAGCTAACCCCCTCGGGAGAGCGCTTCCCAGAACGGTGGTTAGCTGATGCGGGGAGGAACTGAGACAGCCGCCAAAGGACCCCAGAAGAAAATTTCCTTTCAATTGAGAGATTTCTCCCTTCCACACGCCCCGATAAACCTCTTTCAGGCAAAAACTTTTTACTTGATAATTGCTTATTTACGCTTGCATATAGAACATTGCTAAGTAGATGTATTGTATCAACATATTGTACCACTCCCTTCCCTTTGCTTACACGCGAGTGCTAATCTGAGACAGACAGAATAGGGGTGTTTTTTTACTTGTGCAACTTTTCCGCCTTGATGCCCATGCACAGCAGTTTAACATTCGATCAGGCGCTATATCAGTGCCAGCAGGTTTCCCTGCTCCTAGAAAAGTTGCACATTCAAAAGGTACATAGATCTGCTCGCATTATTTTCTCTTTTTGTTTACAGGATGGGTAAGGGGAAAATCCTGCTCTTACCATCAATTTAAGTGTTATGATTTTCTAAGGCACAGCGTAAAATATTCCAAAAACACAGAATGTTTCGGACTTTACAGACAAATGTTTTTTTTTGTAATGAAAACTGCCCTTAAAGCAAAAGTTAGAATAAAACAGCAGACAGCCAACGGCATACGGAGGGTAGCCAGAAGAATTCCTACATAGAGCAGTAAGAAACATGAGCCTCCACTCTCCACACTCTTCTGGCCTAAACCAAATTAACCATCTCCTTGCTGACTTGGAAACGTCACAAGGAGATACCACAAATGTAGGGTACCTGGAGAAGGTTCAAGGAGTTTCAGGGTTAGTTCAGCAGGTGTTGCAGGAACACATGAATTTAACGGTCAGAGTAAAAGATGCAATTAGGGAATCCATTTCCCGGTGTACAGAATATTTAGCAATATTAGAAGCCCTCACACCTATCGCGTTTGTAAATGTACCCCAGTCGGATATACCCATTACTTCAGAAATGGGGAGTTTTGTTGCCCCCTCACTAAATTTAGATGGTTTTGCGTTTGGGAATACTGCATATGTCCCTCAATAGCTCACCATGCCAGAACCTGTGCATCATAATTGCTCGTCTTCTCCTACTTCAAGTAGGATGTTGTTCCCATGTGTCAGTGCTCAGGAGTATCAGACAAATTAGTGCCCCGCCTCAAGAATTTATGGTTCTTGACAAGAGTGCTTCCCTCTTGACGAAAGGGGACTTCTACGAGTACCCCAAGCCCTAGTGGATCCAGATTACTACCTTGTACAAGAGGAAGTCGATATCCATCCAGTACCAGAACCTCTCAAAAGCAACACAGGTATGTAATGCACCCTTGTCCCGAGCATCTCTTAGGGAGTGAGGAATTTCTTCTTTCTACTCCCGATCCGAGAACGGAGTTAGTAAGATTGACCACATCCTTTAGGGCAGATGATTGTGGGGAAGGGTGGTGTCCCCACATGAAAACAGAATGAGTGAAATATTTTGCAACCCACTGAGTTGCTCTCTTTAGTAGTTAAGTCCCACTATTGTCTTTAGTAGGGACACACTGTTTAGGATATGCTGTTATAAACAATAACCTTTGTTTTAAGGCCAGTTGCCTGGAAATCAATCAGCATAGCTGGCAGTGCTGAGGCCTCTAATACTGCTCTTGCGGGTTTCTATCATAGGGAAATGCATTATAATCTATGTGTACTTAGATTTATAATATGCGTTTGCCACTGTTATGGTTTTCCTAATTTTTTTTCACATTTTATAGCCATTATCAAATGTTGAGCCCATGCCAAAGGACCTGTTTAATTTGAATGGGAAATAGAAAATATGACATCATTTCTAAATATTATGTATTACAAGGTACCTAAACATTTTGTAGATACTTTAAAAAAAATTACCAATTTTAAGAAACTTGCAATTGCACATTGATAAAAGTAGAACGAAGGGCAAAATCATAGGTGTAAGGCTTATATTTTGAATGTCACTGTTGCGTTCTGCCTTAATTTTATATGATGACATTTGTCTTTCCCTCTTTAACCGTTTCCGGACCAGACGCCTTAGTTATACTGCAGCAGGTTGGCTCCCCTGGGCGAGCCGTCATAGCTGTATGTCGGACCGTTAAGACGTTGGGCGCCCACGATCTGTGTGTGTAAACACACACATCCTGATTCTCTCGGGGGGGAAAAGGAGACAGATCGTGTGTTCATACCAAGTATGGACACCGATCGGTCTCCTCCCCTAGTCAGTTCCATCCCCCCACAGTTAGAACACACCTAGGGAACACAGTTAACGCCTTCCCTGCCAGTGACATTTATACAGTAATCAGTGCGTTTTTATAGTACTGATCGCTGTCAATGGTCCCAAAAATATGCTAAAAGTGTCCGACCTGTCCGCCACAATATCAGTCCTGATAAAAGTCGCTGATTGCCATCATTACTAGTAAAAAAAAAAAAAAAAATAATAATAAAAACTGCCATAAATCTATCCCCTATTTTGTAGGCACAATAACTTTTGCTCAAACCAATCAATATATGCTTATTGTCATTTTTTTTTACCATAAATATGTCGAATACATATCAGCCTAAAATGAGGAAAACTATTTTTTTTGTTTTTTAAATTGGGATATTTATTATAGCAAACAGTAAAAGATAGTGTTTTTTCATAATTGTCGCTCTTCTGTTGGTTATAGTGCAAAAAATAAAAAACAGCATAGGAGATCAAATACGAGGAAGCAAATTTTGTTTGGGTACAGCGTCGCACGACCGGGCAATTGTCAGTTAAAGCAGTGCAGTGCCGTATCGCAAAAAATGGCCTGGTCAGGAAGGGGGTAAATTCTTCATATGAGGTATTATATGGCAGGTTATTTTTTTTTTCTGCTAACGTTTTGTATGCTACCACAATGAAGTACTAATCGCTCATGTTAAAAGGGTTATAAACTACCCTTCATGATTGTTTTAAGTCCTGTTGGGTATCAGGAATTTCTTATCTTATTGATGCAATTTACTGCCACACCTCTATTTTCTGGTAAAACTCAGTCTGGTCTGCATTTAAGCCCCTGACAATAGGGACTTTTTGATGGGATTAACATTGCTCACATTGTTGCCAGTCTTTCGGGTATTTGAATACTTGTAAATAAGGTTCATGAATTATGCATCAAATTGATATATTGCTTTTCGCTGGCTCCAATGTGTGTACATTACATGGTATTGTGGTACTCCTTATTTTAATAGGCCCTCTGGTGGTACATACCTGGGATTTAAGCAATATATTCTACTTATCTCCCATATAATTCTCCCTTCTTTTGAAAACAGCCGGTATGGTCTACTTGTAATCAGCCTCTAATGTTAGTTTTCAAATACCTTTCCTTTAGTCCCTGGTATCCAATCGTTTTTTCTGAACTATTATTTTGTGTGTGCAATGTTACATGCAGATTTTGTAGTTTTGACAGATGTTTTCTAGTTCCATTAAGTTAGTTTATTTGCTTTCTTTAGTCCTGATGAATTAAAAAAAAGGGGGTATGTTTAACCACTTGACGACCGGGTCACGCCGATATACGTTGGCAAAGTGCTTTGTTATTGCAAATCGCTGTATGGGTATGTCTGTACCTTTTAAGGGAGATAGCAGGCATGCGTGCCCGCTGCACGGTGGGGAACCCGATGCACGTGGCCAGCGGGAGCGATCGCTTCCCAGCCACCCACGATCGCATGCATGAGAGCAGGAACAGGGATTTGTGTGTGTAAACACACAAATCCCTGTTCTGTCAGGGGAGAGGCGACATCTCGTTTGTTCCTACTAAGTAGGAAGAACGAGAGGTCTCCTCCCCCAGTCAGTCCTATCCCCATACAGTTAGAAACACTAACTAGGGAACACATTTAACCCCTTGATCGCCCCCCCCCAGTGTAAACCCCTTCCCTGCCAGTGACATTTATACAGTAATCAGTGCATTTTTATAGCACTGATCGCTGTATAAGTGTCAATGGTCCCAAAAATGTGTCAAAAGGTTTTCACACCTTTTTTGCTCTTTTTTTGTTTATAGCGCAAAAAACAAAAACTGCAGAGGGGATCAAATACCACCAAAAGAAAGCTCCATTTGTGGGGAAAAAAAAGGACCTCAAATTTTGTTTGTGTACAACATCGCATGACCACGCAATTGTCAGTTAAATCGACGCAGTGTGGTATAGCAAAAAATGGCCTGGTCATTAAGCAGCCAAATCTTCCTTGGTTTAGGTGGTTAATGAACTAAAGTATTAGTTACATAGTAGGCAAGGTTGAAAAAAGGCCCCAAGTCCATCAAGTCCAACCTGTGTGTGTGATTTTATGTCAGTATTACATTGTATATCTCTGTAGGTTGTGGTTGTTCAGGTGCCTATCTAATAGTTTTTTGAAATTATCGATGCTCCCCGCTGAAACCACTGCTTGTGGAGAATTTCACAACCTAACCGCTCTTACAGTAAAGAACCCTCTACACAGTTTAAGGTTAAACAGCTTTTCTTTTAATTTTAGTGAATGGCTGCGTCTCTTATTAAATTCCCTTTCGCAGAAAAGCTTTATCCCTATTGTGGGGTCACCAGTATGGTATTTGTACATTGAAATCATATCCCCTCTCAAGCGTCTCCTCTCCAGAGAGAATAAGTTTAGTGCGCATAACCTTTCCCTTTATTCGTTTTGTTGCCCTTCTCTGTACTCGCTACAGCACATCGTACGATGCGTTAGTGACATGGGTTTGTCATAGGTATATATGTGTGTGATAAAAATATATGAAAATTACCAGTTACACTTACCGGTAACAGGTTTTCTAGGAAACCTTCCAGGACGGCACACCTGAGATGACTGGTCTCACCTGGCAGGAAACACAATCAACAGAGTTTAAAAAGCCCCACCCCTCCCTCTGACCCTCAGTTATGACAAAGTATAGACCCACACCAGTGTCAGAGGGTACATTCTGTGAAGAATGAAACATCACCAACAGTTATGGGTAGGGAAGTAGGCCTGCCATCCTGGAAGATTTACTAGAAAACCCGTTACCGGTAAGTGTAACTGGTAATTTTCTCCAGTCATCTTCCAGGACGGCACACCTGAGACGATAAGCAAGAAGTTCAGGCCTACCTTGGGGTGGGACCACCGCCTGTAGGACCTTCCTGCCGAATGCCAAGTCCTGAGAGGACAACAGCTCCACTCTGTAATGCCTCAGGAAGGTATTATGGCTCATCCATGTTGCTGCCTTGCAGATCTGATCTATCGAAGCGCCTGCCCTCTCTGCCCAGGAGGTCGCCAGAGATCTGGTTGAGTGAGCCTTAAGGTGGGATGGAACCGGTTTACCCGAGTGCTTACAAGCCATTGCTATTGCCTGCTTAATCCACCTGGCTATCGTTGGTTTTGAAGCCTGAAGACCCTTTCTTTGGCCACCAAAAATAGTTAGTAGATGGTTCGATCTCCTACATTCTCTCACCCTTTCTAAATAGACTAGAAGACAACGTCTAACATCTAAAAAGGTGCAACTTTTCTTCCTTATTCTTGGTGTTCTGGCAAAATGATGGAAGAATGATTTCCTGTGACCTGTGGAAACCAGAGGTCATAAATAAAGTGGATCCTGTCTAAGGATTATCCTATCCTCCAGGAGCAACAAAAAAGGCTCTTTATTGTCAGGGCCTGTAGGTCACCGATCCTTCTGGCTGTAGTAATGGCCAGAAGGAAAGCCATCTTAAGAGAAAAAAATGTAAATGAAATTTAAGCCACCGGCTCAAAAGGCCCTTTCGTTAGGGCATCCAAGACCAGGGACAAATCCCACGGAGGGAACCTGACTATCCTTACCGCGGGTTAACCTTTCCCTGGCCGACAAAAACCTCATTACAAGGGGGTCCCGAGCTAGCCTACTGTCGAAAAAAACTGACAGGGCCGCTACCTGAACCCTAAGGGTGCTGACCACTAATCCTTGGTCTACCCCCTCTTGGAGAAAATCCAAAACGGTTGGAATCGTTTGGAGAGCTTCTTGCTTAGACTGAACCCATTGGGCGAAGACCTTCCAGACCTTTGCATAGATTTGTCTGGTGACCTTCTTTTTACTAAGGAGGAGTGTGTCGATTACCTTCTCCGAACATCTCCCATTCCTGAGGATCTCCCTCTCAAGAGCCAGGCCATCAGGGACAGAAACCTCCAGGTTGGGATGAACCACTGGGCCCTGGCAGAGAAGATCTCGCCTGATCGGGAGATGCAACGGGGGAGCAATCGGCCATCTCCACATGGTGGGGAACCAGACCCGCTTCGGCCACCAGGGTGCGATCAGGATGAGATCTCCTCCCGACTGGGACAGTTTTATACAGCAAGTACCGATTTAGTTTCCGCAGATTTATAATCAACCGAAACTTGCCCGACGGCTTTGGAACCACGAAAATGTGGGAATAAAAACCTAAAGCCATCTGTCTCACTGGAACAGGGATAATCACTTCCTGTTCTGCGAGCTCGCGGACACTGTCTGACAGGCCCCTTGCTTTTAGAGGGGTCCTTGGGAAGGTGAGTGACCAGAAAATCCTGAGGGGGGGTTGACGGAAACTCCAACTTGTATCCTTTTAGGAGGTTTAAAATGTAGGGACTCTGAGATCTTTTCCCACTAGGGGAGAAACCACGAGAGCCTTGCGCCCACTCTTATGTTGGCGTCATTTTGTCTCCTTATTGGACGGTCCAGATTCCACTTTTTTCCTTGCCCTTTCCAAGCCCCCACTTCTTCCTCTGACCACCTTTGCTTTTAAACTGGCTTTTTGCAGCTTTTTGAAATTTTTTACCTTTTTCCGTGGAACAGGAAAGGACCTGTTCCAGTCCCGAACCAAAGAGCAGGGAGCCCTCAAAGGGGATACCGCAGAGTCGGGACTTAGATGTAAAGTCTCCATCCCACGTTTTGACCCAGAGGGCCCTCCTGGCTGAGTTCAGTAATGCCGCTGACCTAGCAGTCGTTCTTACTGTCTCCACTGCAGCATCTGCCAAAAAGGCCATTGCTCTCCCAATGACTTCCAGGGATTCTACCACATCCTTGGACTCCTTCTTACGCGTGCCATGGTCCATCAACTTGTTGAGCCATGTGTCCGCGTTTCTGGCCAAGCATGCAGAGGCCAATGCAGGACTCATAGCAGACGCATTGGCCTCCCAGGCTCTACACAACAAGGTCTCAGATTTCTTATCCATCTGGTTCTGAATGTTGCCTGCATCCTCGAAGGACAGGTCCGACCTCTTAAACACCTGCGCCAAGGACGCATCTAGGCGTGGAACCTTAAAGAATTTCTCTTCCTCCTCCTCAAAGGGGCACCTACGTTTCCACGTTTTAAGCTTTAGGAGTTTACGCTCAGGCTCTTTCCACTCCCTTAGAATTATATCCTTAAGGGATTGATGCACTGGGAAGGATCTAGCTTGCAGCTTACCCAGCCCCCTGTATACCTTGTCCTGAGCGGACACCTGGGCGGAAGGCAACTGAATGTCCTCTGATGCATAAACAGCCCTGGGGAGAGCCTCCATATCCTCTGCTGAAAAAAGATTTCCCCCTAGGCCTAGCCTCAACTTTGCTATCCTGATCTGAGTCCTCCCCTTCCTCAGGGGAGCTCAGGTCTGAACTACGAACCTCCTCCTCAATAGTAGGGGGCAGGTTCCTGGGATCCTCCCGTATAGGTGGATCTGTCTTCCTGCGAGGGAGTTGTTCCTTCCTGACAGGGCATCTCCCCGACGCTTATCAAATGTATCCTTAAAGGACTGAAGGGTAGCTAGCATCTATAACTGCAGTGCCTGGCATTCCTTCGCAACCTGTGCTGTCTCTTTGCCTGACAACTAAGGCCTCATGCACACGAGACGCTGTTAAACGCGCGTTCAGAGGCAGTTGGACACTTTTTTCAACTGCACCTGAACGCATGCAATGTTATCCTATGTGTCCATGTACACAGTCTAGTTTTTTCCCGTTTATATGCAGTTGCGTTTAACCTCGTTTTTCCAGAAGAAAAAAAATGCGTTCAGACACTTTGCTTTTCCGCGTTTCAGACGCAAAACGCGGCTAAACGCAGCCTTTTTAAAGGAACCCAATTTTTTGGACCAGAAAACTCAGAAATATGATGGTAAACCATAAAATATACTAGAAAAATTGGTTTAAAATGTCGTAATTAGTTTAGAGTTCATAGAGCATATATACTCACTAATGCATACATGTTTGTGAAATGCATACATGTTTGTGAAATATCCAACGGACATTCGCTGTGCCATCAACGGATGGGTCCAATATCGACAAGCTCTGATTCTGGACCTCTCATGCAAATTTGCGACGACATTGCTGCCGCATCAAGAGCAACATCAGGAGCATTTCCTGACATCTATTCAATATGGGATCCATTTAAAAAAAAAAACACAGAAAGAGAGGCAAATGCAAGTGTACAACTGCTCTCTCTGCTGCTGCTGCTGCTGCTGATCACTCTGATCAAAATGGCAGAAATAGTTAATACATGCTTTCTGAGCTTGGGGAGGGTCTATATGATGTTATCTTTACAAATGCTTATAGACGCAAATGCGTCTAAACGCGTCTAAACGCGTCATGAAAACACAGCAAAACGCGCGTTTTTAAACGCAGGTTTCTGCTTTTTAAAACACGCGTTCAGCAGAGTTTGCATCTGCGTCTCGTGTGCATGGGGCCTTATAGATGCATTTATAGCAAAAAGGCTTGCTGTGACCTTGTGGGAGTTTGTCATTACAAAACCCACAGTGTTTGGATTTAGATGTGGCTTTCTTAGACCTACTGGCCGTCCCCTGGGCAGGGCATTCAGTCTCTGTGCAAAAGAAAACACCCCATTAGCCAACATCCCTAGGTATCCATGTGGGGGACAGGAAAATAGGGCCACCCCAAATGCTTGCCCCCCCACTCCAGCCGAGTCACTTACCCCGTGGCGATCTCTGGTGCTGCGAGCTCTTGTCCGCCCACCATCCTCTGCCGCTACACCGGTAGATGATAGTTCTGAGGGCCGCAGACCTCGGGCCCCCTCACTCCAACACCGCCTTGTGCGTCTCACCGCACCACTCGCCGCCATTTTGTTGAAGCCCCGGCGTGCCGGAAATTACCTCACACAGATGCCCGGCGGCTTCCGGACATGCGCAGTAGCAGCCGCCACACGCCTCTCGTGCAGAGCGGCGAAAAATTACCAGCACGGCTCCCACAGGGAGAAACAATCTGTCAGCCATCGGAGCCCAGCTTCCCGGCCTATGTGGGGTGTTCTGGCGGCCCCTCCAAACCGTTGACCACTGTCAGGTAGGAGGGGAGAGAGAGGCAAACTAAATGGTCCCTGGGGTTATGGACAACTCACCTGTCCTAGTGCCCCAGAATCTCAGGGGGCAATTAGGATCCCCCTGAGAGCTTTCTCTGTGAGGAGAAAGATAGGGAAACCCCTTAGCGAGAAGGCAAAAGCCTCAACCGACCCTGCAGACACCATTGACTGCTCTGAGTCGGTTTGCTAAGGGGGCGACCATGGTCCCAGACCTGAGGTCTATTTGAAAAATAATAAACGGTTTTGCAGCCATCAGTGTGTGGGAAACACAATCAATAACTGAGGGTCAGAGGGAGGGGGTGGGGCTTTTTAAACTCTGTTGTTTGTGTTTCCTGCCAGGTGAGACCAGTCATCTCAGGTGTGCCATCCTGGAAGATGACTGGACAAAGAATGCTTTCTGAATAATTGCGTGAGTGATCGGAGGGCCAATGAATGCAGGAATGATAGGTGTATTTGTGACCTACAGACTGGAGGGATCCTTGATTTTGAGATTTTAGCCAGATCCTGTCAGATAATGTTGTATTACATCCAATTTAAGTCTGGGTCATGTTTAATACATGCACAAGATTTATTGTTTAATTATTTGAACTATCTAAGGCAAGGATATTGGTGTTGGTATGAGGCAACTAATAACATTGCATGTTTTGTGTATTCCTTAAAAAGGTATATAAATGCAAAGAAGATGCCAAGGTTTATTGGTGGGAAAGTTTGTTTGGTCACAATCTTAAAGTAATTGCCTTTTGGATATTTTACTTTATTGTTACATTGTTCATATTCATTACTGTTTTTATTTTGTTTATGATAATCATATATTGCAAGGTTAAGAAACTATGTTCTGAGATAGAATATGGGTTTAAGTAAGGTGTAAGGTTCTGTTCTGGGATTCCTTGGTTCCACTTGGGTTCAAAGGATAAGGAACTGAAGTTGTTTTGCCGAAGGTCACTTCTGAATCCAATCTGAGAACTGGAAGCTCTTTTTCTGATTTGTTGAATTCTGCTGCAATATTGAGTGTATATGCCTAGTAATGAAAACATCTGCTGAAAAAAAGCTTTATTTATGCATACTTAATGGACTTATGTATGAATTCCTAAAATTGAAAAATATTTTTTAAACACCTCCAATGGTTAAGAAAGACTTTATCTAGTAATTAGGCGATTCTGTGGTTATTCATGCTGACTGAAGAAGTATCTGAGATACTCTATCTGGATGTTCTATTTGAAGAAAGTTATTAAATCTATGCATGGGAATCCTTGTTGTTTTAAAGCTACACAGGAAGTCCTGGAATGCTTCCAGAAGCTTTGCCAAGCCATCATTTCAAAAACATTTCTCTACCTTTTCACAAGCTGACCAGTTGGAAAAGCCTACAGGAAAGAACCATGATGCCAACCCAAGGCCTGAAAGTCCAGTGAACACAACACAAGAGAGATCTTGCGTGCCAGTCTGAAGACTCAAAGGTTGATTTCTTTGCAACATCAGTTTGGTTTGTAGATTTCACATTTTGTCCTCCTGAGAGGCAAGTTCTTAAAGGGTGGTAAATCTCTTCTGGATGTATGAATAGGTACTGAATATTTGGAGGTATTTTATAAGTTAGAAAACGAACGTGAGGAGTGACATGATGTGGACTTTGTACTATCTGGAAAAATGGACATTTGCAAGGCTCAATACAAGAGATACCTTTTTGTTTTTATTTTTGCTAAGGACTATTTTATTAACTTGAAGACTGTCCTGCTCTTCCTTTTTTTCCATGGACATTTGCTATATAGTTGGGATAACAGTTGACCTGACCTTCATTTATGTATTATATGGCCATATGTTAACTGAATGTGTATATTGCTTTCTATATTTCTATACATGTTTATAAGGATAGGCCAATGCAATTATAGGAAAGCCATTCAGGATGATGCATATTGGAGGCAAGATTCATAATTGTCACTTTGTGACAAATGAGAGGGAATTGTTAGGGTCATGCTTTAAATAAAGATTATATTGATATATTATTTAAAGTTGCATGGACATGTAGGACATTTCCTCCCATTGTTATCTGACCTGTGGAAACATTTTTGTTTTGATATTCCAAGGTCTACTTTCCCGAGTTTGTTTTTCTTGTTGCATACACATCTGTTTCCGTTACGTAAAGGCCTATGGATAATTGTTTCTTGTTGACTATTATTGTAAAGTACTTTTATGCATGGTTATGTTGTTCATTATATATAGAATATGACGTGTATGGAATGAAAACATAATCTTGTAATATCCTGTTACATAATGTATTTAACCACTTGCCGACCGGCGCGCGACGATATACGTCGACAGAATGGCACGTACAGGCAGGAGGGCGTATATATACGTCCCTCCTTTAGCTTGTCCGTGCCATCGGGAGCGCGCCGGGAGCGGCGCGCGCTCCCGCGCCGGTCGGGACCCCCGTGAGTCCGGCCGCGGTCCCCGCGGACTTGATCGCCGCGGGGACTCCCGCGATCGTCTCACGGAGCGGCTGAACGGGAAGATGCCGAGATAAACAGCATCTCCCCCGTTCTGCCTAGCAACTAGTGACGCCGATCTCTGCTCCCTGTGATTGGAGCAGAGATCAGCATTCACTAGCTGACAGCCACGCCCCCCCACAGTAAAAAACACACCCCTAGGCATACTTAACTCTTTCACTGCCCCCTTGTGGTTAACCCCTTCACTGCCAGTGTCATTTATACAGAATTCAATGCATTTAAATGCATTAATTGCTGTAAAAATGACAATGGTCCCAAAAATGTGTCAAAAATGTCCGATGTGTCCGCCATAATGTCGCAGTCACAAAAAAAATCGCAGATCTCCGCCATTAATAATAAAAAAAAAAATTATTAATAAAAATGCTATAAAACTATCCCCTATCTTGTAAACGCTATAACTTCTGCGCAAACCGATCAATAATCGCTTATTGCGATTTTTTTTTTACCAAAAATATGTAGAAGAATACGTATCGGCCTAAACTGAGGAAAAAAAATGTTTTTTTATATATTTTTTGGGGATATTTATTATAGCAAAAAATAAAAAAATGCATTTTTTTCAAAATTGTCGCTCTATTTTTGTTTATAGCGCAAAAAATAAAAACCGCAGGGGCGATCAAATACCACCAAAAGAAAGCTCTATTTGTGGGAAAAAAAGGACATCAATTTTGTTTGGGAGCCACGTCGCACGACCGCGCAATTGTCAGTTAAAAGCGACGCAGTGCCGAATCGCAAAAAGGGGCCTGGTCCTTTGGCTGCAAATTGGTCCGGTCTGAAAGTGGTTAAGACTAAAAAATGTGGAATTAAAACTAAGTGATCATTCACACTGCTCTTGGGTGTGAGTGGGTTGCTTCCAGGGCTGCCCTGAGATGTGGACGTGTGGAATGGAAAGCTATGCCGGCAAAGGTTAGTAGAGATTACATAGACAGATAAAACCCTTAGGTAGATAGATACAGTTAACTTGTTGCTGTTTTGGAATAATCTTTTAGTTAGAATAAAGTAATATATAAGGGAATATGGATATGTACCATTAACTTGTTATACATCAGGTATAATACCCTATTAAGTACAACTTTGTCTGTCAGGTCAATAAGGTGCTGGGTAGAATTCTACTCAGCCATTTCCTGATGGGAGAAAGATATGCCAACCTCCTATCTCTCAGATGCTTGAAAGATGGAGGGTCGATGAGGATGAATGTTAAATGGACATGGACATGGACATTGATATGAATCATGGCTGCTTTTGCTGAAATGCCATTTCTCTGGCTGTCATTCTTTTTGCTATGGCATGACAAAATCTCAGCTCTTTATTCAGATGTCAGTAAAACAAGTGCATTTGTGTTGTCTCTGCCATGAAATGCCTCTACTTAAGGTAAGAAGGTGGTTTCAAATGGCAAACCCTGTAATTCTCTCATGACAGGGTTACTTAACCACTTACCGACCGCCTCATGTAAATATACGTCCTGACTTTGAAAAGGGCTATCTCGGTAACGACAGAAGCTGCTGCCACAACCGAGGTATCCCTCTTTACATGAGGCGGTCCGGTGTACGATAATGGTGGTCATCGCGGCGGATTCCCACGCCTTCCGCCGCTTACCGGAGCCGTCGGCAGCGGTGGAGGCAATCGGGTCCTGCGATCGTGTGGGTATGGAGACGAGTGAGGCTAAGATGGCCCCCACTCGTCTCTATACCATAGAAGGGCAGGAGCGACGTCAAAACGTCACTTCCGCCCATACGTCTTAAAGGCACAATTTTCAAATGTCATTTTTTTAAATGACATTTTTTTTTTTTTCATTTAAGTCCAAATATGAGATCTGAGGACTTTTTGACCCCAGATCTCATATTTAAGAGAACCTGTCATGCTTTTTTCTATTACAAGGGATGTTTACATTCCTTGTAATGGGAATAAAAGTCATCCATTTTTTTTTTTTTTTTTAATAACAGTGTAAAAAAATAATAAATTCAAGTAAAATAAATAAGAAAAACCAAAAAAAAACATTTTTTAAAACACCCCGTCCCGACGAGCTCGCGCGCAGAAGCGAACGCATACGAAAACGGTAGTCAAACCACACGTGAGGTATCGCCGCGATCGGTAGAGCGAGAACAATAATTCTAGCCATAGACCTTCTCTGTAACTCCAAAAATGCAACCTGTAGAATTTTTTAAATGTCGCTTATGGAGATTTTTGAGGTTAAAAGTTTGACGCCATTCCACGAGCGGGCGCAATTTTGAAGCAGGACATGTTGGGTATCAATTTACTCGGCATAACATTATCTTTCACAATACAAAAAAAAATTAAGCTAATTTTACTGTTGTCTTATTTTTTTATTCAAAAAAGTGATTTTTATTCTCTAGGGTGTTAGAAAAAAAAAACTATATATAAATGTTTGGGGGTTCTAAGTAATTTTCTAGCAAAAAAAAAACAGTTTTAAACATGTAAACACCTAAACTCAAAAACGAGGCTGGTCCTTAAGTGGTTAAAGAGGATTTCCACCAAGGGAAAAAAAAAATTTAAAGTCAAGAGCTACAAATACTGTAGCTGCTGACTCTTAATATATGGACATTTACCTGCAATATTGGGAACCCGGCCCATATAGACATTTCCTGCAATGTCGGGAACCCAAATGATTTTAGGATTTGCTGTTGGGTGCTACGGCAGCCATCTCCACTAAGGGCAACCGCCTGTGAGGCCCTTCGGCTTCACGGCTGGTTCCCTACTGTGCATGTGCGAAGTGCACTGCAATTTCTAATTGGCAAGGTGGCGGAGGAAGGAGGGGGGCCGAACTTCTGAGGGACAGCGCCAGAAAAATATACGAGCAACACTTGTAAATGTTATGGTATAGAAAACCATATATTAAATGACTACATAACTCCGATGCTTCTGTGAAAACAGGACCGTGAAAAAAATATCAGAGTGAAAAAAATAAAAATAAAAAGGAGGGATTAAACGCAAATAGGGAAATATATTTATAGAAACTTCCTGAATGGATCAGACAGGGACACATAACAACAAACTACTATGATAAGCAAACGGAATGAATAGTTGGAGTGGTTAAACTCAAACTTAGATAGGGATTAGAATTTTTTCACTTATAAATACCAATCCCCTTCTAAGTTTGAGTTTAACTACTGCATTTATTCTGTTTGTTTATGGTAGTGGTTTGAAGTTGTGTGTCCCTGTCTTAACCATTCAGGAAGTTTCTATAAATATCTATCCCTATGCAGATTTGAAAATGTGTGTGTATATATATATATATATATATATATATATATATATACATATACACACACACACATACACACGTATATATGTACTCAAACCGGCACTTCCAGAAAAGCACCGAGTTATGCAGATAAGATCGTGAAAAAGATCTTGGATCCACCATCAAAACACCCTTCTTTCTGGGATAAGGATGGCTTTTACTCCTGCAGGAAGTGCAAAGCATGTAGAGAGGTGAACCAGCCATTGAGAGCATTAGAAACGTTCACCTCTACATCTAATAATAGAGAATTCAAAATAAAGGAATTTATTACATGCAACACGGCTTATGTTGTTTATGCTATCCAATGTCCTTGCAAGCTAATTTATATAGGCCACACTAAGATTATTACGGATCAGGATAGCAGAACACATAGCAAACATCAAGCTTGGTTTTAAAGATCACAATGTGTCCCTCCATTTTAAAAATCACCACAATCAAGATCCCTCTGGGTTAAAATTTTGGGGGATTGACCATCTCAAACCAAACTGGAGAATTTCAAACCAGGTACGAGAGTTATCCAAAAGAGAAACAGAGTGGATATATCTGGTGGACACTTTATCGCCGAAAGGCTTGAATGTTGACCTGGACATAAATTGTTTTCCTGGTGCCTCCATGGCAGCATACCAATGGTTGGTTGCCCCGCCCCAACCAACCCACAGGACCACTTCAAACTCTAGAAATAGGAGAGTTGCACCCCGTCAGTATTCTTTTCTCTGTCCTCATACCTGCAGGATCACGGCCAGCCCTTCCTCACCGCTCTATGGTGCAACCATTGCAGGTTAATGCTCTCCTGCAGCATGGAGTCCGATGGCTTGGGTTGCTAAAGGCACCAGATAAGTATGGGAAACCCGTTTTTCTGTGGATCTTTTTAGGGTTGGGGATCAACAGGAGCCGCTTGTCTTTCTCCTCTATATACCCCCGCATTATAGCACACAAAGGCAGGTCGACATACAGTTCCCCCTGGGAGTTATGGCAGCATTGGGGAAGCATGTTTCCCCTCCTCAGCGTCTCCCTGTGTGTGCGGCGCTTCGCGCGCGCCGTTCCGCTCTGTTTTCCCGGCGGAGCCGAGGCGTGACGTAGACGGAGCATGCGCAGTAGCTACTCTGAAGCCGTCGGCGGCCATCTTGGTACTCCCTAAGCACTCTCAGTATAAAAGGAGAGCACAGCTTCAGTCTGGTGTCAGCTACATAAGGGAACACACCTCAAGCACTCCTCTCCTGCTGTCCAGTCTGTTTTTCCCTGGATATGGAACCAAGCCAAGGTACTGGAAGGGGCAATATGCTTTCCCCCTTTTTTCTTCTGACTTTATATGTTGATGTTTTGTCAATTGGATGTTCATTTGTTACACTTCTCATAAGTCCAACTAAGTACCTCTCATACCTTTATTCTTAGCTGCCCATAGCAATTTAACACCGCATCAAAAAGATCCTCAACATACCACTAGGTAAGGGCTGCAACAGTCAGGTAAGGTTTTTTTTAAAAGAGCACTTTTTAAAATAAACGGGTTTTAAAAAAAAACTTTCCTTTTTTTTTTCCCCCTCCCCCCCCTCACTCTCTTACTCAGCCCGCACGGATCATCCCGCCGGTCATCCCACAGGGGGTCCCAAGATAGGAGGTCGGGGGGGCATAGAAGTTCGGGTCACTCCCACTCCTCATCAGCCCATGCCTCTCGCAGTGGCCAAAGGTCACCCCGACACTCCACAGACAGACATGTCTCGTCAAAAAGATCAGGGTATCCAGGTCAGAAAGCCTGCTGGGTATGTGGAAAACAAGCCCTCCCAGACAAATTGGTATGTGCCCAATGTCTCAGAGAAGCCGCAGGAGACAAAGAAAAAGACAAACAGGAATCCATGGATTCCATCAAACAGCTAATAAAGGATTCTATCCGCGAGCTAGCGGTAAGTCAAGACCAGGCTGCTCCGTCTTCAGGTGAATCAGTGATTACCCCCACCCCACACCATGACCCTGAAGCACTATCTGAGGAGGAAACAGAACTGGTGGAGGAGAACCCATCATCTTTTGACTTCGCTCTAGTGGAACCCTTTATTAATGCTGTAAGAGATGCGATCCAGTGGGAGGAGGACCCAGAGCCTCCGGCCAAATCCAAAAAATATTTTCCACACCTGAAAAGAAAACTGTCAACCTTCCCCCTGATGGAGGAGATCAAGGAGGTAATAACAGACGAATGGCAGAAGGTGGATAAAAGGCCGTTGGCCTATAACCGTTTTTCAAAATTGTACCCCTTTTCAGAAGCAGACGCACAATTGTTTGATGCTGTCCCAATGGTAGACGCCTCAATTATGAGATTAGCCAGGAATACAACACTCCCCTTGGAAGACGCTGTCTCCTTTAAGGACGTCCTGGATCGAAGAATAGATTCAGACATTATTTTATTATTATTATTATACAGGATTTATATAGCGCCAACAGTTTGCGCAGCGCTTAACAAAATAAAGGCAGACATTACAATTACATAACAATTTGGTACAAGAGGAATCAGAGGGCCCTGCTCGCTAGAGCTTACAATCTAAAAAGAAAGGGTAAATTGATACAAGAGGTAATAGCTGTGGGGGATGAGTTGATGGAAAAAGTAAAACAGTGTTAGTTAGAGGCAGGATAGGCTTCTTTAAAGAGAAAGGTTTTCAGGGATCGTCTAAAGATGGATAGATTAGGGGACAGTCGGACAGATTGGGGTAGAGAGTTCCAAAGGATGGGAGAAACTCTGGAGAAATCCTGGAGGCGAGCATGGGAGGAGGTGACAAGGGAGCTAGAGAGCAGGAGGTCTTGAGAGGACCGAAGAGAGCGGCTTGGTTGGTATTTTGGTACTAGGTTAGTGATGTAGCTGGGGGCAGAGTTATGGATGGCTTTGTAAACTATTGTTAGTACTTTGAATTTTATTCGTTGTGTGAGTGGAAGCCAGTGGAGGGATTGGCAGAGAGGGGTGGAGGACGCAGAATGGTTGGTAAGGTGGATAAGTCTTGCAGCAGCATTCATTATGGACTGAAGGGGGGATAGTCTATGTAAAGGTAATCCAATGAGGAGGGAGTTGCAGTAGTCGAGGCGAGAGATAACCAGGGAGTGAGTTAGAAGCTTGGTGGTGTCATTCGTTAAAAAGGGGCGTATTCTGGAAATGTTGCGGAGGCTAAGGCGGCATGATTTGGACAGGGATTGTATGTGGGTCCGAAAGGACAGTTCAGAGTCTAGGATTACCCCTAGCACCCTGGCATGTGGGGGACGGACTGATAGATGTGCCATTGATCTTGACTGAGAAGTCAGGGGAAGGGGCACGTGGGGGAGGAAATATTAAGAGCTCAGTTTTAGACAGATTAAGTTTGAGAAAGTGGTTTGACATCCAGACTGATATGTCTGCTAGTAAATCAGTGATGCGTGAGGAGATTGATGGGGTGAGTTGAGGGGCAGAGAGATAGATCTGGGTGTCATCAGCATATAAATGGTAGTGGAGGCGGAGCGTTATGCTGACGTGAGACGTGAGACGTCAGCATCGGGGGAGGGGCCCGCTATCGCGGCATGACGGAGGCACGGGATGGACGGAGCATGAGAGCGGAGACGGCGTGGAAGTGAGAGCCCACGCCGCCTCGACAGAGGAGGCTCCTTCCGACACCTATCATCCCCACCCGCTATTTGCCGGGGACCTTTTCACCCCGACCCGTCTCACCGAGCCTCGCCGAGCCGCGGAAGACGCTTTGAACTGTACCTAGCTGCTGGCTTAAGGGCTCCGGTCCCAGGCTCTGTCTTTGCGGCGGAGAGGTTGGGGGGCCGTAGCGAGCCTCGGACCCGTGGTGACCATCTGGTATCTTCTAGCTGGCGGCATCTCCAAGCAGACGGCTTCCTCTCTCCACACCATCACCCCTCATTCGTCTTCAGCTTCTCACCTCCTCTCTACAACGGACGCCTCTTCAGCACAAGCTCCTCTCCAGCTCCAGCTCCGTAAAGAGGGGAAAGACTGTGGTCACGTCTGGGAGGGAGGTGGCAGACCCCTCCTCAGGTATGGAAGCTTTTTTTTTCCCCCTTCTTAAAACTGTGATGTGACAAAAAGACAACCACCGACCATTGCATGTAAAGTCTGCATAGAAATACCAGAACTGTACCAGAACTGTACATAATTGCACTTTATTTCTCTACAATATTGTGGACAAAAGCTGGAGGGAGGCAATGTATTTGTAGAAGACATTCAAGATGTTAACCACCTACTGATTAAGAGCTAGCCCGCCGTTAATCCACATCGCCCAGCTTTACTTAAAGTAAGAGTGCTTTCTTTTTTTTTTTTTTTTTTTTTTTTTTTTTGCCCCCTTATCTTTCCACATTTCCAAACACCAGCGGTCAAACCAATCGGTTTATTTGAAAAAGGAAAAGGAAAATTAAGGAAAAGATAAAGAAGAAGGCTAGAAAGAGATCATATTGCCAGGGGTTGCCTATACAGCCCGTGGCTCTGAGTTTTTCCTGGGGTGGACTTAAACCGAGTGGCCTCAGGCTACAGACTGAAACGCTACGCCTGTGGCCTCTTAACTTGCCCACTTTAGGAAAAGGGGTGACTGCTGGCGTGACATTTAAGAGGAGCTGAAAGGGGGTGCGTGCTGAGGTTGCCGTGTCCTTGCCCTTCGTTAGAGTGAGACACGGCGAGCAGGGAGGACCTGGCCTTGCTCGTGGCCCTTGGTTTGGGCAGAAATAGAGATGAAAGGAAGATCCCAAAGGGGGGCGGAGGCTAAAACACCTAAAGAGAGTCTAAATACAAGCTCAATACAAAAATACCTCAAGGACACCAGTATTAAAAGCCCAGAAATGGAAAAAAAACAGCAAGCCCCAAAGGAAAAAAAACGGGACGCTGAACGACAGAGAGCAGAACTTTCTGATTTCTCTAGGAACCTGGGCGAACTGGCGGGCACTAGCGAGGTCAGTGTACCGTTAGAACAGGGGAGTCTGGCTCTTATCCCTACTAAGACGGAGATACTGGAAATGTTCAGTAATCTAGAAAGTGTTATTAAAAACGAAATAACAAATGTTAGAGCTGACTTGGGCCTGCTGTTGAATAGAGTGGAGAAAGTCGAGGATCTGGCGGTCATACAAGCACAAGAAATTCTAGAACTTAAAACTCAAGTAAACCAGATAGAGACCAAATACAGGGACCTAGAATATTACATTGAAAACCAAGAAAACCAGAGCAGGAGACAAAACCTCAGGATTAGATCCGTCCCGGAACAACAAGGGGAGGACTTAAGGACAAAAATGCAGAAACTTTTCAACCCTCTCCTAGGGAGATCGGAAGGAGAGATCCTTAAAATCGATAGAGTCCACCGTATTCGCAAACCTACAGGCTTGAGTGAAGAGACCCCAAGAGATATCATCATTAAATTCCACTCATTCGAAGACAAAAATAAAATCTGGACAAAGCTAAGAGGGAGCCCTCCCTTAAAATACGAATCGGCCGAGCTCCAGATTTTTTCGGACCTTTCGATGAAAACTCTTGCACGCAGGCGACAATTGAGACCTCTATTGGAAGTTCTAAGAGCAGCTAACATCAAGTATAGTTGGGGGTTCCCATCATCATTGATAGTAACTAGAGCCGGGAGGACTGTTCGGATGAAATATGTGGATGAACTTCAGCAATTTTGTCAGGCCCTGGGGGTGGTGGCCCCCATTATTATTGTCCCTTAAAGATCTTTAAAGAGGAAAAGAGAACGACAGGACTCTACTATAATTCAAATTTTTTTTTTTTCTCTTTTTTTTTTTTTATTTTTACTCCTTGATGTTTGTGGGGTATAGCTGAGGAGAAATTTGGGTGATGGTTGGGGGGCGGGGACAGGGCGGGAGTGTGGGGGGGGGGGATGGGGGGAGGGTTGGAGGGGCTGTCCGGTAGTGGAGGGGTTCCTGGGCTTTCGGGCTGGGTCCCCCCCCCCCCCACCCCGACTCCGGGGGCCCCCCCCCCTCTCTCTTGGGAGGGGGGAGGGGGGACCCAGACAGTTCCGTGATGGCGGAGCCACACCCCGGCAAGTAAGGCGGTCAGGGGGTTCTTTGGCAGAATGCCTCGTGGATCGCATAGGGTCGGAGATCGACCGGGAGGGAGGGGAGGGAGGAGGGAGGGGGGGGGGGGAATGGGGGAGGAGGGTTGGGATGGGGGGGGGGAGGGGCCTTGCAGAAACAATTTTAAAGAAAAGAGGTGAAATAATTCAGAGCATGAGTCAGCTTGTATGGGAAAGATGCAAAATGTTGAATTAAAGCTCCTTACCTACAATGTGAGAGGGATGAACTCCCCTATTAAGAGATTGAAAATAACAAAAGAGCTCCAGAGGTCGCAAGCGGCAATTGTGTTTCTGCAGGAAACTCATCTTAGCCGCGGAGGTAACACTAAAATCTACTCCCATAATTTCCCGACTTGGTACTATGGAGATTCCCCGGCGAGGGGTTCAAAGGGGGTAGCAATAGGCTTTTCAAAAACCACTAAATTTACAGTAACTGAAAGACTGGAAGATCCGGAAGGCAGATATCTTTTTTTGAAGGGCAGGCTGGGGGAAAGATATTTTACCTTTGCTAACGTATACTGCCCCAACACTAATACAGTTAAATTCTTGAGTAGGGTGTTAGGCCGTCTGTCAAGGTTCAAGAAGGGAGCGGTTATCCTGGGGGGGGACCTTAATTTGGGTTTAGACCCTTCTTACGATACCACGTCCAGGTCACGGGGAGTAAACGGCGCTCAATTGAAAAAACTAGAACAAAGATTATTTCAAAATCAGTTAGTTGACATCTGGAGGGTGATGCATCCAAAAGAAAGGGATTTTACTTTTTTTTCTCCCGTTCACGGTACTCACTCTCGCCTGGACTACTTTCTCATGGACCATAAGCTGATAGAGAATGTCCTCGCATCACAGATTGAAATTACAACACTGTCGGATCATGCCCCGGTTTCTGTGACGCTGAGGATCCCTGAACTCCCTAGATATCCGTTCTCTTGGCGTCTGAACGAGACTATGGTCTTCGACGCCGAGATTTCAGAGACAATAAAAAAGGAAATAGAATGGTTCTTCACAGTCAATGATACAGGAGATATAACTGCAGCGACACTCTGGGAGGCCCATAAGGCTTATATAAGAGGGGTCCTCATCGCGATAGGAACCGGGAAAAAAAAAGAAAAACAGGCTTTGATCCGGGGGCTGACGGAGGAGATACAGGGACTAGAAGGGGAACATAAAGGGGAAGGAGACTCAAAACAAGAGATATTCCATAGGTTGATTAATAAGAGGGAAGAACTAAAGGCGATACTTGAACTCGAGGCCAGGGCTGGGTATCACAAAATTAATAGAGATAAACATTTGGGAGGAAATAGGTCGGGAAAACACTTAGCAAGCATGCTCAAGAAAAAGAGAGAAATAAACTACATCGAAAAAATCCAAAATAAACAGGGAAAGATGGTAAATTCCTCTAAGGAAATAGCGGAAGTATTTAGAACATACTATGAAGGTCTTTATGATGTAAGACAGAGGGGTCAGCACACCTTGGAGACTGGAGAGGATGGAAAAGAATTCTTGAAAAATAGTACACTCCCGCTCCTTACAGAGATTGACAGAGATAGTATGGATAAACCAATTACGGAGGCTGAAATTTTCTCTGCCATACGGGATACTCCGGGGGGTAAAAGCCCGGGCCCTGACGGCTATACGATAACTTATTACAAAAGATATAAAGATATCCTGGTCCCCAGGCTCTGTAATCTCTGGAACCAGCTGGGTTTGGAATGTATATTGGGGGCGGAGTCCCTGCGGGCCTCAATCACCCTTATATTGAAGGAGGACAAAGATAGAACACTGTGCTCGAGCTACCGCCCGATAGCGTTGTTAAACACAGACACAAAACTCTTCGCAAAAGTCTTGGCCAATAGACTCAGAGAGAGGATGACCGAGCTGGTCCACCCGGACCAGGTCGGGTTCATCTCAGGGAGGGAAGGTCGGGACAACGGGGTGCGCTCTGTGTTGCTTATTCACGCGGCCGAACAGTCGGGGATCCCCAGTCTACTCCTGTCAATTGACGCCGAGAAGGCGTTTGACAGGGTGGACTGGGGATTCATGATGCAAACATTAGAAGCTATGGGACTAGGCCCAAGGATGCTTAAATGGATCAAAATGCTATACAATTGGCCTCAAGCCTCGGTAAACGTAAATGGACTTCCCTCAGAATCCTTCATAATGAGAAACGGGACGCGTCAGGGGTGCCCCTTGTCGCCTTTATTGTTTGTCCTGTCCCTGGAGCCTCTCTTATCCCTGATACGTAAAAACCCCGATATAACCGGGATTAGAGTTGGTGGTGAGGAGCACAAGTTAGCCGCATTTGCTGACGACGTCCTCTTCTACATCTCTAATCCGCGGATCACTCTCCCAATTTTGCTCTCCACTTTAAAAACGTACGGGGCAGTCTCAAATTTGAAAATTAATGTAAATAAATCAGAAATCTTGAATATAAATATAAAAAAAGACGAGGCCAAGCTACTCATGGATGAATTTAACTTTCCCTGGAGAGAAGATATTAAATACCTGGGAATCCGGCTGACTGTCTCTTTAAAAAAAATCTTTCTAATTAACTATCTACCATTGCTTGACAAAATTAGAAAAGAATGTAGTTTAATGTCCTTTAGACCTCTTTCTTGGATCGGTCGAGTCAATGCAGTAAAGATGTTTCTGGCCCCTAAGATCAATTACATATTCCAGATGCTTCCAGTAGCGATTCCTAAAGAGTTTTTTAAAACATTAAAACAAATCATTTCCAAATTCATTTGGTCAAACAAAAAACCGCGGCTCGCAGCTGGAATATTGACTAGGGGGAAGCAGCAGGGGGGGTTAGCCTCCCCAGACTTCGAAAAATACTTTAAGGCTATAGCACTGTTACGGATAATGGAATGGGTTAAGATAGATAACGAAAAGAGGTGGGTAAGCATAGAAAATATAATTAGCAATAGAAATCTAGGACACGACATATGGAATCCACCTAAGTTTAGGTCACTAGGAAATAGCGCACACGAGATAACACGGGTCACGTTAGATATATGGGACAATATATATAAAAGAAAGAAGTGGAAATTGAATTCCTCTTTAATATATTTAAAAGAGAATCTACTTTTTGAACCAGGGAGACACGAGGGAGGTGGGAACTGGATTAAAGATAAAAATGCACAGGTGAAAGATATAATTAAAAACGGGAAATTATGCACATACCACGAACTTCTCACGAACACGAATTTGATGCTGATCGATTTCTGGAAATATGCCCAACTGAAACATTTTTTAGAGAGCCTTCCTAGCCCGATTCGCCACGTCAATGACTACACTTCGCTGGAGCGGCTTAGCCTCCGCGACAGCACAAAAAATAATATCTCTAGAATTTATAAAATCTTAAATGAGGACAATGACGCACTGCCATATATTAAAAAGTGGGAGGAAGAAACAGGAGTACTATGCAATAAGACGAGGGCAGAAAATATGTTACGAATAATACACAGCTCATCTTTTTCAATAAAATCAGTGGAAACAAACTATAAATGCCTTACTGGGTGGTACTTAACACCGGACAGACTTAGTAGGTTCCAGGTGGGGGTGTCCCCTGAGTGCTGGAGGGGATGTAAGACCAGGGGCTCGATGTCCCACATTTGGTGGGATTGCCCAGCCATCAAAAAATTCTGGGACGGGGTTCGGGAGTTGATAACCATTGCAACGGGGGTAGTAGTTCCAGGGGACCCCTGGACGTGTCTGTTCCATGCCACCGCGACCCCTTCACGACAATATAGGGCCTCGTTGTCCCCGGATTTTCTCAATGTAGCGAAAGATTTAATACCAAAGAGATGGCGAGAAGCGGAGGCCCCGACTCTGCGGGATTGGATTTTGGGGGTCAATGCCTTACAGCGGGTGGTAGGGACGGGGCTAACCGGGGAAGAGGGGGAGGGACAACCCGAGACAGAAAACAAGTGGACAGACTGGAATAATTTTAAAAATACCTGGAGGTATTTCCTGGAATTGACGAGTTGATTTTTCCCTCACACATTGTAGTTGGAGCCTCATAGTGACAAAAAAGAAAAAAGGAAAGGAAAAAAAAAAAAAAAAAAAAAAAAAAAAAGACAAAAATATTAAACCTCGAAGATCACCAAGGCAAGGCGGGGGGGGGGGGGGACTTATGATGGGATGAAATGTATAAAATGAAGAATGACTTAATGATGTTTGTATATGAAAAGTTTTTGATAAAATAAAGAATTAAAAAAAAAAATAAATAAATGGTAGTGGAAGCCATGTGAGGCTATCAGCTGACCCAGGGAGGATGTGTAGATTGAGAATAGTAGAGGTCCAAGGACAGAACCTTGGGGGACCCCAACAGTAAGAGGAGTTGGAGAGGAGGAAGTGGAGTTGTAAGTGACACTGAAGGTGCGATGAGATAGGTAAGATTCGAACCAACGGAGAGCACAGCCATGGAGACCAAGCAAATTTAGTTTTTTGAGGAGGAGGGGGTGGTCAACTGTATCAAAGGCAGCAGAAAGGTCTAAGAGTAAGAGTACGGAATAATGACCATTGGTTTTGGCTGTTAGTAAGTCATTTGTGAGTTTTAGGAGGGCAGTTTCTGTGGAGTGCTGTGGGCGAAATCCAGACTGAAGGGGATCCAGAAGGTTATTCTCAATGAGGTGGTATATAACAGACATGAAAAATTCCTACCAGGCAACGGGGGGGGGGGCATGCAAACCAGCAGTCGCCCTAACCTCTATTTCCAGGGCCACAAGGGTATGGTCAGACAACATTGAAATAGCCCTCAGACAAGGTGTGGATGTGGAAGAAATCATTAAGGCACTAGATGAGCTGAAATTGGCCTCAAACTTCATGGCAGAGGCCGCCATTGACATTATAAAGTGTTCCTCCAGGGCCATGTTATATTCTATTACGGCCAGAAGGGCATTGTGGCTTAAACCGTGGGCAGCCGATCCCACCTCTAAACAATCTTGGTGCCGTATCCCGTATAACGGAAAAGCATTATTTGGCAACAAGATGGATGCAGCAATCACCCGGGTCACGGGGGGGGAAGAGTGGCTTAATTCCCCAAGACAGAAGCAGGAGAAAGAGGTTTGTGTCGCACCCGACGAATCAAAGAAAAAAAGATTCCAGATCCTACCGCCCAGGTAGGGAGTATAGGAGAGGATGGAAAGGGTCACAGGCAACTTTCCTGAAGTCGGGAAAACCCAAGGCCTCAACTTCCGCGACTGAGGGCCAGAAGTCCTTTTGACTCTCTCCCCACCCAGACAGGGCTAGTAGGTGCTCGACTCAGAGCATTCGCCCAGGTTTGGGTGGAAAACTGTACAGATCAGTGGGCCGTATCCACGGTCCAGCGGGGTCATCATTGGAGGTTCAGAAGACACCCCCCACGCCTATCTTTTCAGCCCACCAAAATCCAGACCTCCACGGGAAAAAGGGAAGCTCTTCGGCAGTATGTGCAAGCTCTGGTTCTTCAGCAGGCCGTGGTACCAGTCCCAGCTTCAGAAGAACACTTGGGGTTCTATTCCCCGATCTTCCTGGTTCCCAAAAAAAATCGGGCGGATGGAGACCGGTACTGGATCTCACAAAACTAAACAGATACATCCAGATAGAACATTTCAAAATGGAATCACTAAATACCGTGATTCTGTCAGTTCATCCGGGGGATTGGATGGTCTCCAAGATGCCTATCTCCACATTCCGGTCCGGGAGCAATTTCAACCCTTCCTGCGCTTCAAAATAGGGGACTTACGCCTCCAGTTTCAGTGTCTCCCCTTTTGGGATCTCGACAGCTCCGAGGACTTTTACCAAGGTATTAGTGGCGATTCTAGCTCCCCTACGGGAAGAAGGGATCCGAGTGTTGCATTACTTGGACGATATCCTAATATTGTCCCAACACAGGGAGAGCCTGGAAGAACATGTGCAAAAGGTCCTGAACACATTAGACAGGTTTGGATGGCTGGTGAACCATTCCAAAAGTCAGCTGATTCCCACCCAGAGGATGGTAAATTTAGGGGCTTTCTTCAACACCCCCGAAAGTGCAGTATCGCTGCCATCAGGGAAAGTGCCGGCTCTAATAGCCAAGGTAAAAAGGATGCTAGCAGGCCATCGCATACCTGCATCAGATTGCCTGAGCCTGCTGGGGTCCCTATCCTCTTGTATTCCCATGGTCAAGTGGGCCAGATGGCACCTGCGGGGATTCCAAATAGGATTCTTATCACAGTGGAAAAAGGTCCACCTAGATCAGGGTATATGGATTACCCCCTCCATGAAGTCCAGTCTTTGGTGGTGGACGAGAACGGCCAATCTTCAGGTACACTGCTCCCTAGGGCCCATCCCGTGGACTGTCCTCACGTCAGATGCAAGTCAAGTGGGCTGGGGAGCACACGTGCAGAGTCATCTAGTTCAGGGAAGATGGCAATTCAACCCAATCAATGTTGTGTCCAACATTCTAGAAATAAGGGCGGCATGGATGGCAGTTCAGAACCTGGCCCCCTATCTCAGGGGAAAATCCATACTTCTACGGATGGACAACAAGGCGGCGGTAGCCTACATCCAAAACCAGGGGGGGAACACACAGCAAATACCTTCTCAGCGAGGTGGCACCCATCCTGAACTGGGCCGAGAAGAACTTAGTCGACCTACGGGCTTCTTACATTCCAGGTCCCGAGAACCAGCTAGCCGATCAGTTGTCAAGAACCTTTGTCGACAACAACGAGTGGTCTCTCAGTCAGGAAACCTTCTGGTGGATATGCCAACAGTGGGGCACTCCCCAAATAGATCTCTTCGCCTCTCCCCTCAATGCGAAAACACCCCGATTTTTCTCAAGGTTCCCATCACTAGGAACAGCGGGGGTGGACGCCCTGATTCAACCTTGGGACTTCCGGAAGGGGTATGCTTTCCCCCGCCAACTCCTCTGATATTGAGGTTTCTCCAGAGGCTGACGTCAGAGAAGGTCACAGTTCTGGCAGTAATCCCATACTGGCCCAAAAGACCATGGTTCGCGCTACTAGTCAAATTGGCCATGTGCAAGCCGCTCCGTCTTCCTCACAGGAACAACCTGCTGTCGCAGGGCAACCTCTCTCACCAACACCCAGAAATCTTGGATCTGAGGGTATGGAAATTGAGCGGGAAAGGCTGGACAAGCTAGGGTGTGCACCTAGTGTCATCCAAACTTTGTTGCAGGCTAGAAAGGCTACCACCAACTCCACATACTACAGAATATGGAGGAAATTTACAGAAATGGCTGAAGCTAACCAGTTTGACCCCCTGGAGCCGGGGGTACAGAACATTCTCCTGTTTCTGCAGGCCGGTTTAGATCTAGGGCTAGGCCTAAACACCTTGAAGGTTCAAGTTTCGGCCCTCTCAGCTCTGACAGATACACGCTGGGAGCTGAACCCTTTGGTGGAACGCTTCTTAAAGGCAGTACTAAGGCTTCGGCCCCCCAGAAAGACTCTGTATCCAAAATGGGACCTAGCAATAGTACTCAATGTTTTATCAAGCCCTCCTTTCGCCCCCACGGAAGAATGCTCTCTGGAGGATATCACCATGAAAACGGTATTCCTAATCGCCATCACCTCGGGGCGCAGGATATCGGAAATCCAAGCCCTAGGGGCTCAAGAACCTTACACCACCTTTTTTCCGGATAGGGTGGTCTTGCAACCCATCCATCAGTTCGTCCCAAAGGTACCTTCAATCTATCACCTCAGTCACGAATGGGTTCTACCAACCTTTGAGGAGGAACCATCCTCCACAAAGCTTGAACTAGACGTAGCCAGATCCCTGAAACACTACTTGCTGTTAACACAACGGTTCCGGAAAGATCAAAGGCTGTTTATCATCAGCAAGGGCGCAAAGAAGGGGAAAGCGGCATCAAAGACAACCCTGACAAGCTGGATTGTGAAGTTAATACAAAGGGCATACCGGGCTAGTGGTCTTCCTGCTCCAAATGCGGTCAATGCACATTCAACACGAGGGATGGCCGCCTCTTGGGCAGCTTTGGCACGAGTCTCCCCAGAGACGGTCTGTCGGGCAGCCAGCTGGTCATCATTCAGCACTTTCATGTCCCACTATAGTGTGGATCCAGCAGCTCTCACTTCCCGAGATTTTGGAAAAAAAAATTGCAACTTTCTGTACTGTAGTTGTTATTAAAATTATTATTGCAGTACCCTCCCTGTAAGCGAGTTATTAACCATTGGTATGCTGCCATGGAGGCACCAGGAAAACGGAAAATTGAATACTTACCTTCCGTAATTTTCCTTTCCTGGTGCCTACCCATGGCAGCATACACCCTCCCTTCAATAATCCTTAAGAGGTTTGGAGGCTAGTTACAAGAATACTGACAGGGGGTGCAACTCTCCTATTTCTAGAGTTTGAAGTGGTCCTGTGGGTTGGTTGGGGCGGGGCAACCAACCATTGGTATGCTGCCATGGGTAGGCACCAGGAAAGGAAAATTACGGAAGGTAAGTATTCAATTTTCCGTTTTATCAGGGACTATTGATTTTATTATTAAGCACCCTTTTATATCCTCTTATTCTCATTACCTTTAATCCTGGTCTCTTTTATTTGTACGTCAACTTTTACATATATATATAATTTATTATTTTTTATTTTTTTATATATATATATATATATATATATATATATATATATATATATTTATACATTTATTGGCTCTAGATGCGATTCTTATGCAATTTTTATGCGATTTTATACATTTGTTGTGAGTTTTTTACCTGTATAGGTTTAGTCATGCGTCCTGTCTAAGGGCTCACACAACGTATTAGAACGCTCTTAAGAGCCCCATTTTTATACACATAGTATTTTATACTTTTATGTGTAATAGTTTTTTATGTGAGTTTTTTTATGTGATTTTATCTCATAATTCTGAGATCACATATTATCGATATTTTAATAATACGTCATTTTAGTAATTTATATTTGGGGTATACATATATACAAATTATTTTACGCTTATAGAAATCTCTTTTTAAAAACTATATGCAATTTTATTCATTAATTATTACAATATGTTATGGACATACCAGTTATTCTCTCCTTCTTAGTATTTATTTAATTTATTCATTCAGTTCTATTGCCAACATGATTGGTATATTAATGAATAGATTTTTCAAATAATTCCTTCCCGAAATTAAACAGTATATACGTATGATACCGTCTTGTGCTCTATAACAACACTAACATCATATTTATATGCATATGTTCTGATATTTGTGCTGTTAAATATAGGTGAATTGTATAATTATCTGTGCTCCTTTACACATAATTATCTGAGTACTAATATGTCTATTATGTAATTATTTTGTCTATACCATCATTCAACTTAAAAAAATAAATAATTAGACATCAGTGTGGCAGAAACGCAATAATTATGATCACCATAGTTACTAGTATTATCTTTAACTATTCCATAAAGATATCTGCTTTTTTATCATATTGCTGCAAATGAAATAATTTACTACGTTGCCGCAAGTGAATTATAACACTGGGTGCCGGTAATTATATATTTTGCCCGTATATTATATTTCATTATATTATATATAATAATTTTTAATGTACACTAGTTAATGTGTTGAAACTAGGTAATATCATCCTGAGTTCTTATACCGCACATTAAGTTTGAACCGTTTTTCTCCATGATGTTCCAAAGTCCATATACCCCCAAATTATACTTGTGCTGACTGTTGCTCGCTAATTACATGCATACAGGCCGTCTTGCGGGACGCCTGCATTATTCTATTTCCCGTGCTGAATCAAAGGCACAGAACCAATTAAGCGGCGCCGCCATGGTAACAGTTGCCGTGGCGTTTGCGATCTGATTAGCTGATGTCTAGAGGGGCTGGATGTTAAAAGCCTCGCTGAGCGTCGAGTGGCCACGCCCTCTGTTGAAGTTGGAAGTGACGAAACGCGTAAGGGCGTGGCCTACACGACGCTGACCGGAAGTGACATCTTGCGCTCCACCGCCACCAAACCACCACCCGGAAGTACAGACACACACATCATACCAACCGAAGTGCTGGGGCTGATGCAAAGGAGAAATTACCATCTAAAAACGCATGTCACTCATTATGCTACACAAAAAGAATAAGTAATGTACGCTGATTACCTTAGGGGTCTATCTATGGGAAACAGTATTTGTTTTTAAATTTTATAATAAACAATATTACGCTATGTGCAACATTTTATTTGTTTCTATGGCGAGTTTATTTGGAGACAATTTATCGCTGGACCCCTGATGCAGTGTTTTTCTTGGTGATGCTGAATGCTTAAGAAGGATACCTGGCTGGTTTAACCCCGTCTTAGCTGTGGAGTAGTGGATGCAGTCTAAACCTTGGTGATGATAAATATTTGACAGGCGTATTTTCATCTTTATCTCTGGTGAGTTTGAACCCCTAAGGGGAGTGTGCCTCACGCGGTGAAAAGTCACATGGGATGATACGGTGTCCGAATTAATATAACACAGAAGAAGTCACTTTGATGTTTTGAACTGTTCACCCACCACTATCCTGCACTCAAGGAACACCTACTTATTTGTTTATCTATTCTTGATTGTGGACTCATTTATAAGATTTTATGCAATTCATTGCACCAATATCTTTTAGCGCTGTTTTAGTATTTAACTTCTCAGGAAGCGATACTGTTGAATTTCATACCATCCTCTTTTTTAGATTTCTATATTTTAAACGGCTGCTTTTATTTCATATATATTCATATTTATTTATATATATTTACACATTGATTCAATATTGTCTAGTTGCGCCGGGAACTGTATAGATCACATCAGGCGCTGAGCAGTGTATAATAGGCCTTGTATATACACTCCTTCTGTGTGTGTATATATATATGTCAGGGGTTCACTCCAAGTGTAGCACTTTAAGGACACCACCACTCGCTTTTATCCGTTTCAGGGCTGGTTTTGCCCACTTTTATTTAAAAGAAATTTCAAAACAAAACACAGAAGATTTCCTCGCAGGTAGGGGTGCAACGGATCAAAAAACTCAGGGATTAGATCGTTCCTCGGATCTGATCATTTTTCGGATCAGCAAATAATTGAATTTGCAAAAACCTGTGAGTATTCCACCACCATATAGTCCCCACTGTAATATCCACGTCATCTCCCCCACTGTAATATTGGCACAGTATGGCTGGGTATTAGCATAGTATGGCAGGGTATTGGCAGAGTATGGAGGGATGGCTGAGTATGGATGGATGTCACTGCAATTGTCACAGAGCAGCGCTGTGGGCACTACAGATCAAGCCCACAGCACTGCTGCCATCCCCTCCACTGTACAGATCAGTACACAGGAGGGGAGAGAGGTTTGTTTACAATGTGATCGCTCCGTCAAATGACGGAGCGATCACTTGTAAAACGGCTGCTGGGTGTACCAAGATAGCCGCCGCTCCGGAGCTATGCCAAAGATGCAGCCTTTCCTAAGGCCGAGGCAGCAGAGAGCTCCGCGGATCGCGGGGCGTGCCAATCCGAACAGGTTGACATGTTTGGATCACTGATCGGTGACGATCCGTTGCACCCCTACTCGCAGGTGTATTCAGTATTTCAGTCCTGCTACCAAAGTAAACAATTTTCAGCCCTCCTGGCTTGTAAACGCAGCTCTCCCGCTCAGGCCTTACACTTTAGGGTCTTGGTCTGTCTCCTCCCACAGACCGGACGATCAGCACCTCTGTGCCTAAGTAGCCTTGTGCTGCACTGGCTCCCACCTCTCTCTCCTAGGTGAAGCCCTACTGACACCCATGCCCAGACCTCCTGTCTGCAGGGTGGAGTCATCTCCAACTGGGAGCCTAGAGCCTTCTGGTGATTACTTAAAACCCAGAACACAGCTGACTCATTAGTGAACTGGCTGTTTATTAGACCTGAATCCTGGCAAGGTACTGCCTTGCTACAATATATACATACATATACACACAGAATTGGTTTTGGTCTTATATGCATTTTTAAATGCCTTTGTTTATTTGTATTTTTGTGCTTTATAGGAATCCTAGTATGTCTTCATTGGGATTTTTTTTTCATCTAATTTAGATTGAACATCCCATATACCTGCATGACTCCAGGTGCTTCCTATACGTTTTCGGAATTGGAACTGACATGTCCATGTGGGTGGTCTTTTTTTACACTAAGCTTTTTGATAGATTTTTTTTTCCACCCATTATATATATATATATATATATATATATATATATATATATATATATATACACATACATACATACATACATACATATACATACATACATACACATTTATATATTAGGGCTGTGGAAATTAAAGATTAATTCCTCGAATTATCGTTAATTCTTAATTCTTTTGATCGGTACTCACCTCTCTGCCGACTTTCGGGTCTTCAGGGAGTTTCATTGATGTCCGTGACGTCACCAAACTCCTCCCCCCTTCCCCAAGTGCCTCCGTCTGCTAACAAAGGGAAGGGGGGAGCAGTCCGGTGACGTTGAAGTTCTGATTAAACGTAACGCGTACGGGGGAGGAGCTACGCATGACGTCACCTGCTGCTGCCCTACGGCACTAACACGATTGACGGCTTTACATGCTGTGTTTTTATCATATTTATGCGAGTAGTTTGTGTTTGAACACAAAAATTTAATCTTATACTTAAGCGGTGAGCACTTAGATCTTTTCTTTCTACCCATGACCTGGCGTCCTTGCTGAGATCTAAGGAGACATGAGAGAAGTTTATGGTCCGTGTTAACCCTTTTGATACCCGTTTGCATTACCACCTGTTTGCACAGGGGTCCATGCCATAAGGTAAGAGTGATTAGTTAGACCGGAGGTGGAGGGATTGTCACGCTTCTGTGGGAAAAAAAATGACTTGCGTCAGTGCTACAGTTTGAATTTAAAACGTATTTGTGTGAACTGTGAAGTCAAGTCATGGATTGTGGAAACTAACTAGCGTCGGGTGATTGTATATAGTGTATACCACATTTACCACTGACTAATGCAGAGTTGCAATGCAAGATCAGCTAAAAGTAGTTGGATCTGTATGTGCGTTATAATTAATCGAAATTAGTCAATAAAAAAAAAAAAAAAAAAAAAAGATTAAATCGAACACGAAAATTTTGATCAGTAACAGCCCTAAAATTTATATATATATATATATATATACATACACACATATATATATATATATATATATATATATATATATATATATATATATATATATATATATATATATATATATATACACACACATATACACACATTTTCAAATCTGCATAGGGATAGATATTTATAGAAACTTCCTGAATGGTTCAGTCAGGGACACACAACTGCAAACCACTACCATAAACAAACAGAATAAATGCAGTGGTTAACCACATGCCGACCGGGCAATAGCCGAAAGACGGCTACGGCCTTTTTCTGGGTGGATGTCCGCCCAGAAACTTGCTCCCGCGCGCCTCCTGGGGCACGCACTCGGGAACATCCGTGACCGCCGATAGCGGCCGTTTACCACGTGATCGCCCTGTCAGATGACGGAGCGATGACATGTACGTCATGACGCCGGTTCCTCCCTCCCCTCTCTGTACCGATCGGTACAGTGAGAGGGGAGAAGCGGAGAGGGGGAGAGATGGGACCAGCGCTGTGGGCTGGATGTGTAGTGCCCACAGCGCTGGTCAGTGACAGCAATACACTGTGCAATACTCTGCCAATCCTCTCCTAAAAATTTTAATAGAAACAAAGAATTTATTTTTTAACCAAATTTTCTGTATTCTTTGATTTATAGCGCAAAAAATAAAAAACCCAGCGGTGATTAATTACCACCAAAATAAAGCTATTTGTGTGAAAAAAAGGACACAAAATTTATTTGGGTACAGTGTTGCATGACTGAGTAATTGTCATTCAAAGTGTGAGAGCACCGAAAGCTGAAAATTGGTCTGGTTAGGAAGGGGGTTTAAGTGCCCAGTGGGTAAGTGGTTAAACTCAAACTGGGATTGGTATTTATAAGAGAAAAAATTCTAATCCCTATCTTTTCGGGTAGCTATGATTAACCACTTCAGCCCCGTAAGATTTTCCCCCTTAATGACTAGGCCATTTTTTGCAATACGGCACTCTGTCGCTTTAACTGACAATTGTGTGGCCATGCGACGATGTACCCAAACAAAAATTACATCCTTTCATTAGTAATGGCGACAATCTGCGATTTTTAGCAGGACTGCAGGGAAGAGATTAATACTAGGGGTCGATCAAGGGGTTAAATGTGTTCCCTCATGTGTGTTTCTAACTGTGGGGGATGGGACTTACTAGAGGAGACAGATCGCTGTTCCTAATTACTAGGAACAGCAGATCTGTTTCTCCTTTCCTGTCAGAATGTTTACATACACATATCCCCGATCTGGTGCTCGGGTTCCCCGCTGTGCAGTGGGTGCGCACACGCCTGCTATGGCTCCTAAAGGAGCCGATGTACAGGTACGGCGATTTGCGGGAACAAGCCGACCTGCCGTATAATGATAGCGTGGCAGCCGGGGCTGAGCTTTGTATCAATGGACACAGCTGCTTGGAAACGAGCATGTACGAGGAGGGAGACCAAGGAGCGCTGGCGGGGGACCCAAAAAGAGGAGGAGGATTGGGGCTGCTCTGTGCAAAACCATTGAACAAAACATGTAAGTATGACATGTTTGTTATTTTTTTAAACGTGATCCTTTACAATCACTTTATTACCAAGCAGTTCTTCAATGAATGGACCAAAAATCTTGTCGTGGACATGCATTGCTATACAGAATGGTGCACTGTGGGAAACATTAAAGGGAACCCGTGGCAGGCTTGAGGCCTTTTGAGCATGAGCCTAAAAGGTCAAGCAATTGGTAGTATTTTCTCACACATCATAACCACTCAGCTGGAACTAGCGCAAGATGCAAATAGTGCAAGTCTTCACTAATTACATATAACATGGGCCGCAAAGTCGGCATGCATTTATCAAAGAAACTAAGGGATATACGGGTCAAAGAAAAACACCAGAAGCTGGAGTTCACTACTTTAAGTATAAGTAAAGGCAAAACGTTATTTTTTGGACAGAGAGGAGATGGATTAGAACACCTATTAGGTTTTTATTGCAGTTTGAGCCCCCGTTAGGGACATTCACTCTATTTGCCATGTTTCTTTTTATTATTAAAATGAAAGTAAAAGAAAAAAAATCACAAATTTTGGGCTATCCTCAGAAAAGTAATAGAGGGTGTGACAAACCTATCCGGGACAAGGGCTTTGGGGGGGGGGGGGGGGAATAAATGCGAGCATCTTGCCAACCGATTATGGGCCCTGGATTTTAAGGGGCACAGGGTGAATGAGAACCCCACTATAATCTGTGCTAGTCAGATTCAATTTGACAAGACAGACTAGACTTATTTGCATTATACAAGACAACAGACAGGTGTATGGAGTTGATGATATTAGCATCTAACGTGTGAAGCTCGGTGACAAGTCTGACCTGTAGTGAAATCCTGATGGGCACAGAGTCACATCAGCTGCTTAAAGGGATTAGTTAATTAGCTCATGTTAATTTGTTACAGGTGTATTGTTAGAGTAAAATGAGCAGGAGGGGGGGGGTCTCCTCTTCTACTGTATATAAATACTTGTCATTTTGGTTTAATAAAACAGTCCATGTTGGCACTAAGCAAGTCTCGTCTCGTTTAGTGCTTGAGAGCGGTTGGAATATCTGAGATCCATATTCAGACTGGGAGGAAGTGGCATATGAAGAAAGCACTCAAGAGGAGTGTAGGGACGTTTCGTCACAGAGGGTAAAACTTCTAATGAGGACAGTAGTTCTGGTGACCCGGGGGTCCCCAACGAATTCACTTAACCACTTGGCGCCCGCGCTATAGCCGAAAGACGGCTACAGCGCGGACGCTCCCTGCTGGGAGACGTCCCTGGACGTCCTCCTATTTACTTCCTCAATGCGCGCGCATCGGGGAAGTTCTGTGCTGGCCGTGTCCCTCGGACACAGCCAGTCACAGATCGCTGTAAACGGCCAATCACAGCAGCGGTTTACATCGCGATCGGCGTGTCCAATGAGAGATGATCTCATATGTAAACATATGAGATCATCTCTCAGCGCCCCTCTCCCTCCTCACACAGAGACAGCGCATGAGGAGGGAGAGATGAACGGCTGCAGCGGCGGCACTCCACTGCCACCTGTCTCCACTGCCACCTGTCCCCAGTGCCATGTATAAGTGCCATCTGTCATCAGTGCCACGCCAGAGCCACATATCATCAGTGCCACATAGTGCTATCTGTGCCACATATTAGTGCCATCTGTCATCAGTGCCCCCTGTCAGTGTCACGTGCCATCTGTTATCAATGCCACGTATCAGTGTCATCTGTCATCAGTGTCACGTCACGTATTAGTGCCATCTCTCATCACTGCCACATATTAGTGCCACGTATTAGTGGCATCTGTCATCAGTGTCACGTGTCATCAGTGCCACGTCAGTGTCACGTGTCATTGTCCTGGTGCTCCAGGGCCTTCAAAAGTGTACTAGGTAGTCAACAAGTTAGATGTGTAATTTATGCTCCTAGAACACGTGATGGCGCTCCCTGCATGTTGGGCCTCTCTAAGTGGCCAGGCTGTGAAAAAGTCCCACACATGTGGTATTGTAATACTCAGGAGGAGTAGCAGAATTTATTTTGGGGTGTCATTTGTGGTATACACATGCCATGTGTGAGAAATAACCTATTACAATGACAATTTTGTGGGGGGGAAAAAAAAAATTTTGCAAAGAATTGTGGGAAAAAATGACAACATCAAAAACCTCACCATGCCTCTTACTAAATACCTTGGAATGTCTACTTTCAAAAAAGGGGTCATTTGTTCTTTCCTGGCTTGTTCGGGTCACAAGAAATGATAGGCCACCAGTACATCAGGTGTGATCAATTTTGTATAATTTGCACCACAGTTTGTAGACTCTCTAACTTTCACAAAGACCAAATAATATCCACTAATTTGGGTTATTTTTACCAAAGATATGTAGCAGTGTAAATTGTGGCCAAAATTTATGAAGAAAAATTAATAATTTGCTAAATTTTATCACAGAAACAAAGAAAAATGCGTTTTTTTTCAATATTTTCGGTCTTTTTTCATTTATAGCGCAAAAAATAAAAAACCCAGATGTGATCAAACACCACCAAAAAAAAAAAGCTCCATTTGTGGGAAAAAAAGGACAAAAAATTAATTTGGGTACAGTGTTGCATGACTGAGTAATTGTCATTCAAAGTGTGAGAGCACCGAAAGCTGAAAATTGTTCTGGGCAGGAAGGGGGTTTAAGTGCCCAGTAAGCAAGTGGTTAAAGTGGTTGTAAAGGTTCAAGGTTTTTACCTTCATGAATTCTACGCATGAAGATACAAAACCTTCTGTGTGCAGCAGCCCCCCCTAAAACTAACCTGAGTGATGTGTACGAGAGACTCGTCTCTCCTGCGTCTCTTCCTCCTCATTGGCTGAGACAGCACTGCCACTGGCTCCCGCTACTGTAAATCACAGCCAGTGAGCCAACGAGGAGAAAGCAGGGGCGGGTCGAGCGGTACACCGTGTGTGAATGGAAACGAAGCAGCGGCTCAGCAATGAGCGTACACGGGTGCCTCCATAGAAAGCCACTTGCTATGGGGGCCCTAGGCATGAGGGAGGTGACAGGAGCGCCAGCAGGAGACCCAACAAGAGGAGGATTGGGGCTGCTCTTTGCAAAAAGAAATGTTTATTTTTAAACAAAAAAAAATAATCTGCCTTTAATATATATTTAATTTACAGGAATTTCCTCACTTCCTGTTTTGGCTACAGGACAGAAAGTTAGGGTAAATTTCCCCAATGGGACACAGATGGCAGAAAGAATACTGACAGGGGTTATAACCCTCCCTTACCCTATCCAAAAAAAAATAGTGATCCAGCCAGTAAGTTTTATTCTTCAACTTTCTTGAACAGACAAATGCTGTTCAGCAAAAGTGACAGTTAGGGTTTTTTTTTTTCTTTATAATATGCACTCGTCAACCCATCAGGGCCTGGGCTCTTACCATTAGGGAGACTTTCTATTATGCTTTTTATCTCTTCCTCAGTTATCTGTGCTTCCATCCCCTCTGCCTCTTCTCGTGCCAAGTTCGGCAGTGAGGATTCTTTGATGTATTCCCCAATTCTTTCCGCTTGTTCCTTCTTATCCCCATCTCCCTCATTTTTATATTGTATAATTTTTTATAAAAATTTTCAAATTCTTTTACCATCGATTTAGTGTCTGTTATTAATTTGTCCCTGGATTGGATGCCATGTACATGGGAAATTTCTTGTTGTTTTTTAAGTTGGTTGGCTAGCAGCTTGCCGCATTTGTTCCCATTTTCATAAAATTTGTGCGCTGCATATCTATATTTGTTTTGCGTTTTCCTATCCAGGTGCAAATTATATTCTAGTCTATACTTTTCCAGCTGTCTGGCCTCTTCCGGGTTCATACTATTTTTATGTTTCTGTTCCATTTTATGCATCTTTCCAATCAGTTCCTCCAGCTCCTTTTTTTTTTCTTTTTTCCTAATTCCATGGGCTATTAATACTCCTCTTACCACTGCTTTATGGGCGTCCCATCTTACTTGTTCTGATGTTTCCCCCAAACTATTTTCTTCAAAATAGCCCACCAGTTTATTTTCTATGTCTTCTGATATCTGATTGTCATCTAATAGTGACTCGTTTAATCTCCAGGTTCTTTCCTTCTGACCTCCAGATAACAATCGAAACCTCATAACTGGGGCGTGGTCCGAGATTGTTATAGCTCTTATTTTCACTTCTTGTACATAATCCAGATAGTACTGGTCTACCATCAAGATATCCAACCTTGAATATACCCCGTGGGTTTTAGAAAAATAACTATAATCTTTTTCCATTATTAAGTGCTCTCCAGTGCACTCGTTTTAAATATTCTTTCACCCGTTTCCATATCTTGAATGGTAGTCCAGTTCTCTGGGATGTAGTGTCTAGGTCAGGGTCCATAATTATGTTATAGTCCCCCCCCCCCCAGAATCACACATCCCTCCTTAAACCTGTCTAGCTTTTTCCATATTTTCAGTAAAAATTCTGCCGTGCCCACATTTGGTGCATAGATGGATGCCAACGTATAAATTGATCCCAGAAGAGCCCCTTTTATAAATATAAACCTTCCTTCCGGGTCCGCCTGCACCTCGGTTATTCTCATGGGGCAGGTTTTCCCGAGAGCTATGGATACTCCTCTTGCTCTTGCTATTGGGGATATAGCATGGAACCAGTGGTTATATAGGTATACTGGTAATTTGGGGACCGGTCCTGGCCCGAAGTGGGTCTCCTAAAGAAAAATTATATCCACCTCCTGGTGACTTACCTCGTGCCACAATCGGTCCCTTTTTTGGGGAGAGTTCAGCCCTCTCACATTATATGTCATTATTTTCATCACTTTATCCATCCTCTAGTTTCTCTTTGAAATACACTTTCCTATTTATCTCTTTTCCATTTGGGTATTTTTCTTTTCTTTCTGGGAGTTTGTTCCCCAACCTGTCTTCCTATTCCCTTTCCCCCTTGGCCCATCTTCCCCATCCCGAGCCCACTAGTAGAGGGGGTCCCCTGCTCAGGCAACCCTTGCCCTTCCCTCCCCCTCCCTTTCATCCGCATGTTGCAGATTACAAGTCCGACCCCCGGACCTTCCTAATTGTATTGATAACGCTAAAATTAACCCACCCTTATCCTAGAGCCCCCCTCCCCGCCCGGACCTATTGCTTTTATTCTTCCTCTTACAGTACACCTTTTCTCCCTTTCTTATTCCCGCTCGCCCTCCATCCCCTCACCCCACCCCCACCCCCCTCCAACGCCTTTATTACCTTATCCCTTGAACAGGGGGGAACAACAGAGTAGAAAGAATATTCACGCATTATATAAACCCCCAACAGTGAAGACCCTCATTAATTTCTTGTATAGTCCTTGCATAGCCTCCTGTTGGGCCTGTTTACATTTCAGGTTTAAAATTAAAAAAAAAAATTAGGGTTAAATGGTTTGTCTCAATTTTCTGACATGGGGTTCCTAAAATGGTTAGCTTTTTAATTTGTGTAAAGCATTTATCCAAAAAGGAGGGGAGTCACATCATTATGGCACAGACCGGGTGCGTTAATGCAGGCTGAGCTGTGCTCTGTGTACATTACAGCTGACAAGTAAAAGCATTTATGACAGAAGAGACCAACGGTGGCTCTGGTAAAAAAAAAAAAAACCCGTAGCTTGGAACCGTCATATAACAAGGGGAAGTGATTAACATGGAGCAATCAAAATCTGAAGCAGTTGTGCATGGCAACTAATCAACTTCTCTCTTTAATTTTCATATCTTAACTGAACAAGCTGAAGATATTGGATGTTTCCCCCAAAGTGTTTTGTGCATTCTTGTGCAGGCAGTTTCATTCATGTCAATGGAACACAGAGGCTGCATGAACACAGCTGCTGCTCCCAATTTGACAGCCGTCTAGGGTGCAGGTGAGGGTCCCCAAACACACACTGTCTGCGTTCGGGGACTCGCATGTTCACGCACTCACAACTGACATGAATGGGACTACCTTCAGAACACTTACTCATCCAGAGTAAAAGCCCTCTAATATAGGGGCTGTGACACTGGCCAGATCACAGAGCGAAAAAAGCCCCAAAAAAGAAAATTAATGCAGCCACCACATCGAAGAATTGGTAAATTGCAACATATTTTGGTTTCAGGTTTATTGCCGCTTTAAGGCTAAAGGAGAAATCTATTCAGCTGTATTTTTGTGTAGTGTGCATGGGACAAACTAATAATTTTTTAATTTCTACAGTACATAGCTTCTCCTTACCTTGTGTTCTCGCCGGCCCCTCCTTTGTTGCTGCTCAATAAGATCAGAAGCTGATGCTGGTGGAGAAGCAGCTCTCATATTACAAATAACTTTTATACTGTCTTCAGGAAGAGGTGGTAGCCCAAGAATTTCTCGCTTTTCTGCTTTCTTCCTCTGTAACTCTTTAAATCCACCCAGGGTGCACTACAAAAATATCAGTTTTTAGTAAGAAACACAACTAATGCAAGCCAGTGAAATTCAGGAACAAACTTACCAACACAGTCTTCCACAGCAACAACAAAACCTTTTTCATTGGAAAATGTGGAGCATGACCACTGCAAAACTTTGTCACCATACCAAAGAGCATCACTGCAAAAGGTTCATGGTTACATAGCGGGGATCCTGTATTGAATGTCATAGTAATAGAGGTAATTAGCAATTTTGAACTAGCAGATGACAAGTACATAAATAAAAGCAGATATACTAAAAAGAAGTAGCCAGTACACACTGTTTTTAACAAAGCTGGAACACCATGCCAATAGATCTCTAAATTAATTGCAGAAAACAATTGTTACTTATGCAGGCCATACACGATGCAAATTTTGAATGACCCGTCGATCGATAAACGAAAACGGCACGCACAACAGCATGCGTGTGTACCATCAATTAGGTACGAAAATCGTACGTCAAAACACTGTTTTCTTGCCAATAGAGGAAGTGATGTAATATTTTGTAACTTTTTAACCACACCCCCTACTGTACAAAATCCGGTCGCCCCAAGTACGCAACGAGCAGTCGTTCTTTGGAGCGACTCATACGTTCATTCATACGTTCTGAGAAAATGCCTTTCAAGAGGTACAAAAGAAAGCAAAAAAAGGCAGCCATGGTAATTGGAATAATAGCCTTGGAGGAAGAGAAGAAAAAAAAAGAAGAAGAACAGAAGGAAGAGCAGAGTGTGGACAAAAAACTGGCTCCTACAGCGTGAGAAATTCTCACATGTAAGTCTATTGACAAACCTGAGGGAAAATAATCCTGAGGATTATCGAAATTTACGGATGACACAGGAGTCATTTGAGATGCTGTTATCGCATGTGCGGCCACATATCACCAAACAAGACTCCTGTATGAGAAAGGCTATCAGTGCAGAGGAGAGGCTCATGGCAACCCTCCGTTTCCTGGCTACAGGCAGGTCTTTTGAACACATGAAGTTTACAACCGGAATTTCTGCCCAATCATTAGGTCGGATTATACCGGAGACATGTGAGGTCATAGTAAAAGGTGCTCCAACCACAGTATTTAAAAGGTAAGAAAACATGGTGAACTGTCTGATTTATGTTACATGAGTACATATGAAACAGAGTTGAAATATGTAAAGTTCAGCAATGTGTCCAAAATGGGAAAAAAAATTATTTCTTCCAAGAAAATCCATAACAAGAAGTACGCCATTTCCAAAAAGACGTTTTGAAACAATCTATTTTTTATTTAACAATAGTATTATTTAACAATAACTATTTTAATGTCAACAAGAACAGTAAAGAAAATGTATTGTTATAGTCACAAATTAGTATAGTGTGGATCACGAAACCAAGGACCTTGATGTTGTTCCTGGAGCATTGCCCAGCTTGTGGTTCCTTGTTGTTGGGACATCTGCCAGTTTGGGACAGATGGTACAGGTGTGTGGGATGTACATCCCTGATACCCTATCAGTGTTTGCTGTTAGATGTCCCTTTAGTCCAATGCCAATCATTTTATGTAGCAGAGGTTCAAACAAGTCACGCTGTTGCATAGACATCCTGCGTAGCTTGTGTGCAACAAGGTAACCCACAGCATCACACTCATCGTCCTTTTGTTCCATAATGGATGATGCATTCTTCAGTAAAGTGGAAGTATCATAATCTACATTCTTCCTTTTTTTTTTCCCTCTGAGCCCTCATGCCTGATGGCCCTGGCTGCTGTGGTACTGGGCTTGGAGTATCCTATAGAAAATAATTAAAACAGTAAATAATCAATTACCATCAATGCTAAATATTCCCATTTCTTTTTTACCAACAGTTTCCCACAAATTCCCAGGAATGGAAAGACCTTGCTAAAGAATTCCAGGATATGTGGAATTTCCCAAATTGTGGGGGTGCAATTGATGGGAAACATGTAAGGATCACCCCACCAGCCAATTCAGGATCCTACTTTTACAATTACAAAGGGTTCTTTAGCAGAATATTAATGGTGATCGTCAATGCAAAATACGAATTCATATACCTGGACATAGGGAAAAATGGTAGAAACTCAGATGGAGGAGTAATAAAGCGGAGTGCATTCCTGAACAGACTGAAAGGAGGTGTTTTGCATCTTCCATCTTCAAGTGAAACTGTGGAAGGACTAAATTTTGTCTTTATTGGGGATGACGCATTTGCTTTGCATGAACATCCTTATCCCTTACGTAATTTAACAGCTAAACAGAAGAAATTCAATTATCACCTGTCTAGGGCAAGACGGGTGGTTGAAAAAGCGTTTGGCATTATGGCCATCAGATTCAGAATCTTCGATATCGCTATGAATGTAGCAGTGGACATTATTGTGGAGTGCTGCTGTATGCTACACAATTATTTACGACGCACAACAGTGTCATACATGCCAACATCTGCAGTTGATATGGAAGACATTACCAGTGGGACAATTGTGCCAGGTGACTGGCGAAATGACAGTACTGGTTTGCAAAATTTAGCTCCTGCAAGGCCTAGATTACCAACTGCCAATGCACGTCAGAATCAACAAAATTATACTGATTATTTTGTAGGCAAGGGGGCAGTTGCATGGCAGGATTCTATATAGCTATATATAATATGGATTGGGGACAGTGGAAGAAGGGAACAGAAAAGACAAGATTAAATGGCCATTGTAAACAATGCAGTGGATTAACCCTTGTTTCACAATGAGTGCAACAAGAATGCTTTACTGGATATAGATGACATGCTGATTTTAAATATTGTGGTTTTGGTTAGACTTTCAGTTTAAAAATAATAATGCAAAAAAGTAAAGTAGTGCACAACGTATTCACTACTCTATTGGCATATACAAGAAGGGGGGCGCCTCTGAATATGTGTAAAAAATCAATTTTATTAAACAAAAATATCCACTCACATAGAAATGTAAGGAGTTCCATTCAGGTCCTGCAAGCTGGGCTGAGGAGGTGAGGAAGCTGCATGTTTTCAGCAAATCCACTTCACTTTCTTTTCTCTTCTTCCAGCTTTGGATCTTAGTCACAGAGATTGGATATGGCAGAGCGGAGTGGAGAGAAGGATATCCAGAAAGTCCAGATGCAGTTTTTCTAGGGTGGTCCAGTCTGGTAGTGGGGCGTAATAGCACCCTTTTTATCAGAACAGGGGTTCCGGTGGTGGGGTACAGTGAAGAGAGGAGGCGTCAATGCTGGGACAGCGCCGGGGGATCACTCAGGAAGCCGTCAGTCTTGTCAGGGAGATGTTTTAGAAGACACGGCTGTGTTCTAAGCTGACGAAAACGAGGCCTGGAGAGCAAACAGACGGCGTCGCCCGGCCGTGACGTCACAGGCATACAATGTAGAATTGGACAAATTGCCACCTAGAACATCCAGGCCTGAATTAACATGATGGCTACAATAATACAATAAAAGGTACTTACATCAATCACACACACATCCACGGGCACATTAAATAATCAACGTAGAGTCCCCAGATCAAACTTACCTCAGGTATCTATGTTTGTATTGTCGTCTATCGAAGGAATATTACTTGAATATTCCTTCTTACGTGACGTCACGAACCTGCGGACGTTCGTATAATCACATGCGATGTATCATGTACAGGCCACGCCTCTTCTTTAATACAGTGAACAGTTGCAGACGACATGGCAGAGCACATGGCAGATTCTCCAGATGCAGGGCCACAGATGAGGAGTGCAAAGAAAGGAGATTGTGGAGGTGGAGGGAAGTCAGCCAATAAGTCCAGTCACCAGAAGGAGAAGGAAGAAAGCCACCAACATGACATTCGAGGAGATGGTAGACATGGTGAATATACTGCAGAAGAATGATTAGGATTGTCATGAGCATGTATACAGCAACATGAACATACGCAAATATGCAATATTAGAGAAGGTGCAACGTTTTTTATACGAAAACGCCATGGCATTGAACGCACAAAAGACCAGTTACGAAAGCGATGGTCTGACCTGAAATTAAGAGAAAACAATCAGCTTAGAAAGATCAACAAAATAATCCACAAAAGTAAGTACTATATTTTAGGTGTGCGTGTATATATTATGTGCTTATTACAACATTTATGAGTGTTATGTTCTGTGCAATCTGTATGTGCACTTCTGCTTTCACCTATTTTGCTTGGGAATTGCAGTAGGTTGCCAGTAGGTCGCTTGACCTCACAAATATACAAAGGTTTCATGTTTGAAAATGTAAAAATGGTATTGCAATGCTTTACCTGCACCTAAAAGTCATTATATATATATATATATATATATATATATATATATATATATATATATTATATATATATAATTTTTTTATTTTTATTTTTTTCCTGGACCTCCCCATGTCAGCCTACTATGGGTCAGCTCCGCCCCCTCTGACCCCTCCAGGACCACCTTTTTTCTAGCCCATAAAGGGCGGCTGTCTGCCCACACCAGTGCTCTTTTTTCGTCCTCGCTCCGGACGCCTTTTAAAGTTTAATTTTAGTTAGTTATTCATATATTTTATTTTACTTATGTATTTATTTATTTTTTTTCTCCATCCACCATCCATCCTGTCCGGGTTAAGCCTCTCCCGGATCAGAAGACCCCCCCAGATGGGCTGTAAATCTCCCGAGGAGTGTGGGTTCCCGTGGTGCTGGGATTGTATGGTACAGTATAAATGACTGTGTATTACTGGCAAGGTCACAACGGTATAAATTACTGTATACACCTTCGTTAGGCAGGTGCTGGCATTCATGCAGTGGTTTGGCTTGCTGGGACTTGCAGTTCACCACCTCCACATGTATTCCTTTCAGGAAGCTCAGAGTTCAACAGGTGAGGTCAGAGGTAGCTTCCTCTTGGATTGCTTAGCAAAACACCAGAAGGATCACTACTGATTTGAAGCAGGCTGTGTCCTCTAGGCCAGTGGTCATCAACCCTGTCCTCAGGGCCCACTAACAGGCCAGGTTTGCAAGATAACCAAAATACATCACAGGTGATATAATTTGCTGCTCAGTGATTGCAGTATTCTAGTCTGCACCTACCCAAGGTAATACATAAAACCTGGACTGTTAGTGGGCCCCGAGGACAGGGTTGATGACCACTGCTCTAGGCTAATCCTCAGTCTCCAGCTGATCAATCTACTACTCTGCTCTGGTAAGCCTGACGTCTGTTACTAACTGCTGTTACTTGTCTGGACTGTTTTTATTATCCTTGGAGTTTTGCCTGCCTGCCTAACTGCCTTAGCACTGAAGATTCGGATGGAGAAGTTGATTTTATTTTATTTATTTGGTAGTTATTTATTTTTATTTTTTTTTAAAAGAGAGCACATCCTCTGTTTTACAGAGAGAAGAGCCCAATGCGTGCTAAATGCCCGCAAAGAGGTTCCTAATCAGCCTCAAAGGAGTAAACAGGAGACGGGACATGACAAATCGCAGAGTCGCATGCAGCTGGATAGACGCCTGTTGTCGCTGCGTTCTAGATCTCCCTCACCCTTACCTCACTTTAGTCGCTCGGACTGGAGCCAAGAGAGGTCAAGACATCAGAAAGCCTTTAGAAAGAGCATATCTGGGCGCAGACAGAGAAGAAGATCCTCTTCTTTGGATAAGTCTTCATCGCCAGCCCAGGCAGAAGAAGGATCCTGTTGGGCCTGCTGAGCTGAGCTCATCAGAAGAAAGTGCGTTTGTGTATCTTGCTTCAAGGAGGCGGCTCAGGACAATGCTGCAAATGCACGTCAGGTTAAATCCTACATTAAGGACACAGTCAAGGAAGGGTTAAACAGCCTTTCAAGGAATCCTGCTCATCCTGCTGTAGCTTTAAGCATCTGCAGATTCAGATCATGTGTTTTCACGGCGTTTTAACTCAAGTCGATAGCGATTCGGATCCATCTGAGGCTGTGATGGTCTCGGAATCGCATAAGTTTGATTTTTTTCGCACTGGTTCCCCCCTTGGTGGAGGCTGTTAAGGATACGATGAAGTGGCAGGGAGAGTTGTCACCTCCAAAGAAACAGCAGAGATACTACCCGTATTTAAAGAAATCCTTACCTTCCTTTCCATTCATTTCTGAGATTAAAGAAGTATTTGATGATGAGTGGGCGGGGCCTGAGAAGGGGCTCAATGTGCATAATAGAGTATCGAGGCTGTAACCCTTGGGACACTACGCCTAAGTTGGATACTTCATTGCGAAGATTCGCTTGCCACATTCCACTTCCGCTGGAGGATTCGGATGCCTTTAGGGATCCTATGAACCACAGAATAAATGCAAACCTGATTAAAAAAAAAGGAAGTTGTATAGTTTGGCCGGAGCAGCCTGCAGGCCGGCGGTAATGCTCACTTCTGTGGCAGAAGCGCTTGGGGTGGAGTCGCACCTGTGCGTTTATTTTTATTTATTTTGGTGCTTTTTGCAGTACCATTTATTTACTGTGGTCTCCTTGGGGACGTGTTATGTGGTGCAGCTCTGCGGAATACAGGAATGCATGGGTGTGAATCCAGCCTTAGACTGGAGGTAGCGGAGCTGGTGGATGGATGTTCAGATGAAAGTCTGGGAAGTGACAGTTCTTCTCTTTTGCAATTTTCAAGACTGCTTTAGATTTTGTGGCTGAAGTGGCTGTTGACCAGGTCAGGGAGCTGGTTAAAAAATGAAAGCAAAGATATTGGCTCATTCCTTCACAGCCCACAGAGCTTTATGGTTGAAGCATTGGTCAGCTGATAAAGCTTCTAAGCACAGTTATGTTAAGTTCCATTCGGTGGGAAGCTACTATTCCGGAAGACTTAGAATCAGCAATTCAGCGGGTTTCCAGCGACAGATCTAGCCTAATCCTGCAGAAGAGAAAAATTCAACAGCAGCCCTTTCGGTTTAACAAGAGATCCAAAGAAGGATTCAGAGGCCAGTGCTTACAGTTTTTCAGACAGTGGAAGCAAGCCGCTTCAACCTTCCAGAAACCTTCCAAGCCTAGGGCCAACGAAGCTCCTAAGGCTTCAAATAGGTCCTTCTGAAGGTGTCTCCACTTGACCCTCTCGAGTAGGAGCAAGACTCAGGGAGTATGTTCCCCTCTGTTTTTGGTCCCAGAGGCTTCAGGGGGTTTCTGAATTCTTACATGAAGGTACCACGATTCAAAATTGAGTCATTGGACTCAGGAGACTGGATGGTTTCCATCGATCTGGTGGTGCGTATCTTCTTGTTTCCATAGACGCATCTCTCCATCGATTTCTCAGATTTTCCGGGGAATGCTCTAATTTTCAATTTTAATGTCTCCCATTCGGTCTCTGCACGACTTTGAGAATGTTCTCAAAGCTACTGTCTGCTGTCATCGCGACTCAGGGTCAAGGGAGTGCAAATATTCCATTATCTAGACGACATGCTACTTCTGGGTCCGTCAAATGAGCTCCTTCTACTTCATGTGAATTTCACCTGTAAAACACTAGCTTGTTTCGGTTGGTTGTTCAACTCTCGGAAGAGCCAGATGCATCCGACCCAAAATGTTGGAGTATTTGGCAGTACAATTCCACACGGATCATGGTGGTGGTTCTCTTTCTCAGAGGAAGGTCCAGGAGATTCAGTCTTAGACAAAAGCAGTGATAGCCAGGCCGTCTATGATGGTGAAGCAATGCATGCAGTATCTGGGGGTTCTATCAGCCACAGTTCCAGTAGTCCCGTGGGTCCGGTGGAGCAGAAGGAGGTTTAAATGCAACTTTCTTCTTCAGTGGGATCGTCACTCCTTGTTCCAGAAAAATTATCTGCCAATTCCAAGAATCGGGTCCCTGGTTTGGTGGTCAGTACATCGCAATATTTCCCGCGGACTTCCATTGAAGGCCTCAGAACCAATAGTGGTGACAGCCAATGCCAGTCTGGCAGGCTGCGGGGCACACTGCCTGGGACAGCAGGTTCAAGGCCGATGGAACTTTTGTGGGGTGAAGAGTTCAAGTTTCCTGGGATTGGATGCTGTTAGACGCGCTCTCTTAGCATTCCAACCTATGTTGCGAGGTCGAACTGTCAAGAGTCTTTAAACAACTACGGGGGCTTAGGTGTCTCATCAAGGGGGCTCAAGAAGTCGCGCTCTCCTTCAGGTGGCATGTCAATCTACCTATGCGCAGAGAAGAATCTCGACTCTCTTACTTCATCTTATCTCCCAGAGCCTGGGAATGTTTTAGCAGATCACTTGAGTCAAGTCTTTGAGGATCACAACGAATGGGGCCTCAATCGATAGATCTTATGGCATTGGAGGAGAATTGCCAACCGCCTTGCTTCTCCTCCCGGACCTGGCATCCACAGGCGTTGGGTCGGGGTGCTCTGTCCAGGTCTTGGAATTTGTCCTTGGTATATGTGTTCCTGCCGCTTCCATTGGCTGTCGAAATCCTGCTGAAGATTCAGCGAGAAAGGATCACAGCAATAGTAGTCTTACCTTACTGACTCAGGCAGCCGTGGTTCCATCTTGCTTTGCAGGATAAAGTTGGGCTCACCAATCCCATTGCCTCTTTGTCAAAATCTTTGCGGAGTGGGGCCTGGCACCCGAAGGATGAAGTTTAATAACTTGGAAGTGAGAGGGAGGCTTGAGCTGGCTTGGGTCTCTCGGGCAGTATAGTGGAGACATTATTACAGGCTCATAAGAGGTCCACGATTGTGACCTATTACCAGATCTGGAATACTACGGAAAGGGTTTGGGGCCTTGGATCTCCTTCGGTATCTAACATTTTGGAATTTCTGCAGAGTAGTCTCTTAGGGTTATCTTATAATTCCCTGAAGGGTCAAATCCCCGCTTTGTCGGCTATGTCATGTACAATATGAAATAGAAGGGGGGAGGGAGTTTTGGGACTTTGAGCGAAATTCCGGCCTGGCAGGGTCGTATATTTCCATTTCTATCAAAGTGATATATGCATGAGCACACCGGCCAAAGCCAGTGGGCAACAAAAAAGGGGGGTTTGGGACTTTAAATGAAGCTCATGGTTAGCAACACAGTCATAGGTGGATTGATAAGTCGTTTGATAATTCATATATAACAATGGTGACAGAGATATTCATGATAAAGCTTGACAGAACACTTCGACTAAGTAGTGATACTAAATACAGTAGTCAACATACTAGTTACTAGTGTCATGTAACAAGACAAGTAAAAAGGTAATAACATGGGTAAAAAACAACATTTGCTGGATAGATCCAGGGAACAACCACATTGCTGAATAAGTAAACAGATATTGCACGGTAATGCCTGCATGATCTATGGCCTAAAAGACACCGAAGGGGGGGGCGCATGCGCGAAGCCTAACATGGAGGACGCTTCCTGCTAGAGCTCCGCACTCCTCACCGCTAACTCGGGAAACATATAGCCGTCTGAGCCACCCTCACGCCCTACTCTTCCAGGGATCGGTACCCGAAGCTCCCGGGCACAGACCGGGATGGTTCTAACAGGACATCGTGGCAAAAACAAGCCAAAACCCATCAAAGAGGCCCTCGCCCGCGCATCAACCAAAATGGCGGCGAAAGCACTCGTCAAACAACAAGCGGCGTCCTCGCCTAGGCCCGAGCCCACAGACAGTGGGGAAGAAGATGAATCGGATTTTCATATCGGTTCTCCGGCTCTACCACCACCAGGTATGAACCAAAGCTCCTTTCTCCAATATATGGAGACCATGCTCCAGAAGGCCCTGAAAGCCACCTCGGACCTCGGACCAAATTACCACCAGACTCTCACGGGAGATCCGTGAAATAGGCCAGCGCACATCAGACCTGGAGACCCGGGTAGACGATATCGAACTGACACTGCAGGAACATGCCCAAGAACATGCAGCTCTCCGCGAGGAGAACGCTACCCTTCTATCCCGCCTCGAGGACGCCGAGAATCGGTCCCGCAGGTCGAACCTCAGGCTCAGAGGAATCCCCGAAGTGATAGATGATGTGCAATCTTTTACTACAGCCCTGTTTCAGGAGCTGGCTCCATCAATCCCTATCGAACGGCTGGAATTCGACCGCGTCCACAGAGCCCTGACCCGCCGTCAGAGTGATGGCCCGCCTCGAGATATCATCATAAAGCTCCACTTCTTCCGCACAAAGGAGCAGCTTCTAACTGCGGCACGTAACAAAGAAGCGTTATTGTTCCAGGGCCACACTTACCAGCTATTCTCTGATCTTGCTCCTCTAACCATCGCAAAGCGCAGAGCCATGAAACCGCAACTCCAGGTACTCATGCAGCACCAGATCAGATACACATGGCGATTCCCCTTCGCCCTGCAATTCACCCACCAAGGCCAGCAGCATACCTGCACATCCCCGGATTCCCTGCAGCGCCTTCTGGAGTCACTACGCCTAGCAACACCAGAGAACCGATCTGATCTCAATCTCCCCCGCACACCAGCACGATCGGCTGCACACCCATACTCGGCCACACCGACCCGACACCAACCGACGCCTTCATCGATTCGTAGAGGGACCCCTTCACGACCACCAGAAGACAGCTTCTCTAGCCCAAGAGCCCGTCCGCCCCGCTGATCCTGACGAGGTTGTCTTCAAGATTTATCTTTAACTTTCTCTTTTTGCATGTCTCCCCTCCTGATACCAGGTCCTCGGTAGCCTAAAACAGAGCGTTTAGGCCTTCCTTTTTTCACCCTGGAACACCCGAACCGAGACCTAGGGGGACATCCAACCGGTACGCGCCTTCTTTCTTTTCCCCTCCTCATGGAACCGCTTCCCTACAACCGAAACATGATGGCTCAGACGGCCCTCAACCCTACGGTATAATACCCCCTTTCCCTCCCCCCCTTTTTTATTTTTATTTTTATTTATTTTTATTTTTTGTCCCCCCCCTCCCCCCACTTTTTTCCTTTTTTAAGTTTTAATTTTAATTCCAGAATTCCCTTTTGATGCTGGACAGTAGCCCTACAAATGTGTACTAATGCCTAATTGGCCAGTCCCGCATTATTCTGCTGTCCTGGACAACCACTTTTACACTATTTGCTAACCTAGTTGCCTAATAGGTTATTTTTCTGTGCTACACGATGAGTCTGCTGCATCATGTTTAGAAAAGTATCCCTTTTCCCCCCTCCCCCCCCCCCTCCCCCCCTTCCTTTCCCTCAGACCCCCTTCCCCCCCCTATCTTCTTCCCTTCCCCCCCTCCTCCCTCCCTCCCTCTTTCCCTCCCCCTCCTCCCCCCCCACCCCCCCTCCTCCCCTCCCCCCCCCCCCCCCACCCCCCCTCCCCCATCTCTTCCCCTCCCCTCCCCCATCTCTTCCCCCCACCCCATTCTCCCCACCTCCTCCACCTTACCCTTCCCCTCATCCCTCCCCTGCTCTCCCCCTTCCCCCCCTCCCCCTCCCCTTTCCCTTTATCCTCTCCCTCCCTCTTCCTCGTCCCACCCCCCACCCCTCCCCTCCCCCCCCCCCCCCCCCCCCTTACCATCCTTCTCCACCTCCCTCTTAAAGCTTACCTCTCCCAAGTGCTAAATGTTACATGTGTTACATATATTATGAGATTTAAATGTTACCACATCTCACACCCTGTTTATTGTTTACACTAAGTTCCGATGTTACTTTTACTATCTCCCTCTAGCGGTGGGGAGCAGTCACTGCTTACCCCCTTCCGGTGCACCCACCCTGTGCCTGGTTTCAGCGGCAGGGTCTGTGCACTCCTTAGTTGGGCATTTTATTTAGCCCACTACACTACTGCCTGTAAATGGTGTGCCCTACGCACCACACCCCCCCCCCCCTCCCCCCCTCTTCTCTCACTTTTCCCCCTTTCCCATCTTCTTTCCCCTCTTACTTTGTCGGTCGGCACACACACACGACCCACTACTTCTTAATAGTAATACCCCGCCATTACCATGGCTCCTTTAAATATCCTTTCCCTTAATGTTAAGGGACTCAATTCCCCAAATAAAAGGGTGAAAGCATTCCAGACTTTTGCGTCCCTTAAAGCCAGTATAGTTGCACTCCAGGAAACCCATTTTGCGGCCAAGCATACCCCCAAGTATTTCAGCTCCCGCTACCCTCAAGTCTTCACAGCCTCCGCAACCACTAAACACAGGGGAGTTCTACTTGCTTTCCATCATACCCTCCCTTTTATCCCCTCAACCGAAATAAAAGACCCTGAAGGACGCTACATCATTTTAGTAGGCCTATTACAAGACATTGAAATTACTATAGTGTCCTACTACGCACCAAATACCAACCCAATCCCCTTCTTCTCACATCTCCTCCAGGTCATTAAACAACACTGTAGAGGCACCCTCTTCATGTGCGGTGATTCGAACCTAACTCTTCTCCCACACCTAGACAAATCACCATATACCTCTGAACGTCATACCCTCTCAATTCAGTTCCGCAAACAACTTCAGGAAGCTTCCCTTATAGATACATGGCGAGAATGCAACCCGCTGAAGAAAAACTACACATTTTACTCCTTCCCCCACAAGTCATTTTCAAGAATAGACCACATATTCGTTCCTACATCCTCCTTCCCGATAGTACAGAACTCCGTTATCTCTCCGATCCCCTGGTCAGACCACTGTGCTGTTGTCACCACAATCTCTTCACTGATCCCCCGACCCACTAGCAGCTCATGGTGTTTGAATGAATCACACCTCACCAACCAATCCTATTGCTTTGATATCCAAATAGCCCTTAGAGAATATCTACAACACAACTCCACCCCAGAAATATCCCCAATTCTCCTCTGGGAAGCCCACAAGCCTGTCATCCGAGGCAAATTGATTTCTGTAGCCACCCAACTCAAAAGAGACAAAAAGCTGAAACTGCAGCAATTAGAGCTCTCCTTTCACCAACAATTTCTGCAATTTCAAGCCTCTCCTACCGAGGAAAACAAATTATCCCTAGATAAAACCAAACTCGAGCTTGACCTTTTACTTGCCGAATCTGCCGATAAAGCAATTCGTAGCTCCAACCATACGATCTACACTAAAGCTAACAAACCTGATACATTTATGGCCCTTCGACTTCGTCGACCCGACAGAATCCACAAACCGATCAGACTTAAAATTGCGAACGACATCCACACTAGTAATCCCCTTAAGATTCTCTCAGAATTTCGTAACAAACTTGCCAAACTATATGAAAATAGTAACGAATTCCCAGTACATCAAGCAGAGGCACTATTTAACAATCTCCCAATACCCCAGCTTTCTGACTCCAATAGAGAATCTATGGACTCCCAAATCACGATTGCTGAGGTCCTGGCAGCCATCAAAACGTTAAAGCCTAACAAACGCCCTGGCCCGGATGGTTTACCCAGCAATTATTACAAGAAATTTTCAGACATACTGGCCCCTCTCCTTGTCAAATCCTTTAATGCCCTCCTACACCAACACTCCTTCGGCAGAGATACCCTCACAGCCATCATCTCCATGATTCCCAAACCCAATACAGACGACACCCTCTGGTCCAATTACAGACCTATATCCCTACTGAATGTGGATATAAAGATTCTAGCAAAAATCCTAGCTCTTCGTCTCAACCCAATTATAGGCAAACTGATCCACAGGGACCAGGTGGGGTTCATCCCCCAGCGACAGGCCAGCGACAACATTAGACGGGTCATTCTTCTACAACACCTAGCGAAATCACGTAATATACCCATGCATCTCCTATCGCTTGATATTAGAAAAGCTTTCGACACTGTCTCCTGGTCCTACCTAGATTTCATCCTGAAGCGCTGGGGCTTTGGCCCTCACTTTCTCCAGTGGATCAGAGCCCTTTACACTAATCCCCAAGCATTTGTAAAATACTCAGGATTTCGCTCAGAAAGCTTCCCAATCCAGAGAGGGACAAGACAGGGTTGCCCCCTCTCCCCCTTAGTTTTTGCCCTGGCAATTGAACCCCTAGCTGAACTAATTAGAACAAACCCCAATATCCAAGGCCTGGAGATTGCCTCAGTCACCCACAAACTATGTTTATTTGCTGATGACGCACTCCTATTCATTACCTCACCCCATACTACATTGCCAAATCTCCTACTACTTCTGGACAAATTTGCTCGGATCTCAGGCTTGGAAGTTAACCAGTCAAAGTCTAAGGCGCTGAATGTATCCCTGCCCACATCCACTCTCACCCAACTTCAAAACAATTTCTCCTTTCAATGGTCCTCCACATCCTTACCCTACCTAGGAATAAAGCTCACTACTAACCCGTCAGATCTATTCCAGAAAAATTACCTTCCCATGCTGACCCACCTCACCTCTCTTCTCAACGCCTGGCGACCCCTTTGTATTTCCTGGTTGGGCCGCATAGCTGCGGTCAAAATGTCGCTACTCCCCAAGCTACTATATCTTTACAGGGTATTGCCAATTCTAGTACCCCCCTACTTCCACAGAATTATCCAAAACCGAGTGTTCAAATACATATGGGGCTCTACAAGACCTAGGGTCTCCAGAAAGATCTTACTCCGAAACAAAAACTCTGGTGGTTTGGGAGTACCGAATTTTCTTAAATACTACCATGCGGCCCAACTAGCACAAATAACGCTATACCTCGCCAAACATGAGATCCCGATCTGGGTGAGCCTGGAAGCAATTGACCTTTACCCTACCCTTATCTCCAATGTCCTATGGTTGCCAGCCTCTCTTCGAGGGCCCATTTCTAATCCCGTGACCCTCCACTCTTTGAGACTCTGGGATAGACTACGAACCTCCTTTGCACTAACATCTCCCCATACTCCTCTCCTCTCCTTCCTAGATCATCCTCAATTTTTTCCAGCCTCCTCTGAAACAACCTCTTTCCAAACCTGGAGGCGACTCGGTCTGAGTCGTATATGTGACTTAGTTGTAGGGAACTCTATAAAAACGTTTGTAACCCTACAATCTTCAACGCAACTTCCCAATAGGGAATGTTTCCGTTACCTTCAGGTGAGTCACTTCCTGCAAACACACTTAGGGTCTAGCTTTGCACTAGGCCCCCTTTCCATATTTGAAAAGGTATGCGACTCGGACCCACACGCCCCAGGTATCATTTCAGATTTCTACTCCTATCTCACCTCTGCCCCAGGTGCTCTCCCTCCCTATGCCCAACAATGGTCCAAAGACCTTACCAAAGACCTGGATGCAGATGAATGGTCCACTGTCTGGGCCAACACCAAAATTTCGTCCCAAAATATCCTCGCACTCGAAGCTAGCTACAAAGTACTAATGAGATGGTACCTGGTCCCGGCCAGGATTGCCAAGTTCCTCCCATCATATTCTTCTACCTGCTTCAGAAACTGCGGTGTGCGAGGCACACACCTCCACATATGGTGGACATGTCCTATAGTGCGCAGCTTCTGGGCAATAATATTCCAGATGATCTCTACATTAACCCAAGATGATTTCCCCCCAGACCCCTCCCTGGCTCTTTTAAACCTCCTCCCAAATCACCTTACTAAAGCACAAACTCGGCTCATTCTGCACCTTACCACAGCTGCCAAGCAAACCATTGCAAAAGCCTGGAAAACCCCTACCCTTCATATAGCTGAAACTAAAAACAGGGTCACCCAAGCAATGATTCACAGCAAAATTGAGGCCACCATTCTAGATAAGATCCCCAAACACTTAAAAATTTGGCACCCCTGGACCAACCATTTCCTACCCCAAGACTTTGATAACAGCCTCCTTGAGCCATAATCCCGTTTATAAAAAGCCCAACCTCAAAACTTACTTTCCGGTCCTGTGTGTGCCGTCCGACCCACCTCTCCTTTGCTGCCCTCCTTTTTCCTTTCTCTCCCTGTCTAACACTATTGCTCCAACTTCCCCTCCTGGACCCCTTCTCTCCCCCCCTCCCCCAAATCTAAGGTAACGTTCTGCCTCCTTATGACTGGTTCGGCTGATAACCTATCTCCACCCATATAATGTGTTACCTTCAGTTTGTCCACCTTGTTAATAGGGGCTCTGGCCCGATTCTGTTTACAACTCTGTAATTGCCTAATTTCATATGTGCACTTATGCTCTCCCGGCCTGAGCACCTTGTATTGTACTATTGCGTCATCCTTACGCACATTACTGAGTACTATGTAAGCACTTACTCTAAAAAGCTGAACTGTTGTTATTTATGTAATGTTTTTGTTTGTTACCAATAAAATATTTGAAAAGAAAGACACCGAAGGGGGATAGTCCATATAAAAAATATGTAGTTGGGGATGCAATCAAGTAGCTCGACGCGTTTCATGGTTCAAGACCACTCATCAGGAGCAGACACGCCATATTTCTAGAATAAAATAAATATGTATGTATAAATCAGCATAATAAAGATGGGTACAAGGGGGACAGGTTGAATCCTAAAGAAAGGTCACGGTACTCACTAGGTATAAGTTGAAAGTGAAAGGTTGGTGGGGATGGGCCATCCGGAAACAGTGCAACCGGGGGCTGGGGCGGGCAACCCCACCACCGCGACCAAACACAGGCATACACTGGGGAGACACAGGAACACGAGGCACTCCAGAGAAGCGATACGACCAATGGGTGTGAAATTGGATGTCTGTAGAGGAAGTGAAGGAACATAGATGCAAAAGGGGAATGAAGAGGGGAGAGGGAGATTAGACCTCCCAGGATCAGAAAGAATTATGGAGGTAACCAAAATAAGGATGAAGATAGCTGAAAAGGTGAAAAGGTGGTGGGTGATGAAAACAAAGCATACGTGAGAAGTAAAGGTGAGATCAATCCCCAGTGGCAAAGCGGACATAGGGAAGCAAAATAAAATAAAGGTGACTAGTGTAGTGCAAAAACTACCTGATATGGCGTCAGAAGGAATATGGTGCAGTGATATGATCCATCCCTCAAGGTGGAGTGTCCTGAGTGCCACATCGTCCCAGCATTATAAGGACGCCTGTAAAAGGGCGCCGCCACGGGAAGGCCCGCGCAAGTCACGCGCGCCAAGACTGAAGGCGGGGGAGGAGCCCCGACCAGGTGCCAGCAACACACCGGCCACTGTCTGAGCCACCCCCGCCATGCCCGCGAGTGTGGGAACAAACGCCGCGGGCGTGACCGCGCCAAACAAGGCACCGCATGTCCGCCGCAGGTGGCATGACGAAATAGAAATATGGCGTGTCTGCTCCTGATGAGTGGTCTTGAACCACGAAACGCGTCAAGCTACTTGAATGAATCCCCAACTACATATTTTTTATATGGACTATCCCCCTTCGGTGTCTTTTAGGCCATAGATCATGCAGGCATTACCGTGCAATATCTGTTTACTTATTCAGCAATGTGGTGGTTCCCTGGATCTATCCAGCAAATGTTGTTTTTTACCCATGTTATTACCTTTTTACTTGTCTTGTTACATGACACTAGTAACTAGTATGTTGACTACTGTATTTAGTATCACTACTTAGTCGAAGTGTTCTGTCAAGCGTTATCATGAATATCTCTGTCACCATTGTTATATATGAATTATCAAACGACTTATCAATCCACCTATGACTGTGTTGCTAACCATGAGCTTCATTTAAAGTCCCAAACCCCCCTTTTTTGTTGCCCACTGGCTTTGGCCGGTGTGCTCATGCATATATCACTATGTCATGTACAAGATATGCTCTACATCAGTTGGTGATCCAATTTTGAGGGGCAACCATAGAAATTTGACGTCAATTGAAATCGTTTTTTCCAAAAGAGGACTTAACACTAGTCTTGGGAACATCGCTGGTTCCTCCGTTTGATCAAGGTTTCTTGTTCATTTTTACTTTTACCAGTTTATTTGTTTTGTAATAGCCGTTGCCTCGGCCAGAAGAATCTCCGTGTTGTGCGCCTTTTCATCTAAAGAACCATATTGTTTGGTGCTCCCAGACAAGACAGTCCTTAGGCCGATACCAAGCTTACTACCTAAGGTTGCCATATAATTTCGTAGGAACTGGGAGGTCATTCTCCCAGCCTTTCCGGCGCATACAGCTGATGAGTGGAGTAGGTTAGACCTGGCCTCTGCGGTTTCAACCTACCTGGAATGGAATAAAAACAAATCAACTGTAGTATTTCCCAATGGGCCCTAAAAGGGTATACAGGCAACTTCCAGAATTGTGTCTTCCGGATTTGTCAAAGACCATACATATTGCATACAGAACGCTGGGCCTTCCTCCTCCTTCAGAGATCAAAGCACATTCAATGAGGGGTATGGCAGCATCCTGGGCAGCATACGCAAAGGTCGCCCCTGTGGTAGTTTGCAGAGCAGCAAGCTGGAGCGCGCCCAACACCTTTTATTAGGCATTACTGGCTTAATTTGGCTTGTCCACCTGAGGAAACATTTGGCTCTATGGTTATTACAGCGGCTGTTGCCCATTAAAAGTTTGAGTACCATTGCATTGAGGGTTTAGCTGATTTTTTGTCTTCCCTCCCTTTTTAATGTTGCTTGGTACATCCCATAGTAGGCTGACATGGGGAGGTCCAGGAATAAGGAAAATTGTTGCCCATACTTACCGTAATTTTCCTTTCCTGGATCCTCCCCATGTCAGCCGGAGGATTCCCACCCAGTTTATCCGTCGCGAGGCGAATATTTTTTGAACACTGGTGTGGGCAGACAGCCGCCCTTTATGGGCTAGAAAAAAGGTGGTCCTGGAGGGGTCAGAGGGGGCGGAGCTGACCCATAGTAGGCTGACATGGGGGGGATCCAGGAAAGGAAAATGACGGTAAGTATGGGCAACAATTTTCCTAAATATATATATATATATATATATATATATATATAATTTAATAGGAAGCCTACAAAAGAAACAGGAGGTAGAAATAGCACATCAGGATTTGGAGCAGACAAGTGCTCAGTCTGACATGGCAACAGACACAACTGTAATTGTACTGACGCCTGTTGAAGATGAGAGCAGCCACGTGTCCACTTCAGGTAAAAAATAATAATTTTGTTTTATAGCTGTTCGATCATCTGCTTCAAGCAGCTCAACGTTTGACAGTAGTACATCAGCGAACCGAATTATTGCAGATTTGAATTAATTAAATGCTGACATTGAGAATGTTCGCACTACCCTGAATTATTTTCCACGCAGAATTTCAGAGATCCTTGAGCAACTATCTACATTTTGAATTGTTTAGATGTTTATATTGTTTTTCATGCATACCCTGGTTCGTTTTTGCACATTAACATGCACCTTTTGTTATACAAACCCATAGTTTTCTTGTCCATCTGTACCATCTAGTGCAAAGCAGACATTTTAGGCCCTTGTCCAACTGCACTTATATGGTTTCACCTGCAATCATGTTGTCCATCTGTACAGTCGAGCACTCAGCTCTACTGGTTGTACAAATGGACACTTCTCTGGAATGGACTTAAAAACAACCTAGCTCAATGGATCCTTATGGTACAAATGTACACATTTCAACATTGCACAGCAGTTGTAGGCAATGTTTTGGCTATATGTACAGTTTAGCACAATGAATACATATTGTGTATATGAACAGTTTTTGGTGTTTCTTGTATATGTGTACAGAATAGTAGTATCTTTATTGTAATAATGTCTGCAAGAATGCGGTTTTACTCCTATGTTTTGGTCCACCTGTACAGTCTTGTATATTGTATACCTATTGTACATATGGACACTTTATATGCTTGTCCACCTGTAGACACTAGCACACTGCATCCCTACTGTGACAATGTTCACTTTTTCCTAATTGCACTACTACTGTACAAAATGCATAGTGGTTTTATATAAAGAGGTTATATTTTTGTATTTAAAAGTTTGTTTTCAAGGAAATACATGTTCATACATACGGGTACAAGCATGAAACCATTCCTGTTTTGGGTTTGGCACAATAAATCTGTGCTTGTTTGAATTTGGTGTGGAGTGTCTTTATTTTAATTATTATGTGCATGATGTCACCTCTATTCACCACACTTGATGTTATACATGATTTGAAATGTCCATTACACATGCACAGAAACTTTGGAGATTATTCCACTTTGCTCGCAGACATGTCAGCACCTCCTAGATGAAGCAATTTTTTTTTTTATAGCAAATGTGGTGTATAGCAAATGCAATAGGTCATTATTGCCTGCTTTCTTTATATTTTTTTACTGCCATGTCAAAGAATAAGGACCATGCATGCACAGACATTTGTGTTTATTTCACTTTTCTTGCAGACTTGTTGTGGCCTATTGTTTTTCCTGTATTTTAAGATCATTTATAGTTGTATTCGAACAGTCGTTCGTGTATTTTCTATACGTTTTCCTTCCGGCTCGAACTTTCCGGGGATCATGCGCAGTTCAATTTCTCTGCCATTAACGATCCGAAATTTGGACGATTTGTATCAAAAAACCCAACATGTTGGATCTGTCAATTTGGGCTGTCGTATGGAAATCACGTGTCGCACATACCACACCCACTATACGAAAAACAGTCGATTTTACTTTCGATTTGGATTTTCGTTCGAAATTCGCATCATGTATGGCCGGCATAAGCCAAGATTTTAAACTTTCTGATATAAGTATATTCTTGCCTATAACACAACTGTAATAGTTTTCATTCCCTGCAGTAACATTGGTCCAAGTGCTGTGTACCAGTATGAACCCATACACAGAGGTCCATTTAACATTACCTAGCTCAATGCGGAATGTCTGCCTCATGGATTTCCACTCCTCAGGGTCGGATTCGCCTTCCTCACGCAATAAGTCTACCATCAGGTACATAAGGTTTAACAGAACACTGAAATAAACAACAAACTACTGAAATGTAGCAAATCAAGTGGAAAATTGTGAATTTTTTGAATAATACATAATTCATCTCACCGCAGATCTGTACTGTCAGCTAGAGAAATGGCTGGTTTCCGAACAGCATTGCTACAGGCTGCGCTGTTTCTAGAATTAATGTGAGAAGTGCCAAATATATTAAAATGTACTGTTTTGAACAATTAGACAACTATCACAGGTAAAGGTCTAGCAATAAATTAGCTTACATGCTACAGTTGGTCATAAGTTTACATCAAAGAACATAAGCTCCACAAATACATTTTGCAGTCAAGTTGTATTTTTCTTTGTGTGCCATTACCCATAACCAAAATTCCTATCCCATTTAACCTAGCTGCAACCAGGAATTCCCTTGTTGTGCACCAGAAAATGGTGATGGGAGTACCAACCAGCAAAGCACCTTGTGTTGTCTTGCCAAGCAACATTGATGTTTTTATAATTGTATTGTTTCAATGGTGTTTTTAAAAGAATAAAGGATAGGCTAAATAAATATGTAATTATTTTATATTAATCATTTTTTTGATTAGTTGGTTGCCCTTTAAGTCCCAATAGAGGATGGAATAATGGTGTCTCTGGACACTGAACATGAACTGCAGGTTTACTGCTCTGCCATTGAAGGACAAAAAGGAAGCCAAGGAAAATGTATTAGTTGTATCTCTGGCAGGTCCCATCTTGGTAGTATGACGTTTACGGTCATCATGCCATTTGATTATTCTAATCTCATTTTCACATAAACTTGATTCCTTCTTCAAATAAGCCACATTACAAAACAACAGGCACTACTAAAAATGGAACATCTACTCAACTGCTCCACTCTACCATCATTCAGGATCAAAACCTATCTAGGAAAAAAATACAAAGCAGTATTTTCAAGCAACAGTATGTTTGACATCTTTCTTCTGATGGCTGGCAACAGACAGTGCTTGTAGGAGGAAGCTGAGAGAGGGTAGAGGATATAGAACCCAAGCCCTACCACTATTCGTGCACACAAGGGTGGGGGGGGTAAACCAGAGCTGCTGATGGGTAGGAAAACGACTCAACCTTGCAACACAGCCAGGGGCTCCATTTACATATGTTGCTTTGCTTATAGTTGTGTCCGAGTAAAGTTTAAGCTGACATAATCCTGACAACATTACGAAATCCTGCCCATTCGGCTACTTTTGACAACTCCTACTCTGTCGTCAATTCTAACCCCTCTTCACACAGCTGTCATCCAGCCTGGTTCCACATCCCCTTCTGCAGTTCTTGTACCTTAGGCTGGTGTTACTATTGGCTAAGTCTAATGTGCAGCTACGGCTCCCTACTGCTGAGTGTGAGGGGGGTAGGAGACAACACACACCTAAACTCAAGGCTCTGGCTAATAGGGGAATGCATTCACTCAGGAGGCAAAATAATTTTACCAACCATCCAGGCAGTCACAGAATAAAACAGCTGCACAGGCACGCTGTGGCATAAATACAGGGCTGAGTTAAGGCTGGGTTCACATATATGAATTGGATGTGTTTTTAATCCAATTGGCATAACATGCAAGTGTGACCAGTATGTAAAGGGGGGAACCAACTGCGCAAACCAATATACAAGGATAAAAACCAATATGAACAACTAGCAATAAAATTAAAATTAAGCAACTGCCGCAGCCACCATCAGGGTGTTCACACACCAATGCACAGTAAAAAGGGATATATATAAAATATATAAAGAATGGGGTGCAGACACCAAACTAAATAAGTAATAAAATTATCACAGGGTAATAGATAATAAGAGAAATAAAACTAATAAAAATAAATACAATACTAATTAATAAAAAAAAAAAAAATATATATATATATATATATATATATATATATATATATATATATATATATATATATATATATATATATATAAAAATGTGGTGCTTGCTGCTGAGAAGGATAGCAATCCTGTGGGAGGGCTCCAAAGGACAGCTTCCAACAAAGCGTCTCAAGATTGATAACTTCAACAATGGTGTATAGCAGCAAGTAATAAACCGTGCTATACCAATAAATAGACAATCAAAAAAAATAATAAATTAACGTCCAATGGTGAAAAAAGTGTCCAGTGCAAAATAAAGTGCGTTTCAAGAAAATTGTGCAACGATCACTTGTGGATCAAATAATGAACAAAAAATTCATAATTCATAAATAGACGCAAATATTCATGCCACAAATATATAAATATGAAAGTGAATATATATATATATATATATATATATATATATATATATATATATATATATATATATATATATATATATGAATAAAACATAGATAAATCAGTCCAAGCAATAAGATATCCAAAAAATTTTAAAAAAATGACAAAAATTGCTGCATGCCAAAAAATTCCTGTGCAGAAAAGTGAAAAAAAAAAAAAAAAAAAAAAAGTAATGTGCAACACAAAAATTACTAAAAGGTGTTATGATCCAAAATTAAGCAGAAAAAATGTTATTAAAAATCCACTGCAATCTCTATATGTGCAGATATCAATAGTTGTATATCCTCCTGGTGACCGTGTACTTCTCAGTAGTGGTTTTCCTCCATGCGTGATCTAAGTGCCTGATAGAAAATGATTCCCCCAGCCCCTTACCTCACAGTAAGGGGGCAAACGCCTTACAACAATCCAGCTGGACAGAAATCTTACAATCAGCAAGCAAACCGATCCTTGGAGCTCCTTATTTCTTCTCAGCATATATGCTCAACATAAGGGCAGAAGAGAGGGAAGGAGGGACTCCATTGTGCAGTAAAATATATAAATTTTATTAAGAACAAAGTAGTAACTCACAGTTAGAATCAATGAACAGCGCTGTGTAAAAGTGTGGATGGTCCCGGCCGAGACCACACACGGCGTCACCAGACTCGGGTGAGCGGCGGTGACATATGTATACTAGCGGTTGCCATAGCAACCGCGCGGACTCACTTCTGGGTTAGATTAAAACAGATACAAGCAAATACAATCTTCTTATAGTGTGTACAATAGGTTAGATCGGTAAAAGATATATATTTAAATTCAGAACAGGGCAGGAATGCTACGTGTGGGAGCGAACGGTGCAGCGCCATCTAGCGATATGGGTCTGGGAACAACACACCATGGCATTATTTTCCAGCTCAATGCAAGACAATTAATACAGCGCCATCTAGCGGCAAGGGCCCGGAAACAACAGCAACATGCATTTTACGCTCCTTATCAGTTTGAACAGACAATCCAGACAACACTATCCTAGAACCATAGATCACTGGGCATCAAGCCACAGCACTTCAAAGTAACCAGCAAAGAATCAACAATCAATTAAAAGACAAATAACGGCCAGAGGAACCAAGCAGACCACTTAATTTAGCCAGAAGATGTAACAATGGGCAACAGACAACACCTACCCGATAGGGGATAATACCTATCAGATAATATAAGGAATAGGCTATTTAGATGAAGATGGTATCAAAATAAACAGAGATCTGACTAAAATCAACCGATTTAATAAGCTTACGTCATCAAACAGCAGCTTGGCTAAACCTCTAATGGTAGGAGAGTAGAGAGTACATAAAGCAAGGACAAGGGACCATAAATTAATCATTCCTGGAATAAATAACACAACAGTCGTTGCCAACTAATAAGGTGACAATATACAATAAATTAATTAGACTGGTAATCAGTGACCGGATTTCCCCAGGCACTTTCCCCCCTTCAGAGTAAAACCCTAGATAAAAATGATTAGGTATAATAGTTATAAATAATTATCAACCAGAAAAATATTAAAATAGGTATATAACCATATAAAAATATTAGGTAAAAACTGCTAATATATATATATATATATATATATATACATACATATACACACACACATACATATATACACACACACATACACACACATGGGGATGGAGGGGGGGGGGGGCTGCATTGCGGTCGGTTTTGAAAAGGGTCCTGTGCATTTTTGGGTCCGGTTCAGGTGCAAGTTCAGGGAAAAATATCTATATATCTATATCATACACAAATCTATATGGGGTTTGCTTTCAGTGAAGGAAATTTGGTAGTTGTGTGCGGTGTGAATTGAAGCTCTGTTTTCACAGCTAATTGACAAAGTAGTTGTTCAGCGTTTCAGGTCAGTTTTTGATTAGGATCAGGTTAGGATTGTATTAGTGTCAGGTCTACATTCGGATCAGGTCAGAATTCTATCCTGTTCACAACTGAATGACATGTGCGATTCAGTAGCATTCCCATAGAAAATGGCCCTTAATTTGCACCTGAGCCGGATCGCACCGCTCAAAAAACTGACAGGACTGTTTCAATTCGCAATGAATCCGCACTCCGGCTGCACCGGACATATGTGAACAGGCACAATAGAAAGCAATGTTCTTTCACATGTCATGCAAATTGAATGCGGTTCAAAATGCATCCAATTCGCATATGCGTAAACCTAGCCTAATGGTTTATGGTATTAGCATGCCTATATACTATGGTTTAAAATTGGGCAGTGTTTAGTGCACATAAGCCTCTGTGCCTATAGGCTCCTTAATTGGTAAATTCGGGCTTAGTTTCAGTATATAGAAAAATGCCTTGTAAAAAGGCACCAATAAAAATGCTACATGACAGTCGACTGATGTAACCGTTTCTAAACAGATTGATTGCTAATCTGATGTCTAGGGAAGGCCTCCAAACCCGAGACAAGTAGGAAGGAAGAACCATTAACCACTTCCCGCCTGGCCTATAGCAGAATGCTAGCCGGGCGGGGGTTTATTTAATGGGCACTGATATGCAGACCTGATGGGAACTGATAGGTGGCACTGGTGGGCTGCATTTATAGGCACTGATTGAGATCACTGATGGACACTAAGTGACATCACTGGTGGGCATTGATTGGCATCATAGGTGGGCACTGACAAGCATCACTAGTGGGGCTGCACTGATAATCAACGCAGATGTCCCCACTGAGGAAAGCCGCTTATCAGGCTATGCGCGCCCCCAGGGCATGTTCTGAAGGACTATAGATGACGTCCACTCAGAAGTGGACATCATCTGATGTCCTTCAGAACATGCCCCGGAGGCTCGCATAAGCCTGATGAGCAGCTTTCCTCAGTGGGGACATCTGCATTGATAATCAGTGCAATTATCAGTGCAGCCCCATAAGTGATGCCTGTCAGTGCCCACCAGTGATGCCAATTCCTGCCGCCTATCACTGCCCATAAATGCTGCCCATCAGTGCAACCTATCAGTGCTCATTAGTGCAACCTATCAGTGCTCATTAGTGCAACCTATCAGTGCTCATTAGTGCAACCTATCAGTGCTCATTAGTGCAACCTATCAGTGCTCATTAGTGCCTCCTCATCAGTGCTCATTAGTGCCTCCTCATCAGTGCAGCCTATAAGTGCCCATCAGGGCAGCCTACAAGTGCCCATCAGGGCAGCCTCGTCAGCCCACATCAGTGAAGGAGAAAAAGTACTTATTTACAACAAATTTTAGGGGAAGGGTGATATTTTTTTTATTTTTGCACTGATCTATGAATTTGGCATCTAGCTGGGATTGTAGGGGTGCCTCTAGTTAGTCTTTCTCAGTTTTTGGATTGAAGCCACAGTCTGGGCTGCCCTGTTGCCTTTTTTTTTTGCATTGTGTTCTAGTGCTTCAACCCACTTCCATCAGTTTATGCTTACCTGCCATGGCACCACTCAATTCAGCAGCCTGTCTACGCTGCTGTGAATATTGTACTTTAGGTGTCCCTATAACTCATGTTTTTTCCTACTTGGAGTATATGCCATAAAAATCCGACCCTCCTCATATGTATCCATAACTAGTGATGACCAGAGAGATTAAACTGCTGTCCTGAAATGGCCAGGGCATGATAGCAAAGGTTAAGCGGGCCCTGATATTTCAGTACCTTAAGCAACATGAACCTCACTTGATTTTCCTTCAAGAAACCCATCTTACTGACAGCAAAGTATTGACCTTGAACCAGGGTGGATATAAATCAATGATTTAACCACTTAAGTACCAGGCACTTCCCCCCCTTCCTGCCCAGGACAATTTTTAGCTTTCACCGCTGTCGCACTTTGAATGACAATTGCGCGGTCATGCAACATTGTACCCAAACTAAATGCTTATCATTTTCTTCCCACAAATAGAGCTTTCTTTTGGCAGTATTAATTTTTTTTTCTGCGGTTTAAAATGTTTGCGCTGTAAACGAAAAAAAGACAGAATTTTGAGAAAATAAATAAAAAAAATTGATGGGCACGGATAGGCGGCACTGATGAATTACTGACAGGCATTACTGAGTGGCACTTTCAGGCATTACTGATGGGGCACTGACTATCACTGCTGTGGGCACTGATCTGCACTTTTATGGGCACTGACAGGCTTTTTAGAGGGGGACAGGCTGGCAGGTGATGGGCAAGGATTGGCAGCTGATGGCACCTTTTGATGGGGCTGTGCTGATAATCAATGTGCTTATCAGCACAGACCCGCCCTTCTGACAGGCTGGTGGTATTCGCCGATCGGCTCTCCCTGTCAGCGTGAACCGAGGAAAGCCGTTTACCGGCACTTCCTGGTTCACGCGATTATCAGCTGTGGTTGGCCACAGCTGATCACATGGTATGAAGCCTCTGTCAGAGGCTTCATACCACGATTGGAGTTGCGGTGTGTTAGACTGACACATCGCACCTCCGATCGCCGCGATGCTTGCCCCCACGGGCGCGCGCGCCGGCTCTGTTATCCTGATCACATCATATGACGTCCAATCAGGATAACTAAACCACTTTGCCGCCATCGTTTTGCTATACGGCAGGCGGTAAGTGGTTAAAAAATTTGATTTGAATCGAATTTTAAATTAATAAAATGCTTTTGGAGTAAAAATGTATCCAAAGATAGCTTTTGATTTAAGATACATTATTAGTTTATTCAGCATGAAATGGAGCTTAGTTATGTAGCATGAGGCTGTATATTCTGCAATATTTTCATTTTTGGTAAACTCATTCAATGAATCCAAGCTCTGAAAGCTGAGATAACATGCACTGCATTGATGCAGTCACACAATTTCACAGTAATCATGGGATAAAACAAGGTTCAGGAATATTCCTTTATCCCATTGTTTTGCTATGTACACTACAAACTGTATGATTGAATTGGTTTTGATATCACCGTTTTACTAATCTGACAGCTTATTATTCTAAATAGGAAACCTTCATTTTGTTTGCAAATATTAAAGATTCTAATTACCAGTAAGAATAAGTCCTTACATTTAAAGAGCACCTGTCATTTCAGATCCATCATGGCAGCGCCCCACGTCCCTCACCTTGTTGTGTCACTGCTGCATCACCAGCCATTCTATTCAATTTAATGGAACTGTCGGTGAGTCAACAGCGGGTCAGAGGAGGAGCCGCTGTGGGACAGAGATGACAGTTGCTCTTTAAAAGTTATGATTTAAATTGAGTTGATTGAAATAAAGCCTTTTTACTAGCGATTTAAATCTGGGATTTAAATCAAGTCCACCCTGCCTTGAACAAACCACAGATACAGCATTTATTTGATGCATCTTATTCCGTATATATACTAGGTGGATTGCCATTCTGATTAGTAAGTCACTATCTTGCACAATCCATCAGGTTGTCACAGATTCCGCAAGTAGGCACGTGGCTGTAACATTGCTCATTAGAGGACCTTCATACTGTTGTCAATCGTCACACCAGGGCCGGCCCTACCATGGATCCCGCTGTGTCCGTTGAACCCAGGCAGAACTTTGAGAGGGGCGGCAAATTGACGCCCAAGATTTTTTCCAGCAGTTTTGGGTGTCATCCAGGGGCGGACTGGGCCAGGACTACAACTGACCTCCAGAATGCTCTGCTGCCCTGTAAAAAAGCCGCCCTGCTGCCCTCAACATGCATACTCATATTTGCCGGGCGCGAGGGTGCTCGCACACAGTCTAACACCGGCTGGTAAACACCCGAGCACACAAAGAGCTCAGGTGTATGTGCTGCCGGGGGCAGGGTACCCACAGGAAACAGAAAAAAAAATGAAAGATCCCTTCACAACCGGCTCCCCCAGCAGCCGATGTTCGGGCGCATCTTGCAAGGCTGAGAGGTAATATAAGTTAGTTCTGTGTGACAGGACACATAGGGTGTCCATTTTTTCTAGTAGTGGCTGCTGATCTACTGGATGGCCAAATGCTGCATAACCTGTCATGCTCAAAAATCACTATACAGCCCTAGCCTGCCCCTATACTACCCTAGCCTGTCCATATAATACTGTAGCCTGTCCCTATACTGCCCTAGCCTGCCCCTATACTTCCATATACCAGTTGCATATCATCCATGGGTGCAACATGTTCACTGTAGATGGGCCCTGAGGGGTGGGGGCACTGTGCTGACACACACTGCACCCATGGATGCCCTAGGGCGCCAAGATGGGTGACCGGTAACATGGTGGTTTGTCATAATTTTTCATATAGACAAGGTGTTGCATATAAATCTGACTTCCCGATAAATGTAATTTTAGTTTTAATTATCATGATATTAAATAATGGATGTGGGGTCCTTTTGGTGGATGTGATTTATTTTTGGTGGGATGGCGCAGCATTTCATTTTTGGAAATGTCTTGGGCCAGCCCTGTTCCACGCCCCCCACCTTTTGAACCTTAGGTACTACATAATCTACTGTATATTATAAGGTCTTATTTTCTAACCAAAACAACCAGAAATGAGTGCAGTGCAATCCTCCAACTCAGTGCTACATTAGTGGAAATATGCAACAAATATTAAAATGATAAATTGTTACAATCAGGGCTTTTTTCTGCTGGAACACTCTCTAGCCTGTCACTTAAAGTGTTACTAAACCTAATTTTTTTTTTTTTTTACCTTAACCACTTGCCCACTGGGCACTTACACCAGACCAGATCAGTCTTAACCAGACCAATTGTCAGCTTTCAGTGCTCTCACATTTTGAATGACAATTACTCAGGAATGCAACACTGTACCCATACAAAATTGTTGTCCTTTGTTTCACACAAATAGAGCATTTTTTTGGTGATAGCTAATCACCATTGAGTTAATTTTTTCCACTGTAAATGAAAAAAGACTGAAAATTTGGTAAAAAAATATAAAATTGATTTTCTTTGTTTCTTAACTTAGAAAATTAGTACTTTTTCTTCATAAATTTTGACAAAAATGTACACTGTGGTCAAAATAACCCAAATCAGTGTATATTTCCTTGGTCTGTGTGAAAGTTAGAGTACACAAGCTATGGTGCCAATCACTGAAAATTGATAACACCTGATGTACTGAAGGCCCATCTCATGTCTTGAGGCCCTGAGATGTCAGGAAACTACAAATATCCCCCCAAATGACAACTTTTTGGAAAGTAGACATTCCAATTGTGACGGATCTCGGATGCCTCTTCTGAGCATCTCCGCCAGACCTGTGTCTCCTGTCCTCCAAATGCACCCGCAGCCTGCAGATTCGCCATAACCAGCCCTTAACCCCTCAATGACGAGACAAGCCACACAGGTGTTGAGGGTTAAACATCCAGAGCATAAAACTGTTTATTAAGTTTCAAAAATACACTTTAAACACAGTTGGGGACACCCCCCTTAGCCTTGTCATAGAGGGGGTAGGGGACAAGGAAGAACCAATGGAAACTCAACACTTGTATATTCAAACAGCTTCAGTTGAAACCCATGAAGGGATTATGATAAGCAGGCAGCCCCTCCTAACAGATCCCCTGCTGAGATGTGTCTCCAGTGCAGACCTTTTGTCTACATCCCTTGACCCAACACAATTAAACACAGCAACAAGAGGGGGAGGGGGAGAAGGGATGCAGCATTACATTACCTTATATCAGTGCCATTTTGTATATGTCTTTATAAGCTAAAAGTACATTAATTGTGGAATAAAAGTATATATTTAGCCCAGCCGGGCCAATAGGTTTAGGTAGCCAGGAACGACTCCACAAGCCCAGCCACAGATACCGCATTCACCCGGTTCCGATGAACAGGCGACTCTGGACACAAATGCCTGGAGGTGGTATCTTCTCCAGGTGGTGGGAGATGGCAAATAGCCCTCCAAACCTCATGGTCTCTGCTGGGCCATAGTCTGTGGGTAGGAGATGAGCCCACAACCCCCTCCAAAACACACAGTGACAGTGGGTTCTGTCACACCAATGTATTTATTAGTAAGAGGCATGGTGAGTTTTTTGAAGTTGTAATTTTTTCCCACAATTCTTTGCAAAATAAAGATTTTTTTTTACCACAAAATTGTCTGAAAAAAAAAGTTATTTCTCACACACAGCATATGCATACTTGCAACTACACTCCAAAATACATTCTGCTACTTCTCCAGAGTATGTCGATACCACATGTGTGAGACCCTTTACACAGCCTGGCCACAGAGAGGCCCAACATGCAGGGAGCACCATCAGGTGTTCTACACAGTATTAGCATAAATTACACATATCATTTCTTGACCTCCTCTTACACTTTTGAAGGCCCAGGACAATGCAAATGCCCAAAAAATTACCCCATTTTGGAAAGCAAACACCCCATTGTATATTCTATGAGGCATATTGAGTCTTTTGAATATTTTTTCCACATGTTTTTGGAAAATGTGGAAAGAAAATGAAAATGCATTTTTTTTTTTTACTTGGTTGTCAATTTATAAGATAGTTCTAACACATAGCATGTACTTAACAAAAATTACACCCCAAAATCTATTCTGCTACTTGTCCAGAGTGTGGCGATACCACGTGAGAGACTTTTCCACAGCCTGGCCACATACAGAGGCCCAACATGCAGGGAGCACCATCAGGTATTCTAGGGACATCAATTTCAAATCTAATTTGACTACCTATTACACTTTTGTGAGACACTGTAGTGGCACTGATGGGCACTGTAGTGGAATGGATGTGGTACGGATGAGCACTTCTATGGCATGGATGTGGCATGGATGAGCACTAATGTGGCATGGATGGGCATTAATGGGGTACGGATGGGCACTGATGTGGTATGGATGTGGCACATATAAGCACTGATGTGGCACGGATGTGGCACAGATGATCACTGATGTGGCATGGATGAGAAAGGATGTGGCACGGATGTGACATAGATGAGCATGAATGAGCCATAGATGGGGATGGATGAGCATGAATGAGCCATTGCTGGGGATGGATGAGCCATGGATGGGGATGAATGAGCCATGGATGGGGATGAATGAGCCATGGATGGGGATGAATGAGCCATGGATGGGGAGGGATGAGCCATGGATGGGGAGGGATGAGCCATGGATGGGGAGGGATGAGCCATGGATGGGGAGGGATGAGCCATGGATGGGGAGGGATGAGCCATGGATGGGGAGGGATGAGCCATGGATGGGGATGGATGAACCATGGATGGGGATGGATGAACCATGGATGGGGATGGATGAGCCATGGATGGGGATGGATGAGCCATTGATGGGCACAGATCAGCTCTGTGAGTACTTCAGATCCATACCACCAGCGCTGCTGCGCCGCCTCTTCTCTCCTTGCACACTGTACCAACCGGTGCAAGGAGAGGGGAGGAGCTGAGCCGGACATGCTCTGGTTTGTTGACAACTGATTGCTCCGTCATTGGATGGAGCAATCACGTGGTAAAGGGCTGCTCTCATTGGCCCTTTACCCCAATCCATGATGCGTCGGGTCTGGACACGGACATTCCCAGGGGCACGATTATATGTCATTGTACGCCCTCCCAGAGTTATCTGACCGCGCTGTAGCCGTCATTCGGCTATGGCCCAGTTGGTAAGTGGTTAATGCATTGTTTTCATTAAGGTAAAAAAAAACTTTAAAATTTCCCTGTGCCCCCCTTCCCCTGTGAAAAGAGGGGAGAAGAGATCAGCGCTGTGCACGGCTGCATCTATTCTCCCCTTACTTCCTCTTCACACCGCATTCATTCAAGAAGCAGTAGGAGCCATTGGCAAGTCCCGCTGTGTAAGTCTTTGGAGCGCGGCTCCATAGACACACAGGTCAGGAGCGCGCAGACCACATTTATCCCCATAGCAAGCAGCTGGCTATGGTGGGTGTAAAAAGAAGAGGGATAAGCCAAGATCGCCGCTGGGGACCCCAGAAGAGGAAGACCACTAGACAGAGCAGGTAAGTATAACATGTTTATTTTAATAAAAATTAAAAAAAATTACTTTAGTAACACTTTAATACAGAAGCTAACAGAGGAGGTTTTCTATACCGCTTGCTTCCTTCACCAGCTTCAGTATGCCTGCACCGGTGTTGTGTCAAATACTGTCCCCTGTCGGATAGTTTCCTCCCTGTCCTGCGCTTGCGCAGTATAGACTAGAAGGAGACGCCGAAAGTCTCCGAAGATGAACGGCACCCGTTCCAGGTTCAAGCCCCACCATCCAAGTGGACATAGAGTTGGAATAGAAAATTGCCGAGCAAAGCAAGGCCGTGCCTGACGCGTGGCGAGCGAAGCGAGCCTTCGAGGTGCCATGTTACTAAGTGGTACCTTATGTCCACTTGGATGGTGGTGCTTGAACCTGCACTCAGTTTCTGCACTCAGTTCCGAACCTGCGCAGTACGGGGCGGACACTATCCAATGGGGGGACAGTTTTTGGCAGAACACCGGCATCCACATTTGTTTTGATGGGTGCCACAGGACTGGGTCCAGATGCCACAACCGTTGGCATTTAATGGGGGATTCCAGCAGCAGCTTCTATTCCCGCCTGCCAAATCTGTGTAGCACTGAGCTGGAGAGGGTTGAACTGTGGATGGATGGAGGATGCGCTGTGGACTAGGGGAGAGAGGTTAAGCTGTGGACAAGAGGCGGTGGAAGAGAATGAGCTGTGCACAGGGATTATTTATTTTTTTGTCTTCTTTATTATTAATTTTGGTGGCTGCACTGATTGATCTTTTTTGCACCTATTTTTTAACCAACACAAAAATATAATCCATGGCGAATTTAACACAGTCTTTGAGCCTGAGCTGGATTCCTCCAGTAACCGCAGGGTATCAGCTTTGGGCCTGGTGGCCTGGGAGGGTGCCCTGGGTCCGAGTGACCTCTGGTGTGGGAAGAACCCTAATCAGAGACAATATTTTTGCTTTTTGTTCCTCAGAAGGCTCAGCATCACACAGATCTTGCATTGGGCTGTCCTACGATTCTTTCCCGAGTTACAGCAGCCATGTTCCTCCGGGGGGGGGGGGATCTCTGATCACACTCCTCTGCAAATTGTTTTGTCTTCGGATAACCATGTCACACGCCTCACTGTGTGTCCAGCCTGGCTGGCTCCGGGACCCTGACACTATAGAGTAGATAAAGGACCACACTGACATTTTGTGGGAGCACAACAGGGGTCAGTTGGCCTGACCACTGAGTGGGAAGCCTACTATTAGAAGCCAATATAGCTCAAAATCTAAACACATTAGAAACTCTTCCAATGATGTCGCCCGGGACTTGGAGGACTCCCTACACCGACAACAATTTGCTACTTATCCTACCCCACAGAATTTCTCTGAACTAAATCAGGTTTGAAGAGATCCACTGTTGTGCAGGACTAATTTCACCGATAACTCATTCCTTAGAGTTCAAGAACAGCTTTTTGAGTCGAGACAAAAATGGGAAGGTCCTTACGAACCTGGTGGCTGATGCCAAAATGGTGATCCCTTTATAAAATTGTCTGACAGTGTGCTTCACACTGACCCTGGGGAGGTTCTGCAGACCTTTGACTTTTACTCCCCTATTGCCCCATATGATCATTTATTCCTAAGCAATAAGCGGCACCAACTGCCCATCAATACACAATTGGAGGATGACAGGGACTTGCTAGATGCTCCCCTTGCCCTCAACAAGGTTAAACATTGACCCCGTTTTACCATGTTGTATGTAGAAGAACTTGTCCAACACTATGTGACCTGTTCCAACAGTTTCATCAGCTGGACAATCTTCCCGATATGTACCATGCACATATTCTCCTTCTAAACCTGATAAGGACCCTTTGCATTGTGATTTATATAAGCCCATTTCACTCTTGAACATGGACCTTAAAGTAGTTCTAAAGCAGGGCTTAACATTTGCTTTGAATCTAGGAGCCAGCTAAAAAAGTTAGGAGTCAGTTTCTTTTTTTTTAACTAACAAAGCTTACAAAGAAAAAAGGAACAAGAGGGGGTTTAGCCAGCCTGACGGACTATCGCGGCACCTGAACAAAAACGGATATTCCGTAATATATATTTCATTGATTTATTAGAAAAAATACATAATATACACAAGTACATAAAAGAAGAAAAGGAAATTGTTACATGCTGGTCCGAAGATGGTTGACGCGTTTCGCTTTTAGCTTCATCAGAACCAAAGATCAGCAATTGTTATATCTGTGATACAATTGTAAAACACAAGAAATGAGAGTTAATCACTAGTGAGCCAGACAATACATCCCGCTAGACTCCGTCATACAAGTTTATCATTACTTCTCCTTGCCCTGAATAATAGATTGAGCGCCTACCTTATAGGTATATCTTGCTCGTTACACGAGATTTGATTTGTAGGAGTCCAAATTCAATTTTAAAAAGCAATTTCCTGAATACCAGCAACTCAGGGAGGTTCTGATTTCTATTGTATAGCCATTCCGTTGCTGGGAGAGAGAGACCCAAAAAGAGAGAAGGAGAAGAGCAGAACAGAAAGAGAGAAACAAAAATGAAAATAAAACAGAATGAGGAAAAAAAAAATGTAATTTTGGTTTAAGATATAGACTCTAAGATGAGGAGTATACACATAATTGTATTTTTGCTTACATCTATCAAAATGCTGATAACAATAGGCATATAGTTGTATCGAAGATTCTTGTTTGTCTTAATAGGTAGAAGTACTATGTCTGTATTAAGACACTAAAAATAGGGAATAGAGATAGAAAAGTCAGTGCTGAATTTGATTGATAATGGACAAATCTTAGAGGGTTTAGAGTAAGCAGGTCCTACCTGGGGAAGTTTATTTGCTATTTAAGAGAATCGATTCGAGTCCAAGTAGGTTGTAGAGAGGCCAAGCAGACATGTCACATTGCTTAAAAGCCTAATAGATAGGGTTCGTAAAATTAAAAATATTTGCAATCAGTCTGAGGGCATTATATTGAAACAGCTATATCCAAGTAATGTATATGGAAGCTTGTACCTGTTGATATCCAGCATGGATCATCTGGGAAGGACAGCCTAAGAGCCCTTGAGAGGCACCTCTCCAGTTTAACCAGCCTGACGCTGGATCTAATAAGCCAAGTAGCAAAGGAGGGGGGGGGGGGGAGGGAGAAAGAAAAAACGAGGGAAAGAGAAAGTCAGGACTACATTCGGTAGCCAAATATGATTTGAATTGAAAACTCCGGTTCTGCCTTAGCGTTGTAGCACCCACCTTGAAATGGAAAGTGGATCACGAGCTGCCTTCCCAGTTCCTCCTCTTTGGACTGACAAGCAAAAATGCTGCTTAAATACTGAAATGTTCCCGCCAAACTTGGGCGGGTGCTAATTGAGTAAAGATGCGGATCAGCTGTAGCTAGAAGGCTGACCTTTCAGAATGAAAATACGTCATATCCCGATATTCCAGTGCGCATGCGCGGCCTCGATGTTTACTTGCGCCGTCATTGGCGTCGGCCGCATAGAGCGGCAATGCGCATAAACACGGCCCCCTCATAGGGCGCAAGCGCAGAAGAGAGTAGAGCCGCTAGGTTGCTGGTGGAAGAATGAATGTCTTCCACCTTATATGAGGCGAACAACCACTCATGCGCAGTAGTGCTAAATGGGAAAATAGCATCCGCTAACCTTGTATTCAAGGAATCTCTAGCAGGATGCATTATAGAAGGTAAAGGAGAAAGTGTCAGTCGACTCATTAAGTCGGCTGCCATTGGGGCATTTATAGCCTGTCAGAAGAAGAAACACCAGTATGAGGCACAAGAAAAAATAACCTGGTTCTACTACTTAGCTCAATCCAAAGATAGAAATATATGGATGGAGTAATTTGAAATAAATATATACGATAAATGAACTATAAATAAAAGAGGGGAAAAAAAAAAAAAGGGGGGGGGGATAATTAGGAGAAGAAAAAAAGGGGGAAAAGAGGAACAAAAGATCTCCAACTCATCAAATATGTGTTCGTCTCTTCCAACATTGCCTTAAGTATAGAAGGATTAAGTCCCTTAAGTATAATCATTATTGTTTTTAAATGTTTTATTTATACAGCTTGGCGTCGAAAGTATGGATGTTATATACATGAGGACTAGTAAGGGTTATATTCACAGTGAGCCAGTGTCTTATATACATTCTCCCCTAAGGTATCTATTCTCCATTCCCTATGGGTATATTATACTCTACCCGATCTCCATATAATTTGCCCAGGTTAGCTGTTCCACATACGTCAATGTAGGGAGGTGGGAGGGAAGTGGGGGAGGGGAGGGGGGGTTGGGCTGTTCACTGGGTTCCCTCTGGTCTGGTTATGAACTGGGGGGGATATGGATGGCGCATGTTATCCCTCTCTTTCCCCCCCACGGTGGGGGAGTAGCGGTGGTGGCTCCGGAGGGACCAGTCCTCGGCCCCCCCTGTCTTCCTCTGTTCCTCTCCTTCTATACTTAAGGCAATGTTGGAAGAGACGAACACATATTTGATGAGTTGGGGATCTTTTGTTCCTATTTTTTCCCTCTTTTTCTTCTCCTAATTTTCCCCCTTTTTTTCTTCTCCTAGTTATCCCCCCCCCTTTTTTTTCCCTCTTTTATTAATAGTTCATTTATCGTATATATTTATTTCAAATTCCTCCATCCATATATTTCTATCTTTGGATTGAGCTAAGTAGTAGAACCAGGTTATTTTTTCTTGTGCCTCATACTGGTGTTTCTCTGCTTCTGACAGGCTATAAATGCCCCAATGGCAGCCGACTTAATGAGTCGACTGACACTTTCTCCTTTACCTTCTATAATGCATCCTGCTAGAGATTCCTTGAATACAAGGTTAGCGGATGCTATTTTCCCATTTAGCACTACTGCGCATGAGTGGTTGTTCGCCTCATATAAGGTGGAAGACATTCATTCTTCCACCAGCAACCTAGCGGCTCTACTCTCTTCTGCGCTTGCGCCCTATGAGGGGGCCGTGTTTATGCGCATTGCCGCTCTATGCGGCCGACGCCAATGACGGCGCAAGTAAACATCGAGGCCGCGCATGCGCACTGGAATATCGGGATATGACGTATTTTCATTCTGAAAGGTCAGCCTTCTAGCTACAGCTGATCCGCATCTTTACTCAATTAGCACCCGCCCAAGTTTGGCGGGAACATTTCAGTATTTAAGCAGCATTTTTGCTTGTCAGTCCAAAGAGGAGGAACTGGGAAGGCAGCTCGTGATCCACTTTCCATTTCAAGGTGGGTGCTACAACGCTAAGGCAGAACCGGAGTTTTCAATTCAAATCATATTTGGCTATCGAATGTAGTCCTGACTTTCTCTTTCCCTCGTTTTTTCTTTCTCCCTCCCCCCCTCCTTTGCTACTTGGCTTATTAGATCCAGCGTCGGGCTGGTTAAACTTGAGAGGTGCCTCTCAAGGGCTCTTAGGCTGTCCTTCCCAGATGATCCATGCTGGATATCAACAGGTACAGGCTTCCATATACATTACTTGGATATAGCTGTTGCAATATAATGCCCTCAGACTGATTGCAAATATTTTTTATTTTACGAACCCTATCTATTAGGCTTTTAAGCAATGTGACATGTCTGCTTGGCCTCTCTACAACCTACTTGGACTCGAATCGATTCTCTTAAATAGCAAATAAACTTCCCCAGGTAGGACCTGCTTACTCTAAACCCTCTAAGATTTGTCCATTATCAATCAAATTCAGCACTGACTTTTCTATCTCTATTCCCTATTTTTAGTGTCTTAATACAGACATAGTACTTCTACCTATTCAGACAAACAAGAATCTTCGATACAACTATATGCCTATTGTTATCAGCATTTTGATAGATGTAAGCAAAAATACAATTATGTGTATACTCCTCATCTTAGAGTCTATATCTTAAACCAAACTTACATATTTTTTTCCTCATTCTGTTTTATTTTCATTTTTGTTTCTCTCTTTCTGTTCTGCTCTTCTCCTTCTCTCTTTTTGTGTCTCTCTCTCCCAGCAACGGAATGGCTATACAATAGAAATCAGAACCTCCCTGAGTTGCTGGTATTCAGGAAATTGCTTTTTAAAATTGAATTTGGACTCCTACAAATCAAATCTCGTGTAACGAGCAAGATATACCTATAAGGTAGGCGCTCAATCTATTATTCAGGGCAAGGAGAAGTAATGATAAACTTGTATGACGGAGTCTAGTGGGATGTATTGTCTGGCTCACTAGTGATTAACTCTCATTTCTTGTGTTTTACAATTGTATCACAGATATAACAATTGCTGATCTTTGGTTCTGATGAAGCTAAAAGCGAAACGCGTCAACCATCTTCGGACCAGCATGTAACAATTTCCTAATGGAATTTCGAATGTCTTTATGTATATCTTACTTTTGATGGCTAAGCTTTTGTAAATAATATCCTTTTCTTCTTTTATGTACTTGTGTATATTATTATGTATTTTTTCTAATAAATCAATGAAATATATATTACGGAATATCCGTTTTTGTTCAGGTGCCGCGATAGTCCGTCAGGCTGGCTAAACCCCCTCTTGTTCCTTTTTTCTTTGTATATTCACTAGGACGAGGTACCACCCATAGCTTCTTCTCTCTATTTTCCAACTAACAAAGCTTGTTAATGACAAAACCCCTTCTCTTATGTAGTCCTGATGTGTAACTTTAACCACTTCCCGCCCGGCCTATAGCAAAATGACGGCTGGACGGTGGTTCAGTTATCCTGACTGGGTGTCATACGTTGTTTTTCAGGATAACAGCCACCGCTCGTTGAGGCGCGCATCGCAGTGACCGGTGCATCAGTCTGACAACGCTACACTGAACACGGTAAAGAGCCTCTGACGGAGACTCTTTACCACGTGATCGGCTCTCCTGACAGTGGGGGTTTGTGCTGATTGTTTATCAGCGCAGCCCCCCCCTCGGATGCACCCACTGGACCACCAGGGAAGCCGCCAGGACCACCAGGGAAGTGGGCAACATGTGGATGGCCAGGTATGTACCCCATTGCCATCCACATGTGCCCAATCTGTGCCAATCAGTGCCCACAAATGGGCACTGACTGGCACCATAAAGTAACAGAAACAATGACTAATGCCCAGCAATGCCGCCCCTCCGTGCCACCCACCAGTGCCACCCATAAGTACCCATTAGTGCCACCTATGAGTGCCCATCAGTGCCACCTATGAGTGCCCATCAGTGCTACCTATGGGTGCCCATCAGTGCTACCTATCAGTGCCACCTCAATGTTCCCATCAGTGCTGCCTTATCAGTGCCCGTCAGTGCAGCCATATCAGTGCCCGTCATTGAAGAATTATTTACAAAAAAAAATTTTTAACAGAAAAAAGAAAAACTTGTTTTTTTTCAAAATGTTCGGTTTTTATTTGTTGCGCAAAAAATTAAAAATTAAATCGCAGAGGTGATCAAATACCACCAAAAGAAAGCTCTATTTGTGTGAACAAAATGATAAAAAAATTAGTTTGAGTATTAGTTGTAGTATGACCACGCAATTGTCATTCAAATTGCGACAGCAAAGAAAGCTGAAAATTGGCTTGGGCGGGAAGGTGTCTAAGTGCCTGGTATTGAAGTGGTTAAAGATGTATGGTACAGGTTTACACACGAAGAACACACTGAGGTGCCGGTATGTGAAGAAAGAAAAAGGAAAAAAAAAAACTTTAGCTCTGCGTTTTACCTGCAGCAGAGATAACGTTTTTGATTTTAGATGTTAACCAATTGCCTACTGGGCACTTTCACCCCCTTCCTGCCCAGGCCAATTTTCCGCTTTCAGCACTGTCATACTTTACAGATAAGAAACAAAAAAGAAGCTGTGCTAATAAAAATTTAAATAAGTTAAATTAATGTGATCTAATAAGCAAATAATCCTGGGAATAGGGTTGAAAAAAATAATAAAAAAACATGAAATGATGAGCTAATAAAAGTGATCAAAAGTACAAATGCAGTGAAATGCAATAAACAAATGAATCTTTTGAGATGATAAACAAAAATAGCCTATTGAGTGAAACAAGGGCAACCACCAATTCAGGGAATATGTGAATGTCATAAATTATATAGAATTTTTTTTTATGAACCATCAAATACTACAAAAAAAATGTGTAAACTTAAAAAAAAATGTGAATAAATATGAAAATAGAAATAGAAATAAAAATAAAAATCTCTTCCATAATGCTTCCCAACGGGGAGTAAATGATGAAAACACCTTGTGAGGGATATTCAAAAGACACTGTGAATCCACCACCACATAAATTGAAGGCTTTCCAGCTATACAAGCTGTCAGAGCTTGTGGCCAATACCCATCCAGGGCATTTAAATCCTCCCGACACCTCCAGTGGCTAACAAGTTGAGCATTCCTGTGATCTGGCAGTTCTGTGCGTTTTTTTAGTATTCAATGGTTCATTCAATTTTTTTCTATATAAATTTATGACATTCACACATTTGCCAAATTGGTTGCCTTTGTTTCACTCAATAGGCTACTTTTGTTTATGATCTCACAGGATTCATTTGTTTATTGCATGTCACTGCATTTGTACTTTTGATCACTTTTATTAGCTCATCATTTCAGGGTTTTCCCAGGATTATTTGCTTATTAGATCACACTAATTTGCTTATTTCAATTTTTATTAGCACAGCTTCTTTTTTGTTTCTTAACTGGTGTTTATTTCACTTTTGAGTTGCAGCTTTTTTAGTTGTCCTACCAGCGCGTTTTTTTCTTTTAACATTAACTGTCTTATTTTGAATGGCAATTCATTTCACAAATGACATTTTTTATTATTTTTTGAGACAGATAGAGCTTTCTTTTGGTGGTATTAAATTATTTAATCATCACTGGGATTTTTATTTTTTGCTAAGGACCAAAATAAAATAGAAAATTCTTAGTATTTTGCAAATAAGTAATTTTTCTTCTTCACTGATGTTGAGACACTTATAATCAGTGCACTAATTATCATTGTAAATGTGCCTATCAGAATTGCCAGTTACCAGCTCACCTTTCCTCATGATGTGATAGCGCGTAAGGAAAGTACTGCCAATAACCGACAAGTCTGTTTACAATGTGATCAGCTGTAAATTGGACACAGGTACATGGTAAAGGGCCGCTGTGATCGGCCCTTTACCTTGATCTGTGAACCGATGTGACCGAAGTACACAACGGTCAAAGAGCGCACCTGACTTGTGCAGAGGGGGGGGGGGGGGGGGGGTTTGGGAGGGCATCTACTGACGTCCTACCAAAACTAGCTGACCATGCAGTCAGCAACCAGCTGCCCAATGCCCAGAATTGCATGTCCAGGGCATCGGACAATAGGAATTGCTCAGCCTTGGAATAGGCTGACAAAAGCCCAGACATCCAGGCGCAACTTCTAGTCACCAGGGCGACCTGGTGTCTGGCATTTGTCGAGCACTGTTGTAAAGGCTCAAGGTTTTTACTTTCATGCATTATGCATGAAGATAAAAAAAAAACTTGTGTGCAGCAGCCCCCCCCCCCCAGTACTTACCTGAGCCCCATCTCGATTCAACGATGTGCACTAGAGCCTCGGCTCTCCGGGGACTTTGCCTTCTCATTGGCTGAGACAGCAGCAGGAGCCATTGGCTTCCATTGCTTTCAATCACAGCCAGTGAGCCAATGATAACAGAGAGGGGGTGGGGTCGAGTCACAGCTCTGTGTCTGAATGGACATGCAGAACAGCAGCTCGGTAACGAGCCTGCTTGGGTGCCCCCACAGCAAGCGGTTTGCTCTGGGGGCACTCGGCAAGGAGCGATGGCGGGGGACCAAAGAAGAGGAGGATCGGGGCTGTTCTGTGCAATACCACTGCACAGAGCAGGTTTATATAACATGTTTATTTATAAAAAAAAAAAAAAAACTTAAACTTTAATATCACTTTAAAATCCTTACAAAAGTTTGGGTCAATCTATCAAAGGTTGTTAAGTGTTTATAACTTGGACCAAACTGGGTTCATTCCTCAGAAGTCCACAAACATTAACCTTATATGACTATTAACTAACATCCAGAGTCTGTCAGGACTGTTGGGGTTAAAAATAATTCCTAAGGCCTTTATATCATATCTTTTTCATATATATTTTATGAACAACTCAGAGGCCATGTTGTTCAAAAAAAATGTCCCCCTCTCTCTAAAGTTGAAACTAAGTTCATCATCTTTAGAGAAGAAATTTATTTTCTAAGAAACTCTAAAGACTCTTTGCATATCAGCTTAGATCGTAAATTAAAGGTCTGGAGACTTCGTAAAATAAACAATATAAGGTCCATGGGCTGGTGTGTATTGTAGGAGACCAATGTCTCGTAATTCAAGAGAACCATGAGTTGAAAACATTTTTTTTTTTGTCATGATTGAGAGAGGGAATAGAATTTTTTTTCATAAACTGTATTTTTGAAATACTTTATATTAATTACTGCAAATATACAAATTAATAATAATCAAATATATTAGTAAATTAAATTTGAGTAGTTATAAGCATGATTAACCGAACAATGTCACATATTTTGGTATGTGTGTATGTATATTATTTATACACACACACATATATATATATATATATATATACACACACACACACACACACACATATATATATATATATACACACACATATATCTATATCTATAGATAGATAGATATATATATATATATATATATATACACACACACACACACACACACACACACGGCACAGTGGTGTAGTGGTTAGCACTCTCACCTAGCAGTAAGAAGGGTCGCTGGTTCGAATCCCAACCACGACACTTCCTGCCTGGAGTTTGCATGTTCTCCCTGTGCCTGCGTGGGTTTCCTCCGGGTACTCCGGTTTCCTCCCACAATCCAAAAGACATGCAGGTAGGTTAATTGGCTTCTGTCCAAAAATTGGCCCTAGTATATGAATGGGGACCTTAGATTGTGGGCTCCTTGAGGGTAGGGACTGATGTGAGTGTGCAATGTACAGGTATGGGGACAATTGTAGACACTCGCTCAGGTTGAACTGGATGGACTGATGTCTTTATTCAACCTTACTAACTATGAAACTATGACACACACACACACACACTATATTATATATATATATATATTGATGTATTCACTAATTAGTCGTCATATTATTCCTATACTGTATATGAATGTGATGTCTAGAAGTTCTATTAATGGGGATGAATCAGCCATTATACTTCTAGTTAAATACATAGGGTTACATTCCACATTACCTTATCTTTAAATTCCTTAAACTAGGTAATTAGTGTGGGTATATTTTCTTAAAGTAATAGATCTTAGGAATCACCACTAGGTCTGGAGAGTATGACAGAATTCAGATAGTTCTTGATATTTATATTATTTTTCTAAGCCCAAATCAAGGGTCATTCATAAATTGAACATGAAAATGAACAACATTTAACAATATCCATTTCTGATCCTATGCTGGAAACTATGTGTAGGGAACTACAAGTTTTCTATAAGGGTTATCCAGGAAATTACCTGCGTTTTGACAGCTCATGACTTGAAAGGCATTTCAACACCCACATTCTATGGGCAATATAGACAGATTACCAACAAGGCTGGGGGGGGGGGGGGGGGGGGGATGAGTACAGACGAATGTAGGAAGGAGGATCAAAGAAATCCTTTGGACATCCAGTTGATACTTCTCAAAACAAAAAAACCTTAAGCCATGGTAAAAGTATTAATCTTGTATTTTTACCTTTTGGTAACTGAATTGTTTGAACCTATACAAAACTTAATTTAAATATATGGCAGAGCAAATTGGAGTTGCATTATTTTTACCTGCAGCATGAAATTATTATATTCCAAATATTAAGAGACATACACATTTTTGTCTGTCTCTACAAAGCCAGATGCCAGGTGCACATAATCGGAATTCTCGTGGGAAAAAGCTATGATGGTTTTTCCGACGGAATTCCGCTCAAGCTCGTCTTGCATACACACAGTCTCACCAAATTCCGACTGCCAAGTACGCAGTGACATACAACACGTACGACAGGACTATAAAAGTGAAGTTCAATACCAAGTGCGCCACCCTTTGGACTCCTGCTGCTAATCTCGTGTTTATCTCGCGTTAGTGAAAGTTTGGTTAGAGACGATTCGCGCTTTTCAGACTCGTGCTTTTTCAGATCGCTTTACAGCTGTTCAGTTTGTGCTTGTGGGTTTGTATAGTTTTTCAGTGCGTGCAGTCAGTTTGTATCTGTTTTCAGTGCGTTCTTGTCCGCTCGTTGCTTATTTTCAGCTCGCTCTTCACAGGTCTTGCTGTTCTTCAGTGCCTTCTGTTAGTTCGTTCTGACCAGCGGACCGCTTTGAAGCCAAGTTTCGTGTACATACTCGTTGTAGAGTTCGTGCTGTGTAGGGGCTTGGTATTGGGCTTCTAGCTTTGACCCAAGCCCAGTCCATGAACAGGGCAAGGAGGAGTTCATGGACCAAGAATTGGTTACTCCAGCGTGACCAATTCTCTGATATGCCTTTGCTGCATGAGATCCGGGAGAATAATCCTGATGATTTCAGGAACTCTCTCAGGATGACGTTTTTCACCGTCTGTTGGCTTTGCTGACCCCTTATATCAGCAGGCAGGATACCTGCATGAGGCAAGTCATCACTCCAGAGCAGAGGCTAGTCACCATGTTGTGGTACTTGGCGACTGGTAGAAGCCTGCAGGACCAAGTTCGACAGGCATCTCCCACCAGGCTCTGGGGATCATTATTCCAGAGACCTGTTCTGCCATTATTCAGGTCCTGCAGAAGGACTATATTGGAGGTAAGATGTCGCCTATAACATCACATTCTATGTATTTAATGTATGCTAATGCATTTTACTTCTTTCATCATTCCCCAATTACACTGATTGCAATATGCTGTGAATGTCCCGTTGTCCTCATGCATGCTGTAAGCTTTTAAGGCTCCTTTTTTGGCCTACATGCATATTTGCATTCACTAACCTCCCCAGCATGCTATCCTGGGCCCATATACACCTAGCCTAGTCACTTAATCTATTTTTTTATCTCTATAGTACTGCTTTATCCTAAAGACCCCCTAAAATGGTGTTGAAAGGTTATTTGTGTCCTTAAATTCATGCAGAGTGCAAGAGGCTTTTTTTTTGGGGGGGGGGGGCAAACTCATTTGGAACCCTCCCTCCCCCCAACCGCTAAGTCAACCGATACCAATCCTCTATCTGCTGACTTTGCCAAACCCATACACACTATAACTACCTCTTTTGTGGTCAAATTTAAGGATGAATTCCCCAAAGCATGTAGTCCAAGATCCTGTCTGAATACTTTCAAATGGTACTGTTTAAAGTTTTTTTCTCCTATTATTATCTTGATAGGTAATTGCAGAATGTAAAAATGTGCTTCCATTTGTACAGTGTGTATTGATATTTTTGTATTATGACACTTCTTACCTGTCCAGTGGGCTGCCAATAGTGTAAGGAGGGCCTGGCCAAAGTAACACACATTATTTATGCATTCAGCTCTCAATGAAGTGGAGGGGGTTACCTGTCAAAAACATACCCCCCCTAAAATATTTCCAAGGGACCATCAGAGGGGGGGGGATCTGATAAGAGGACCTTCTATCTTTGCCTTTAAATACTCCTTAAAATAAATGTTATACTGAGAATGTTTGTGTCTAATCTGCTTGCATTGTTCATGTGCAAAATTACTAACTTTATTTTCTTGTTTGACTCCACAGTTTCCTTCAATGCCACAGGAATGGCAGACTATGGCATCCCACTTTGCCACCCATTGGGACTTTCCCAAATGTGGAGGGGCAATTGATGGGAAGCACGTCCACATCGTCCCACCACCCCATTCGGGGTCATACCATTATAATTACAAGGGGTTCAATAGTATCGTGTTGATGTCGGTGGTGTCGGCAACATACAAGTTTCTGTATGTGAACGTGGGGAGGAATGGCCCGATGTCGGATGGTGGAGTACTTCCCCGGACCGAGTTTTACCGACGTCTCGAGAGTAGTGGCTTGGGATTGACACCTTCGGAGGAGAACGTGGAAGGACTGACATTTGTCTTTGTCGCAGATGAGGCATTCGGTCTGGGTGATCACGTGATGAGGCCATTCCCTCAGAGGGCCCTCACCCCGGAGAGGGTTTTTAATTACCGGCTGGCCAGAGCCCGAAGAGTCGTGGAGAATATGTTTGGGATCCTGGCCAGCCAGTTCCGCCTGTTTCAAACAGCCATAAATATAGCACAATTTTTTTTTAAAAGAAATAATGCAAGTTATGTTGCCTCTGTTGGACCTGAGGTTGGACTTTCAGAAATTCCAAATGATGGCCCTGGAAGCTGGCCGTCCTGGCTTGCCCCCCCCCCCCCAAAGTGCCTGTGAAGTGCGAGAAAAATATGTACAATATTTTACGGGTAGGGGGGTCATTGCTTTGGCAGCAAATCAAATTTTGAATACATTTTCTCTTTTATCAGATCAAATCTTGATTTTCATTTACTGCTTGGGTTTATTTTTGATGCCTCCTAGGTTCTCCTAGTGCACTTGTAGTGCCAAGTGGTTTTTCCATTATTTAATAACACCTATTGTCACTGTAAACACCAACTTAACACAAAAAATTGTATTGATCGTTGAAAGAAGAAGCCACACATTGTTAAGTAGAAAACCTTGTATTCCTTGCACATGTGCATTGTAAAACATATTTTTGGTAAATACCCAAATTCTTGGTTTCATAATTTTTGTGGTGTCCTCTGCTCTCCTTCAGGAGCTGGGGGGTCCCTGGTGTCCTCAGACGTCCCGAGTCATGGCTCCCCTATGAGAATGAAACAAAAAGGTATACTTCGCATACCGATATTTGTGGCCAGAAATAGGAATATGAAACCTTGCTTGGAAGTGGGGTACAATTGTCTGTTTGGGCAGAGTTCCAAGTTGAAGACATGATTAATTCCCTTAACCAAGCTGGAATACTTACATTTTTTTGGACATGTTTCACACATGGAGACACCCCAAGTATCCACTGGAGCACCTGTGTGGGACACCCTAAAAAAGTTTGTTCTTGTGTCCCACACTAGTGCACCAGATGTGTAAACAGCTGCTGAGTGTCCTCTCCTTACATTACACTAAATGAATTTTGCAATTCATTCTAGTTTCAAACATATCTAGACAACAATGTCGTAAACAACTTTTTAGACAAAATATCATGACCAAACGTAGTTAACCCTGTATATGGCAAAAACATCGTATTTAGTTAGCAAACGAACAATGTTCACTACGACCGATTACTGTGCCCACGAACATGAAAGCCATTTTAAAATGTACAACAGTAAAGGAAAGCACATGGCGCAGCATGCAAGTAATAATAATAATAAATAATAATAATAGGAACACACGACAACTACTTACTTTTTAGAAGAACTTTCTTGATTCTTCTGTACTGATCCTGCTCCCTTAATTTCAGGTCTGACAAGAGTTTCCTCAATTGCTCCTTGGATCGTTGTACCCCAAAATTCCGGTGCAGACTCTTCACTACTTTAGTCATGATTTTGGCCTTTCTCACATTTGGGTTTAGGTACGGTCCATACTTCCCATCATATTCCGCCCTATTCAATATGTCCACCATCTCTTTAAAGGACGTATTTGAGGCCTTAAATATTCTCCTCCGGGATCGGGACGTTTCTTGCTCCGGGCTTTCCTCCTCATTACTGCTATTAAGCACCTGCTGAGTCTCCACCATGTTGTCTCCCACTGTGAGAGAGAAGGGGAATGGAATATTCTAGAAAGAACGTCAGGGGCGTGCGACGTGGGTGGAGTTTGGGCATGCGTAGTGTATATAAAGCGGAACACGCATGTGTCGTACGTACGATCTGTGAGCGGAGGACGAAGTAACGGAAGCAACGATTGTTATAAGGCAGGTACAATCTGAAGTTTGTGCATCAGTGGCCTAACTGCTTCTAGATCAGGGGTACTGAATTAAAATTCACGGGGGTCCGGTCAGTAAAATTTTATTCCAGTGGAGGTCCGAGTGTCATATTGGTGATGATTCGTCACATCATGATTATTTTCTATTATAGATCTCTGCACAAGTGTGAACAAGCCCTTACATTAGTGCCCTCAGTCCCCCTTCACAGCACATCTCTCCCTTTTACATCACAGTCCCCCATCAGAGACTGACCCATCAGAGACCTGCCAATCCATTACAGACCCCCTTATCACAACGTGTCCCTTTAAAGAGACGCCCTCTATCACAGATCTCCCCCACCCCAATTACAGACCCCTCCACCCCCATCACAGATTCTCTCCAGACCCCACTCCATTACAGACCCCCCAGACTCCCTCCATCACAGTCTTCCCTCAATATTACAGAGTCAGACCGTCACTTCCAACAACGCAGCATTCCCCCTTGCTCCCCCTTCCCACACTGCCCTACCTTAGTTATACAAGCCAAGGAAGCACACATGGCAGATCCAGACAAAGGGTGGGACTTTTCAAGTTAAAGGCGGGCGATTGGTTGCTGGGATCGCCCCACTGTCTAGCAACCAATCACCTGCTTTGTAACTTGAAAAGTCCAGCCCTTTGTCGGGACCTGCAGCAGTTCCAGGCTTGTGTGAATAAGGTAGGGCAGTGTGTGGAGAGGGAGGAAGGGGGAGTGAAGCAATGATGTAAAGGAGAGACCTGCCGAGCCTCCCATGTAAATCAAGGATGTTAGCGGCAGTGGTGGGCAGGCGAGCCGGCAGAGGGGAGAGAACACTCAACCATTTGGCGAGGCTGCGGGCCGCATAGGGCTGCTACTGGGTCCGGATTCAGCCCGCCATTTAGTGAAGCCTGTTCTAGATTGAGGACTATATTGGGTCAAGATTAGGAGAGTTTAGCCTGACATTATGGTTTGTCTTGTGTTGTGTCTTGCAGAGAAAATGGATCTTTTCAATGAGGAGGACTTTATGGCCATATTCATTGATATGTACAGGGAGCTGCCCTGTCTGTGGCAGGTAAACCATCCCTTTTATAAACAATAAACCAAAGAGGAAGGCAGCGTTGGATCAATTGGTGGAATTTGTGAAGCCGGTGATCCCCACGGCAGACATACCCTAATTGAAGGTCCTAATTGGTGGCATGAGGAGCACTTATAATGGGGAGCACAAGAAGGTCCAAGATTCCCTGAGATCAGGTGCTGCAGCAGATGACATTTATGTACCCAGACTGTGGTACTATTACAGACTGCATTTTCTGGCAGGCCAGACTGAACCCAGGCCAGCACTCTCCAGTCTTCCATCCCTCCCAGCTGAGGCTTCAGACACCCAACCTGGGCCTTCCAGGCAGCAACATGTGGAGGAGCCCAGCTTGAGCCAGGTATAGCATTCTTCAAAATATTTGTTTGTCAAATTAATGATGTTAAATATATGTTAATTTTGATCACTAATTCCTGATTTTACAGAAGTGTTTTACATATCAATAGACAGTAGTGGCCACAAATTATTGTGACAAGAATGAAAAATGCTTGGGTCAGAATGATAGTCTTTTATATTTCTTAACATTCAATTTGCAACAGTTATGAGATAAAAATGGTGCGTGATTGCTGAACCAAAAACTAAAACGGTGTCCCTTTTTCATATACAGGAAAGCCTCAGCCAGGCCGTGGAAAGTGGCAGTGAAGAGGTGGCCGGGCTCAGTAGCCTGCCCGAATCCCAGGTCCCTCCCCTCTGCCTTCCACAAAAAAGTGCCAGGAAGAGGAATAACGTGAAGGAGGCAGCATATGGCCTATTTCTGAAGGCTACTGCGGCCCTCAGAACCCCCCACAGTGTTCAAAAGGACTTAGCGTACATTACAGCCTGCAAAATGCTGGTAATGGAGGAGGGCCAACACCTCGTATGTGAGGAAATCATCTTGCAAGCCCTAAATAAGGGGTTGAGGGGCCAACTCACAAGACAAACCCACATTTGTGAGTTCAACCATGGTCGTCGTCCTCTTTCTCCAGGTCCTACTCCTCCTGCCAAACCTCCAACACCAGAGCCACAGCCTGGAAGGAAACGTCTAAGGAAGACCAGAGAGTGATGGCCTGGGTTCAGTCTGGTCTGGCAAAAGATGCAGGCTGTTGTAGTACCACAGCCTGACAGATAGTTACATAGTTAGCTAGGCCGAAAAAAGACACAAAAAGTCCATCCAGTTCAACCATAAAAATAAAAGAAATAATAAATAAAAATAAAATATATCGTACAATCCAATAAACCCCATTCTATACCCACAGTTGATCCAGAGGAAGGCAAAAAAAAAAAAACCCAAAAGAGCATGCTCCAATCTGCTACAGCAGGGGAAAAAAATCCCTTCCTGATCCCCCTAGAGGCAATCGGATTTTCCCTGGATCATTTTTACCTATAAATGTCAGTACCCAGTTATATTATGTACATTTAGGAAAGTATCCAGTCCTTTCTTAAAGCAATCTACTGAGTTAGCCAGAACCACCTCTGGAGGGAGTCTATTCCATATTTCCACAGCTCTTACTGTGAAGAAACCTTTCCGTATTTGGAGATGAAATCTCTTTTCCTCTAGACGTAAGGAGTGCCCCCTTATCCTCTGTGTTGACCGTAAAGTGGATAACAACACCAAGTTCGCTATATGGACCCCTTATATATTTGTACATGTTGATCATATCCCCCCTTATTCTCCTCTTCTCAAGACTGAATAAATTCAGTTCCTCTAATCTTTCCTCATAGCTGAGCTCCTCCATGCCTCTTATCAGTTTTCTCTGCACTTTCTCCAGTTCCCCGATATCCTTTTTGAGAACTGGTGCCCAAAACTGAACTGCATATTCCAGATGAGGTCTTACTAATGATTTGAACAGGGGCAAAATGATATCTCTCTCTCTCTGGAGTCTATACCGCTCTTAATACAAGAAAGAACTTTGCTTGCTTTGGAAACCGCAGCTTGACATTGCATGCTATTATTGAGCTTATGATCTACCAAAACCCCCAGATCCTTCTCCACTACAGATTCCCCCAGTTGTACTCCCCCTAGCATGTATGATGCATGCATATTCTTAGCCCCCAAGTGCATAACTTTACATTTATCAACATTAAACCTCATCTGCCACATAGTCGCCTAATTAGACAGAGCATTGATGTCAGCTTGTAAATTGGAGACCTCCTGTAAAGACGTTATTCCACTGCATAGCTTGGTGTCATCTGCAAAGACAGAAATGTTACTTTTGATCCCAGACCCAATATCATTTATAAAGATATTAAAAAGTAAGGGTCCCAGCACTGAACCTTGGGGTACACCACTGATAACCTTAGACCATTCAGCGTAAGAATCATTAACCACGACTCTCTGAATTCTGTCTTTTAGACAGTTTTCTATCCATTTACAAACCGATATTTCCAAGCCTGTAGACCTTACCTTACACATGAGCCGTGTGTGGGGAACTGTATCGAACGCTTTTGCAAAATCCAGGTATACCACGTCCACAGCCACGCCTCTGTCCAAGGTTTTACTTACCTCTTCATAAAAAGAAATCAGGTTTGTCTGACAACTTCTGTCTTTCATGAACCCATGCTGTCTGTTGCTTAAAATGTTTTTTTCCAGCAAGAACTCGTCTATGTGGTCTTTTAATAATCTCTCCAGTATCTTCCCAACTATAGAAGTTAAACTAACAGGTCTATAGTTACTTGGTAAAGACTTTGTTCCCTTTTTAAATATAGGCACCACGTTCGCCCTGCGCCAATCCAGTGGTACTATTCCTGTCATTAATGAGTCCCTAAAAATTTAATACAATGGCTTTGAAATTGCAAAACTCAATTATTTTAAGATCCGTGGGTGGATGGCATCTGGTCCAGGTGCTTTATCCACCTTTATTCTGTCTAAATATTTCTGGACCATATCACTTCTGAGCCATTGTGGATCATTCGGGGCTGTGTAATTACCACCCCCATTATGGACATGAGCTCCCCCATGCTCCTTTGTATACACAGAGCTGAAGAAAGTATTTAATAAATTAGCCTTCTCTTTGTCCCCTGTCACCCACTCTACATTATTTTGTAAAGGGCCTACATGCTCAGACCTGACCTTTTTATTAATAATATATTTGAAGATTTTTTTGGGGTTTGTCCTACTATCTTTTGCAATCTGTCGTTCGTTTTGAATTTTTGCATCCTTGATTTCCTTTTTACATATTCTGTTAAATTCTTTGTAACATTTAAACAACACTAGTGTTCCTTCACTTTTATATTTTTTAAAAGCTCTTTTCTTATTGATCATAGCTTTTTTAACTTTGACCGTGAGCCAACTTATTGCCCATGGGAATATACTTTGGAAAATGTGCTCTCTTGAAGTTGAGCGTTTTTATCTTTCCTGTATGTATTTCTTGCTTACAGCTAACATCAAATGAAATCATGTTATGATCACTGTTACCCAGGTGTTCCTTTATCTGGACATTAGTAATAAGCTCTCCATGGTTTGAGATAACCAGATCCAGCAGAGCATCATTCCTAGTTGGGGCCTCAATAAACTGGACCATAAAATTGTCCTGTAATAGGTTTATAAATTTTTGCCCTTTAACTGTCCCAGCAGTGCCATTACTCCAGTCAATTTCTGGGTAGTTAAAATCCCCCATTGTTATCACCGTCCCAGCCTTTGCAGCCCTTTCCATCTGTGCAAGGAGCCGAGTCTCCACCTCCTCGTGAACATTGGATGGTCTATAACAAAACCCAATGATTACCTTAGAACTACGCACATCTATATGCAGTTCCACCCATAATGCTTCAGACTCATCACACTCTCCATCAACCAGGTCCTCTTTCACGCTTGCTTTGAGATCACTTCTCACATAGAGACAGACCCTCCACCTTTCCTATTTACTCTGTCTCTCCGATAGAGTGCATAGCCAGGAATATTACTAGCCCAGTCATGTGAAGATTGAAGCCAAGTTTCAGCAATACCAATTACATCATAGCTCTCCTCATGCACCAGAGCTTCCAACTCACCTATTTTGCTTGGCAGACTTCTGGCATTGGTGAACAAACACTTTCATGCATTACTACATTTTGCTCTGGTGTTTTTTATATCATTTTTAGTAGTACAGATGGCACTATAGTTTCCAATGGCAGTTTGCAACATGGGAAATTTCCTGTCACCTGCCATAACCCTCCCCCCATCTATTCCCATTCCACCCTCCATTAATGTCAGACCCCTAGCTAACCTGTCTGCCCGATGTAATTCTAGTTCACCCTCCCCCCTCAATCCTAGTTTAAATACTCCTCCAGCCTTCCCATAAACCTCTTCCCCAGCACAGCAGACCCCCTTCCATTCAAGTGCAAACCGTCATTAGCATATAGGTTGCACCCCAATGAAAAGTCAGCCGAGTGCTCTAGAAACCCAAATCCCTCTTCTCTACACCAGGTCTTTAGCCATGCATTCAGCTCTCTAATCGCCCCCTGCCTTTCCTGTGTTGCACATGGCACAGGCAATATTTCAGAGAATATCACCTTGGAGGTCCTTCCCTTCAACTTGCAGCCTAGTTCTTTAAATTGATTCTTAAGGAGCCTCCACCTTCCATGTATACTGTCATTGGTTCCAACGTGGACCAAGACAGCTGGGTCATGCCCAGCCCCTCCCAGTAATTTATCCACCCGGTCCACCACATGCCGAACCCAGGCACCAGGGAGACAGCAAAACATTCGGTTGAGGCAATCCTGGCGACAAATTATTCTATCAGTCCTTCTGATTATAGAATCCCCTATTACCACCAACTGTCTAGGCCTACCTGCACTCCCCTCACCACCTCTACTAGATGGTCTGCTCTCCCGGCTGTTAGGGGTAGCAGTGACCTCTAGGGCTGCCACCTCTGTGTTTGCCACCTCCACATCTTCACCCAACTTGGCAAATTTGTTTTGATGCCCAAATACAGGACTGGCCTTCCTTTTCCGCAAGCCCCTTCCACTCCCTCTTACTACATTAACCCATCTTCCTATCTGATAATCCTGACTTGCCCCTCCACCCTCCAAATCACCCCTACTGACCACCTGCTCAGCAAGCAGAGGACCCCTTTCAAGGTTGTCCTTTCCGCCCAGTGTTGCAACTTGCTCTTCCAGATCTCTAATGCGAGCTTCCAGAAGGGCAACCTGCTCACATCTGTCACAGCGGTATCCATCCTGGAGCAGTTGCACCAATTTTGCATACATGTGGCACACTGTGCACTGAGCAAAACCTCCAACCCTGCTAGCAGTCATTTCCCAGTTACAATACAATTGCTTGTAGGAAGTTTAAGATGTCACAGGTTTGAAGACTCCTGTCCTAACCCCTGTTTTAAACTCTGGTTTTAACTCACCACTTAGAATAGTTCCACTTGGACAGAGTTCAAGCAGTCTCAAAGATGAGCAGGCTCACGATGAGCTCTACACAAAAACTTATATAGGCCTCAAGCACCTGTGATCAATTAGGCACTCCCCTTAATTAGTAAGCTGAAGGAAAGGGAAAAAAAAAAAAAAATATGTCATCTGCTGCTGTTCCTGATCTCTTGTAGTCCTGGACTGGATTGTGCTCACTATTATAAAGACTCCTCAGGCCACCAATTTGTAATGTAAAATTATTGATGTCTGTCCTGGGGTACAAAGGCTCCGCAAATTTCACCAGTTTATCCAGCGTTGCCTTCCTCTTTATTTTGTTATGACCCATAATAAATGGCTATTTTGTTTTAAAAAATAACTTGCCTATGTGTTTTACTTCAAAAAGGACAGTTTGTGAGTAGGCAGGAATCCCCCCTCCCTCCTCCCTCCAAATGAATGTCTTAATTTCCATTGAGGTTCCTAGTGGTAAAACAAGTTATTTGGACAGCAGTTGCTTCAGAAAGAAGGATGTTGGAGATTGTAGCACTTTCCTGCAAAGATCCCTTGTGTCTTTTTACCAGAAATAGTAATACTATGTCTCCAAAGCTCAATTCTAAAGTGGTATCCAGTTTCCAGGAAATATGGGGGGCCATCCCTCCAATAAGAGACCTAAATTCTATTCAGCTTTACTTTGTCAGGGTTTTTTTTCTTCCATGTGTTCTCTGCCCATTTATTCAGCTAGTTACATCCCATTATGTACAGACATGTCAGGAAAGGCTTACCAAAAGAAGAAATGGTTCCTGAAGGCCAACTCCTGTTCCTTGAACTTGTCTTGCAAAAGGTGTCTTAACACTGAAGTTGCGCCAGAATGCGAATGGACATGGAGCATCCTGTGACAGATGAGGGCGCCAAATGGGCTATTTAAACCAGATCAGTGCCCAGATCCAGTTCTGTCTTGTCTACAGTGTTCCTGTGAGTGTCCTGTTCCCAGTTTATCTGCATCCGATTCCAGTTACCTACCCGGCTTGTTTTGACTATTCCTCCTCTCCACCTGCACCAACCCCGGCTTGACCACTCTCCAGTCTCCGTATCTGTACCTTATCTGACTGCACTGTGTATGACCCGCTGGCCTGCATTCACAGCATACCTGCATCTGCTGTCATCTGGCACACCACTCAACCTAAAGCCCAGCAGCTAGCATGACTACTGGCCCTCATGGGACTCTGCACTCCTGCGCCACCTGTCTGCTCTACCAGGGGCCCAGAGTCAGCAGAGTAAGAGAAGCTTTCCTCTCCATATCAGGCTCTTCCTACCAAGTGACAGTACAAGACAGCTATGTCTGAGCCTGAGCGAGGAACTTCTCCCTTGGATGAACTATGCCAACACCTGGCCAGCCTCACAAAAGCTGTAAAAGATTTAAAGGCAGGTTATACCTGGCTGGAGGAACAGGTCCAGACTTAGTCTTCACCCTCCGCTGTTTACGGTGCTGCTTCTTCCTTTGGAAGTCCTGCAGCTCCCGCAGTTGTGATGCTACCAGAGCCCAGAGTTCCTACTCCTGAAAGGTTCTCAGGGGACTGCAGCAAGTTGACTTTTTGCACGGCCTGCAAACTGTACTTTACCCTACAGCCCCGCACCTTCTCTCTGGAGACTACTAAAGTAGGATTCATCCTTGCTGCAGGGTGAGCCCCAGTCATGGGCTCATTGCTTACGGGAACAAAAATCTTCTCTCTTATCTACCTTGACCGCCTTCTTTGAAGACATGGGCCAAATCTATGATGACCTCCAGCGAATCGCCACTGCAGAGGCAGTCCTTCATACACTCCAGCAGGGTCACAGAGCGGCCGAGAATTATGTTTCAGATTTCAGGCGCTGGAGCTCCGATACAAACTGGAATGACGCGGCCCTCCGCTATCAATTCCGCATGGGTCTGTCAGAGGCCCTGAAAGATGAACTAGCCTGGGTTGGTGTTCCATCATCTCTGGAAGATCTTATAAAAGATCTTATAAAATGATCTATTCAGATTGACTGGAGACTGAGAACGCAGATCTGAAAGATCCATCGGTTAATTTCGCCCTGTATGGATGAAGCCATGGGTTGCCAGTTCACCAGGTCCAGCTCCTCCTGAAGCTGCAGCATCTGCCCCTGATGCCTCAGACCCATGCAGCTGGGCTTGCTTCATCCTTCACTTACCAGTGAAGAATGTCAACACCGCCGCCTGAATAATCTGTGCCTATACTGTGGGGAACCAAGCCACCATGAGAACTTGCCCAACCAAGCTCCGTAAGTGCCTGTCTATGTCTTTTGCTAAATCTCCATCTCTGTCCAGGGACCCTCATCTGGCTCTTCTCATTCTGTTGCAGCTTCCAGGAAGAACTATTCAAGTGTCAGCCATGACTCTGGGGCCTGCAGCTGATTCATCGATCTGGCTTTTGCTGAACATAGGATACCTCTGCAACCCAAAGCCCAGAGACTTTCTGTTCATCTTACAGATGGGTCTGTCATCAAGTCTGGGCTTCTCACCCAAGAGACTGTTCCACTGTCTACCACCATTGCTATAAAAGTCACAAAGAACTGCTGCGCTTAGATGCCGTTTTCCATCATATTAGGCATGCCATGGCTACACAACCTGTACATCGATTGGGTCACACAAGAGATTAAGTTTCACTCACATTACTGCCAACAATATAGCTTGTCGGTACCTTCATGGCAACTACCATCTCTGCTGTGTATGGACTTGGACCCTGAAGCATGTACATCCATTCCTATTGCATCCTGGGACTTTATGGACGTCTTCAGTAAAAAGGGGGCAGAAACTCTTCCTCATCATAGGTCTTACGACTGCCCAATTAAGTTACTCCCGGGGGGCCGAGGTACATTTTGGAAGAATTTTTCCCTTAACTGAACTAGAACTGGTAGCTCAAAAGGAGTACATTCATGAAAGTTTAAGGAAAGGATTCATTCGTCTATCCACCTCTCCAGCTGAGGCAGGCATTTTCTTTGTGAAAAAGGACCATTCACTTCGACCTTGTGTCAACTACCGTGAGCTCAATAAGGTCACAGTCAAGAAACAGTACCCCTTACCCCTGGTACCTGAACTATTTCAAAGGCTGAGATCAGCAACTATCTTCACAAAGTTGGACCTTCGAGGGGCATACAATCTGGTTCGCATACGGACCAGGGATGAATGCAAGACCGCATTCCGTACCCGTTTCGGGCACTTCGAGTACCTAGTGATGCCCTTTGGGCTGTGCAATGCTCCTGCTACATTCCAGCATTTGGTCAATGACATGTTTCGGACTTTCTTTTTGTCATTGTCTATTTAGACGATATTCTGATTTTTTTTTATTTTTCTGTAGAAGTTTCACCTGTGAAAAATGTGCAGACTCAACTCCGACAACATGGTTTATATGCCAAACCTGAGAAGTGCGAGTTTAAACACCAGAGCATCCAGTTCCTGGGTTTGATAATCTCCACAGAAGGTATAAAAAATGGATCCCCAGCTAAATGTCTCAATCCCACACAAATCTAAGCCCTCTAATAGACTGGTACAGTCTGTGCTTTTGGGAGCCAAGCTCGCGATTGCTAGGGCCTGGAAAAAAAACGGGCATTTCTCTCTCAATGGCTAAAAGGAAAATTTTGTGGGTAAAGTCTCAGGAAAAGCTAACCAGTCTGTTACAGGACACATCTAACAAATTTGAAGCCACCTGGGAACCATGAGCCCGACTAATGGGAATATCTAACTTTCCCCGCGTGTCATACACATGAATTTTAACTTGGACGGGTAGTGGTGCACCTTCCCCTCTCCTATTCCACCCCCTTCTCTTTCCCTTTGACTACTTTTCGCTCTTCTCTTTGTACCTATGTTAGTCCATCAAGGACCCAGTTCAGGTTTGTGTATCTCAAGGTTACTATTGAGGTAAAAGGTGTTCTCGATCAGCTCAGGTATAAATGGCCAATTTTCAAGCAGAAGACCGCACAGTGATTTGTTTGATGCCTAAAACCCGGACATGATTCCCTATTTTTGATTTAGAGAAGCTGCTCATTACTGGAAGGGATTGGCGCCGGCCCCCTTTGGGTGTCGGAGGGAGCAGGGGCCGAAGCTTAACAGCTCGATCTCCTATACCAGCTCCCTGACAACCAGTCAAGAATAGAATTTAGACTAGGATACATATTATATGAATACGGCATAAATCGCTCTTCCCATGGCCTAGTAATCGCATCACCTTTATTTACACCTTACGATTGTCATTTTGTTTGGGATACTGTACCTCTGTATTTGAATGTACTGTTAACGCTAAATAAAAACATTTTTGGAAGTAAAAAATGGATCCCCAGAAGGTTACCGCCATCCTGGATTGACCGGCCCCCACAGACAAGAAAGGAACACAACTTTTTGTGGGGTTCACAAATTATCGGAAATTCATCAAAGGATTCTCCGCTATCATTTCACCTCTCCTTCTGCTTTCAAGACCCTTAAAAGGTTGTTTACCTCTGCATCCATTCTAAAGCATCCTGATCCAGCCCTACCATACGTCCTGGAGGTTGACGCATCAGAATCAGCAGTAGGGGCGGTACTCTCCCAACGCCAGGGGGCCAATGCCCTTCTACACCCGGCTGCATTATTTTCCCGTAAACTATCATCAGCAGAAAAGAATTACGATGTGGGGGACCTTGAACTTTTTGTAATTAAGGCTGCACTGGAGCAGTAGAGTTACTAATACTAATTTTCACCGACCACAAGAACCTAGAATACTTGAGAACGGCAAGACGTTTGAAGCACGGTCAAGCCAGGTGGGCACTGTCCTTTTCTCGGTAAGCCTTCCACATAACTTACAGGCCTAGGTAAAGGAATACTAAGCCGGATGCTCTATCCCGTATGTTTGGTGAGTCTGAAGAATCTGTGCTTCCCAATAACATCCTGTCTTTGGGGAATTCCTTCTATTACAAGAAAATCTGTTGTCCCAAATTAAGCAGGCCTCTGTGGGAGTTCCCTCACCCCCTGAGATGTCCTTACAAGGGATGGTCCATTATGGTACCAAGACAAGAACTTTGTGCTAGAAGATGCGCGCATCTCTGTTCTAGTCTTGTGCCATGATAATACATTAGCGGGACATTTTCGAACCAGTAAAACTTCTGAACTAGTACAACATACCTTTGGGTGGCCTCACCTAGAAAAGGACTGCCGGAAGTATGTGGAATCATGTACTACATGTATTCGGGATAAAAGCAACAGGACAAAAGCATTGCTGCTTAAACCATTACCAATTCCAGATAGACCCTGGAAGATGATTTCAATGGAGTTTATTGTTGAGCTTCCCCCATCAGAAGGCTGTTCGACCATCTATGTGGTGGTAGATCGATTGTCTATAATGGCACATTTCCTACCCTTGACAGGCACACCATCTGCCTTTGAAACAGCACAGAGGGAGGGCGTGGCCTGGCTTGCCGAGAAGATGGACGCTTAGCTCACTAGCTCCCGCCGCCTCACAACATTACAGCTGTTTGCCGGAGGTTTCACTTCGATTATACCCTGCCTACACATGGGGACTGCATCGAGGACATCATCCACCTCTCGATCCCGCTCCCCACGGAGGAATTTCGGGAGTTTGAACGGCACCATCCCCGATATGTTCAGAACCACCAGAGGTAATATGGCGCCCGCTCACCTCAGGAGCTCTCAGGAGCCGACTCCCGCCCCGACTGGCATTCCACTGCATGCTACCCCGATCGCATCAACCGAGACTGGGTCCTCAGACCGTATCCTGCCTGACTCTCAGTCCCAGCTCAATATGCACGACCTGAGGGCCATAGCAGAGGACATCAAAGGCACCCTCTCGGCGGCCATTTCAGAATTGCGCCTAGACCTCCGCGCCGTTAACAACAGAGTGGCGGCAGTGGAAGACAAAATCAAACTTCAAGGCTCGCAAATTCAGAAAACTACACACTATGTAGATACCCACACACTGCAACTCCGGGACATGGCCCCGACATCTGGAAGACCTCGACAATATTGGCAGACGCCATAACCTGAGGGTCAGAGGTCTTCCAGAGGCCATCGAGGGAGACCAAATACTGCCCTCGGTCACTGGTCTCTTTAATGACCTACTTTCCCGGCCTCCTCAAACTCCGATTAGCATGGAAAGGATCCACAGGGCCCTGCGCCCCAGGGGTAGGGACACCGACCCCCCCCCCCCCCCCCGGGACATCGTTTGCTGCCTCTCGGACTTTAAGACAAAGGAAGAGATCCTGAAGCAAGCCAGAGGACGTCCTAACATCACGATCGCTGGTTCCGCAGTCCAAATCTATCAGGACCTGTCCAGCATTACTCTACAGCACCGTAGAAATTTGCGACCATTACTGGACACCCTACACGCCCATGGGATCACATACAAATGGAAGTTCCCCTTTTGTCTTTCGGCCACCTCACAGGGCTGCACTGCACTTCTGAAAGTGCCTGAGGACTTACCACGTTTCTGCCATACCTTGAACATCCCGCTGGTTGCTGTGCCGGATTGGTTTTCCGAATTCCGCCGTTCAGCGGTACACAGGGAGTCGTCCCAAATCGAACCCATGGAAGCACAGACCCTGGATACACGACAGACCGGACCCTCCGTACGCCTCGGATGATCGTACAGCTCGCAGGACCTCGCGACAAGCCCGCAACACTCACCTTCTTCTAGGAGATCCCGAAGAGACCGCTAGGAATGTCCTTACCGTTCTCCACGGTTCCACCACTCCGAGCCGATGAATGTAGTCTCCCTATCGTGGACCAGCTTCCTCCAGGACCCCTTGTCTCCCTCCACGATTTGCCGCTGGCTGTCTACTGTTAAATGGGTTTAATCTCCTTTGTGTGCCTTCAATCATCCTCATGCCGGACCGGGTGGTAAGATGTTAGCCTCCATGCTGTTCTCTCCCTGACGCCCTTGCTAGACTACCCTGAATTGGGGATCAACTTGCGAACTGTCTACTCTCCGGCACTGTGCTTCTTTTACTCAGCCATTGATCCTTGCCCCTATTCCGGCTTTTTTGACCACGATCTTCCCCACTTTACGGCCTTTAGCCCTCTATAGACAACACACGGGTAGAGTAGAAGGATACATCCCCAATATTTTATTGAGATCTTGCTTTAACAAAACGTTGACATTGTTTTGTACCGAGCTACAGGGTCTCTCCTTCAGCGCTCTCCCTTTACCACATACTACAATCCCCATGGTGCACAGCGCTTTCTCAAGGGACTCACGCTGGACGTCGCTGACTCGCGCACGATCTCATCCAGGAACTATCCTATAGCGTATGTCACATGGCCCGATCTACATTCCACCGCTGCATCTTCTATGCCCTCTGTTCCCCCAGTAACACTCAAGCTAACTGCAACATTCAAAGGGTAACAGCAACTCTGATCACCAGACCCCTGAGCTCCTCTGCTTGTCCCTGCTCGTTATTGCGTGCTATCTCTTCAAACTGACTTTACCCTTCATCCCTACAGACTGTCCTGCTGGCGACTTTATCATGGCTCCCGATCCTTCACTTCAATGCAACAGCTGCCTCGATTGAATACCAGACTCTACATTCACGGCTTGTTGTCCGCGCCGACAACAACAGATGCTCCTCCTGTTTTACATATGCTAATGACGGTATAGTTGGTATGGTTTGTGTTTTGTCTTTTAACATACCCCTTTTTTTTTACAGGTGTTACTGTATGTTTGAGGCTCTATAGGAGCACGATTTAAGGTTTAATTTTCCTTATCAGTACTGTTTCAAGTTTATGGGTTATAGACAAAAACCAATACATGTGCCAGTCTGACACCCCTTTATACTCATTGTTCATCTCCTGCTCCTCACCTGAACGGATGACCGTTAATTCCCCAAACTGTCTGAATGGCAACCTCCGCCACCTCCTGCTCTTGGGGAATTACCTTCATTCACCCTCCATCGTGGATTTGGCGACCACCTATGCTCACTAGCAACCTTTTTAGATGCCGTACACCATGCTCCCTAGTTACTACGTATAACCCCTCCTACTTTCCATATTTCTCTCCAGTCGTGTCCCGGCGGGACTTCCCCGATTTAATTGATCAACCTAACAATCGTCCCCAAGCTATAGTCAACCCCCACACAGTAGCGGTTACAGGCTCTTCCTCCCCATGGCGAGGAGGAGCGTTGTCCCCGCTCTGTACCTACACCGACATCACTGACTTGAGTCGGTTAGGGATCATTCTCGGTTTTTTAGTGGCTCCCACCACACCTGTCCCTGATCCACCTGACACATTTAGTCACACACTATCCCACCTTAATACTCTCCCCCCCCCCCCACACACACATCTAGCCCTTCCTGACTATCGACATGACCACCACAAACACCCCGCAGGGCGAAAAAATTTCTCCCACGCAGATCAAAATATGCTCTATAAATGCACGTGGCCTCAATACACCAGAAAAACGGTCACTTTTACTCTCTTATTTGCTTAAATCTAAAACGCACATTGCTTTAATTCAAGAGACCCACTTCAGAACTAATGCCGTCCCTAGGCTTCATAACAAACACTTCCCCACGGTATACCACGCTCCCAATCAGGAAGCCAAATCCAAAGGGGTTACTATTCTTATTTCCCGACTCCAAGTCACGGATTTCCAAAAGGACGTAAATGGCAGGTTCCTCTTCCTGAAAAGAAAACTTCACAACAGGATGGTCGCCATCGCCAACTTATATGCTCCTAATACCCACCAGGTCACGTTTTTTCGCACTGCACTGCATCAACTTACCGCTTTCCAGTCAGGTACTCTTATTGTTGGAGGGGATTTTAACGTGGCACTTAACGCCACTTTGGACACATCCAACGGTCACTCCACACTGACCTACAGAGCCCTACGAGCAATTAAATCACAATTCCACGACCTACTACTACATGACTCTTGGCGCACCCTACATCCCACCGATAAGGACTTCACCTACTTCTCCCCACCTCACAACCGATACTCAAGACTCGAGACTCGACTACCTGTTTATTACCCAGAATGGCCTGTCCCATATGTCCAAGACCTCTATTGAACCGATGTTCCTATCGGACCACAACCCAATTTCCATGACCTTATCCCTCCACGACGAATAGATCTCCCATCTGGCGTTTAGACAATTCCCTTCTCACGGACCAGGCGAACATTCAAACAATATCCAAACACCTCTCACAGTACTTTGATGAGAACTCTTCTGATAGTTCCTCTCCCATGTCGGTCTGGGCAGCTCACAAATGTGTGATCAGAGGCGCATTCATTTCCCTAGCAGCGACTCGTAAAACTCAGAAAAGCACGCATCAATCTCTTAACTAAAAAAATCAGTGACCTAGAACGAAAACGCAAAGCCTCCCTTGCTGCAGAGGTCTTGACAGAACTATCCCTAGCCAGAGAGGAACTCCTCGAGGAACTTCATCTTAGACTGCGACGTAATTATGCTATATCCAAAAAAAATGTTCTATCAATTTGGTAACAAATCTAGCAAACTACTAGCTAAAGCCCTCCAGACCAAAAAAGCTTTCCACTCTATCCATGCGATCAGAAACACGTCAGGTAACCCCCTCTTCAAGACAGAGGACATCGCCGATCAATTTGTGACCCATTTCTCCCAACTGTATAATCTTCCTGCCCCTCTTTCGAACCCCGAACATCCCGATCGTGAGACTGCCATCCGAGAATTTTTACACAAATATTCCCCGACACCGATTTCTGACACAGATGCCTCTAACCTGAATTCCCCTCTTACATTACCGGAAGTCATCCACGCTGTAAAACAATTGAAGCCAGGGAAGAGCCCCGGTCCCGATGATCTAACGGCGAGCTATTACAAGTCTTTCCCTGACACCCTATTGCCCCGCCTAGTCGTAGCCTTTAACAACTTCTCCCCTACCGATGTAGCAAATAGAGACACCTTGGAAGCACATGTCACGCTCATCCCAAAGCCAGATAAAAGATCCTCTGTTGGTCACGAATTACCGTCCCATCTCCTTACTCAACGTCGATCTAAAACTATATGCCAAGGTGCTAGCTAACCGTATATTACCCCTTCTCCCGAGTCTGATTGGCCTGGATCAGGTTGGTTTTGTCCCTGGTAGGGAAGCCAGGGACAATACCATTAAGGTGCTCAATATTTTTGTGTGGAATCTCAAGAAATGAGAGACCACCAATACCCTCCGGTACAGACGGGATTTTTCAGGCGAACAAAAAACGAAGAAGGAGAAAATATAAATTTTATATTTGGATTTTTATTTTTAAATCATTTATTTTTTGGAAAAATAAATAGATGAAGAGGGGGGGGGAGGGGAAGGGGAAAAAATTGAGTACAAACAAAATTGTCTAAAAACAATCGTGATACAATTTTTCCACATAAACACATATACATGAAAACAAAATGTTCTAAATGTTACATATGGATATGAAAGTGCAGAATCCTTCGATTGCCTGACATGTTTCGGGAGTAGATCCCTTCTTCAAAGGCGCTGATCAAAGGTATAATGTGAAAAATTCTGAGAAAACAAACAACAAGAGCATAAATAAACCCATAGGAAAAACTCCAAAGATGGAAGAGGTGTCAACTGCAGGGACCAATAAAAAGACCAAACATACATACCAATATCCAAAATAAAAAATATATGCAGAAGCATTAATTGATGTTCACAGAAGTAGTGTTTCCAGGGAAGGAGACCTGAAGATGGTAAGTCTGATCCAAAGGAAAAAAATGATTTTTTTGTGCTTTATACTGTGTGCTCGAATGAGCAAAAAGATGACCCAAAATTGGCATCCGGAAAAGGCCTACACGGGGATCATCGCACTCTCACAAGAAGCATATCCCAATGTTTAGAGAGTCTGTAAAAAGAATATATAAAAGGGATAACTGATAAAAATCTTTTAAAGCATGCAACTTTAAAAAAGAAAGGAAATTGCATGCATGTAATTATTGATTTTGCCCGCTTGGATGGAAACCATCCAAGAGGCCCCTCAGATGTAAAATAAACTATTCTTATTTGGTCATAGAAAAGGCATATACTATTTTCATTTAAAAGCAATCTGCAATAGAAGCAGGAGCAGTGAGGGAAGGGAATTCAAAAAAGATGCACTTACGTTTTAAAAGAAAGGGATCTGCTTAACAACCTAGAATCTGCGTGGCAGCTCTGTCTGTTGGAGCATTTGCTGGAAATGTGATTCCCAAATGTCTTTTTATAGAGAAACTATTAGCGCATTCGCGCTGGTAGTAAATTATTTAAAAATTGCAAGCAGCTGGTGCAAGGCCGCGGCATCCTATTGGATGCGCCGCAGTCATGGCATGTGAAGAGCAGTGCCGTCCATCCGATGGGGAGACGGCGTTGCTTGACAAATGACAGACCCCTATGGACGCCAAGCGTCAGAGGGTTGCGTGGTAACGCATGCGCAGTATGATACGCGCATGCGCAGTGGACGTTGCACGTCTCGTCCGGTAATAGGACGAAAAGCAGTAGGCGGAGATGCATCTACAGTGAGACAGCGCCAGGTGAGGACACTTCCGGAACCTGGGGCAAGACAGAAAAAGCGTATCGATTTAAAATGATATGGAACATAAAATAAAGTATATATAATAGAATGTTATTTGGATATGGTAAAGAAAAAGAGTATGTTGGTATTGATCACTGCATAGGAGAGTCCCTCCATACTTGGATTCAGATAATTTGATTTTGGCCTCTGTCCTGTGAAGAGAGGGTATATATATATTAAATATTAAAATAAAATAATACGGCCGGCATGTTCTACAAAACACTTATATCCTCTGTCTCTGTTGGAGCCAAAAAGGAGAAAAGGAAGGAAAAGAAAAAGAAAAAAGGGGGGGGGGGGGGGGAAAGAGGAGAGGGGAAAGGAAACCAGAAAAGGAAGCAGGAGAGGGTTGTATGTGTATGAGTAACTATTCTCACAGCCCCCTGAGACAAAACCCTCCAGGAAGGGACGAAAGGAGAGTTGGGTGTTCAAACCTGGAAAACATGTTGCATTGCAGGCAGCAATCCATCTGACCTCCCTCTGGAGCAAGATTTTGTTCCAGTCGCCACCTCTGTTGTCGGGGTGGACTGTCTAGGATTGTGAAAGAAATGCGTGGGAAAATTCCTGCATGGTGGTCTCGAACATGTCGTCCCAGAGGAAGGTCAGGGTTGGCGCATCTCATGCTGGCAATAATAATCAGGGACGTCACATTTGAGATACCGGAAGCGAGGTACGAGCTCGGCGCTCGTTTTTGATATGCACAGTAACCTAAATGAAATGCGAGTCTTTATTTTTTATTATTGTGAAATAAAACCGTTTGCCATAAATTACTACACTATCGAGTGCTTTCTCTTCACCCCACCCAAACCCTGTGAGGTACACTTGTGAACAGCCAGGCAGCAGAGGGACCTCTCCCAGAGAGAACCCCCCACTAGGACCAGGACCCCCCAGGACCGGGACCCCCCCCCCCACTAGGACCAGGACCCCCCCCCACTAGGACCAGGACCCCCTAGGAGCGGGACCCCAATAAGAGGACGCCACCAGGGAGAAGCAGAGGCCCGCCTGGAGCCCATACATCGTTTAATGCTGTTACCTTACAGCGGTAAGGTAAGGGGCCACCAATATTCTAACCAGGAGGAAAACCACTAGACCACTGAATGCACCACCACCTTGGAAGGAAAAAAAAAATAAGCACCAGCAACATTCACTAATATATGTTTTTTAGACACTGAAGTCACTATATATTGCACCATAGGTCAAGCTGAGCTAGGATTGACCTCACGGACCTACACTTTTGTGCTTTTATATCTTTTCACTACCCCTCACCTTCTTTTATGTCAACGTTTTATTGTACGTTTTTATGCAATTATTTACGATTCCATGCGATTTTACACTTTTATGTGACTATATGCACTTCATTGGAATGTTATTTGACCTTTGAAACCTTATGCGATCATATGCGATTTTATGCGACCATATACGATTTTATGCGATTATATTTGATTTTATTCATATCGGCATATGTTGAACCACTCTAACTAAAGTAGTACACCGGTCACTTTATGGAACTTGAACTTATTTCTTGCATTGAGTCTTATATTATGTACTTTTAGGAAATCTACCCTAACACACGAGTCACTATTTTACCATTTATAAGTTATTTCTACATATGCAATTCTATTTGAGCGATTTAGGAGCTCACTGCACTTTATGCACTATTACTCACTTTCTTACAGCACTTTATATTTATACAATTGTTTCTGGTACGGACACAATATACCCCTAAGATACAGCGCAGCACTACCCCTTTACATATCATGCTGGCAATAAGTCGTGTAGCCCTTTTGTTAAATTCATTTTTAGTTTTGCCAATGTAAAAACATTTACATTGGCATGCAAGTAGATAGACAACCCCTGTTGTCTTGCAATTAGAAAAACGTTTTGGACTGTATTGTTTGCCATTTGGCAGTAAGAAATTTCCTTGGGTATTCATGTATCTGCAAATGGTGCAACCGCCACATGTAAAAGTACCGAAACGTTTACATACGTCATTTCTAAAAGCTCCAGTGTATTCCCTTTTTACTAAGTAATCATGAAGGGAGCGTGTGCGTCTGAATGTAATGGACGGTTTGGCAGATACATGCTTACTCAGGTTGGGATCGACATGCAGGAGATGCCAGTGTTTTTCCAAAATTCCCTCTATTTTTTTATGTTGTTTGTTATAAGTGGTTATAAGGCGAGTGGTCATTTGGGGTTTATCCAGGGACCTGTTTGAAAAGAGAACTTCTTGTCTTACGGATCCCCGTGCCCGTCGGAATGCTTTTTTCAAACAGGTGCCTGAGTACCCACGTTTTAATAAGTGGTCTCTCAGGCGATCTGCTTCAATCTTAAAGGCTGCTTCCGTGGAGCAGTTGCGTCTCAATCTCAAGTACTGTCCATATGGTATGGAGAGGACCAAAGACTTGGGATGCGAGCTGGATGCGTGTAAAATGGTGTTACCAGCGGCCTCTTTGCGGTAGAGGCCGCTGGAAAGAGATCCGTCGGAGGATTTGGTGATTTTTAAATCCAAAAATGTGACAGAAACAGGGTCGTGCATCATGGTGAAGAAAAGGTTGAATGTATTTTTGTTTAGGACATCCATAAAGGCGTGGAGGTCTTCAACTGTGCTGTTCCAAACCATCAAATTATCATCTATATACCTATACCATGCCGCCACATGCACGGTATAGGCTGATAGAGTTTCATCTGATAGGAGAAATTGTTCCCACTCCCCCAGATACAGGTTGGCGTAGGATTGGGCACAGCATGTCATTAAGCATTAAGGTGCTCAACATCCACCACTGGCTTACAACCACTTCCACTCCTGGTTTCTTCTTGTCTTTGGATGCGGAGAAGGCGTTCGATAGAGTGGCCTGGGATTACATGGAAGCTGTGCTTCGTGCAATAGGCTTACCTCAACTCTTTGTCCAGTTGATCATGCTTCTGTATTCTTCTCCCTCGGCTAGGCTTAGGATTAACGGCCACCTATCGAACGCCTTCTCCATTTCCAACGTCACCCGTCAAGGCTGTCCCTTATCCCCGATCATTTTCCTGCTCACTATGGAGCCTTTTATACGAAGGCTCAAAGAAAACCCGGACATAAAAGGGCTGACCATAAAACACAACACATACAAAGTTGCCGCCTATGCGGATGACGTCCTACTCTTTCTGTCCGATCCGCTCATCACTATCCCCAACTTACTCAAAGACTTTTCCACCTTTAAAACCCTCTCCAACTTACAAATATACTTTTCCAAATCTAAAGCCCTGAATGTCTCCCTACCGACCTCTTTGGTCTCTCAATACAAACTCAATTTCCCCTTTGGTTGGGCCCCTAAAGCCATTTCCTATCTAGGGATTAAACTTCCTACTAACTTATCGGACTTATATACTCTGAACTTCCTACCTGCTCTTCAAACCATTCAAGGGGACCTTCACAAATGGCATGTGGGTTCCTTTTCATGGTTTGGAAGAATAGCGGTCCTGAAAATGAATATCCTCCCTAGGATCCTCTATCTGCTGCAAGCTATACCCATCATCTTACCGCAATCTTTCTTCTCAACCTAGCAACGTATATGTAGAACTTTCATATGGAAAGCCCAAACCCCAAGGATCAGTTGGGCTCGGTTGACTTTCCCCAAACTCCTAGGCGGTCTCAGTCTCCCAGACATTCGTAAATACCATCTGGCTTGCCACTTGACTAGGGTAGTGGACTGGCATATACATGTACCACAAAGACTGGATACGATTAGAGCAGACCTTCTCCCCGATCCCACTAGCTCACCATGGATCCCTCGGTCGCAGATCCCCAAACCCCTTTCCTCCCATCCACTGATTAATACCAAGCTAATATCCTTCCACACCTCATGCACCCATATGAGACTTAACCCAACATACGGCCCCATGACCCCATTGACTGATAACCCTGACTTTCCTCCAGGCCTGACTATGAAAGCACCTCGGATGAACGCTCCCGACAAACACCCACGGGCCCTCAACTTCTTTCACAATGGAGATCTTTTACCTTATCCAACGATGGCTTCCTCCTTCCCGGACTATCACATCCCCTTCTTCAAATTTCTGCAACTCCGACATTTCTTCCACACCTCGACTCGGAACCCGCATTGGTACAGAGATTACACACCTTTTGAGACTATGCATGAGCACAGATCCCCAGAGACACGTTATATCCAGTACTTACTCCCTACTATTCTCAACACATATCGTTGACAATGACAAGCTGACTCGATGGTGGGAATCAGAACTCGAAATTGATCTGTCTTCTGAAGACTGGGAACACATTTTTCACCACATACACAAGGGCTCCATAAACGTCTCCTCCCAAGAGAATAGATACAAAATCTCTCTAAATGGTACAAAACCCCAGTCACTCTCCACAAATTTCAACCAAATGTCTCCCTGGTGTGCTGGAGATGCAACACAGCACTAGGAACTCTACTACACATCTGGTGGGATTGCCCACTCCTGCAAGCCTACTGGAAGGAAATTCATCGTCTAATATCCCAGATCACCACTTATACCCCCGATTTCACTCCAGCCCAATTTCTCCTACACCACACATCCATCCCCCAAAAGGCCTACAATAAGTCACTGATGGTTCACCTCATTAATGCAGCAACTCAGTGCATTCCGGTGCACTAGAGATCTACAACAATCCCCACGATAACGGAATGGATACAACGCACTGACAAAATCTCTGAAATGGAGAGCCTTATACACCAAGCCACAGATATCCCAAATAAATATGGAAATACTTGGGCATGCTGGAAACATTTCCAGGAACAGACCTCTCCTGCTAATCAATCTCTTACTACGCCCCCACTTCCCTAACCTCCCACACAACTTGTTTTTCGCTAACCACCCTGTCCTTTTTTACCCAGCCCCTGTGCTTTGGGTTCTTCTCAAAATTCTACCTCTATACCCTCAGGCTCCCTGATGCATCACCCAAACTATACTCCACCTGAAGTACACTACTTACTTCCCTGACTCTTCCTATACCTCCCTTATGGTAAAATGCATACTGATTTTCTACTGTACTGGGTTCAATACTCCTGCACGGTTACGCTGCTTCTTTATGACTCTTGTCTTCCTCCACACACAGCTAGATCCCCTTGGGGGTGTGTGGGGATAGGTGGTGCCAAAGCAACGTACTGACTTACTCTTTCACTCCCACTGTTACCAATCTGTTATGGGGATTCTATGATACACGAATGATGTGCACCTACACATTGCTCATGGTTACCGTTTTCCACACTAGGTCTGCCATGGACTGTCACCTAAGAATTATCAAAGGCACACCTCCTCCTCGGGATCTCATTCAGGGCTTCCGACCATAATCAACGAAGTATCTCTTCGTGGTTAACAATAATATATTTGTCCCTACGACTTCTGCAATGCTCTACATTAATTTCCGTTTTAGGTTTGCCTTGATTGTACTACCGCAAATCATTAATTGCTAGCCACATCTTTACAAGCCATATACGGTTCCCAAAAACTATCCCCCAGTCATAGCAAGATCCCTTGGGGGGTGAATGGGGCTGAAATGCATTGCTCCTCAGTTACAAGCGCTGCATTCTCCTCCCACATGGCTTGCTGAACTCACCTACGACCTACCTATATATGTCCCATACTAAAAGTTCACCCTTATATAGAACAATTCACGATTTTATGTGACTAACTGTCACTGTCTATGTGACTAACTGTCTATGTTGTTTTTCTTATAGATCACTCATGTGCTTCTGTACACATCTGTAAAGTTTCTATACTGTTTTGTACAATAGAGCTGTTCCAGCTCTGATGATATTATTACCTGGAATTGTACCAGTTTTCTACATCGCCTTTATTGTATAACTGCAAAACTTTAATAAAAATTTCATTGAAAAAAAAAAAGAAACAGCACAGATTTTAATCAAGGAAATAGTAAGGCTCCATGGAATCCCAGCTAACATTGTGTCATTGTGTTCAATTCACCTCAAGATTTTGGAAATCTCTTGCTGAAACTCTGAAGATTGAGTTGTTGTTCTCCTCGGGCCATCACTCAAACAAATGGTCAGATGGAAAGGACCAACCAGACCCTGGAGCAGTACTTACGCTGATTTTCTACATTTTCTAAGAATGACTGGGTATCATTGTTGCCCATAGCTGAATTTGCTTAGAACAATTCCCGGCACTCCTCTACCAATCTCCATTCTTCGACCCATCATTCCTGCCCAGTGAAATTCCAGGATGTTGCGTTCCAGCTGTTTTAGAAACCGTAACCTTCTTCAAATCCAATAACAAACTGTTACAAGAAGCAATAGCAAAGGAATGCAGTAAAAGATTTTGACGGGAAGAGACATGGGGAGTTAATCTTGGAACATGGCAATCAGGTATGGCTGTCCACTACAAATTTAAAACTGGCTTATCCATCAAAGAAACTAGGACCTTAGTTTGTGGGGCGATTTCCACTGAAGAGAAAAGAATCAATGACATCCCCTATGAGCTAGTTACCAGGCTCCTTCAGAATTCATCCCATCTTTCACGCAACCTTACTAAAACCTGCAACTCCTGATCCTTTTCCTGAAAGGAATTCGGGTCCACCTGAGCTGATGATGGTTGACGGGGGTTGACGGGAAGGAGGAGTATGAAGTTGAGGCAATTCTAGATTGCAGAAAAAGGAGAAACCAAACCCAGTCCCTGATTAAATGGAAAGGGTATGGTCCTGAGGAAAATTCTTTGGAACCTGAAAATATTGACGCAAAAAGACTTGTCCAAGCATTCAACCGTTCCCATCCAGGAAAATTGGCCCAGTTGGGCAGCCTGTCAGGAAAGGCTTACCAGAAGAAGAAAAGGTTCCTGCAAGCTAACTTCTGTTGCCCGAACTTGTCTTGGCGTTCGCTCATTCGCACCAGAATGCGGATGGATATGCTTGCGCGCATCTTGTGACAGATGAGGGCACCAAATGGGCAATTTAAACCAGATCGGTACCCAGATCCAGTTATGTCTTGTCTACAGCGTTCCCGTGAGTGCCCTGTTCCCGTGAGTGTCCTGTTCACCGTTTATCTGCATCTGATTCCAGTTACCTACCCGGCTTGCTTTGACTATTCCTGCTAGCCACCTGCACCGACCCCGGCTTGAACCTTGACCACTCTCCACATCTGTACCTTATCTGACTGCACTGTGTATGACCCATATGTATGACTGTCCGACTCTGCTCCAGTCTTCTGCATCCAGCCTGTGTAGCTCCGGCACTGCTAACTTGCATCCACAGTCCTGCATCTACAGCTTACCTGCACCCGCTGTCCTGCATCCACAGTATACCTGCATCTGCTGTCATCTGGCACACCACTCAACCAGAAACCCAGCAGCTAGCATGATTACCGGCCCTCATGCGACTCTGAACTCCTGCGCCACCTGTCTGCTCTACCATAAGCCCCCGAGTCAGAGGAGTAAGTGAAGCCGTCCTCTGCATATCAGGCTCTTCCTACCAGGTACGTGACAGGACCTGAGGTAGGGCTAGGAAAATTGTTATCAGTTACTTCCCGTAATTTTACTTTCCTGGCCTATCCTCACATCTGCACGGGACTTCCTCCCTTGTGGCCTGTTGCAGGCTAGGTTATTAAACACTTCAGTTGGGGAGGCCCTTTATTCAGCTAGGAAGAGGTGGTCCTGTGGGTTCCAGAGAAGGCCTTAACTCGTTGTGTGTTGACGTCAGGATAGGCCAGGAAGATGGAAAAATTGTATACTCACCTTTCCGTAATTTTCCTTTCCTGGTGCATCTTCATGGCAGCATACATATGGGTTGTGACTCTGCCCCCACAACCTGATAGAACTGGTTAACTATAAATCAATCAAAGACAGACCCGGCTTACAGCATTCTCTAACTCTCACTATTTGGGTGGGCATTGGTATGCTACCATGAAGATGCACCAGGAAAGGAAAATTAGGGAAAGGCGCGTATACAATTTTCAATTTTCCTGGTACATCATGGCAGCATACATATGGGGACTAACTCGCCATACGGGAGGGTGCAAGAATATTTTATAATCATCAGTAGCGCAAAGTATGCACCATGATTATTCCAATTTACTGTCGCGAGCCGGGTTCACCTAATAAAGTGTAATGTCCTGGGAGGACCATATTGCTGACTTGCAAATACCTCAGGAGACTCAGCGCTGAGCTGTCCACAGAGCTGCCACTGCCCTAGTTAAATGTGTTTTGAAGACCTCAGAAACGGGAAGACCTTGAAGAGTAGGCTCCTTTAATTGTCTTAATCTAGGAGGTGACTGAGCATTTGATGCTGACTGACCCTGCCTTAGGCCACGCTAGAACCGAGAACATATTTCAGCTTTCCTAAATGAGAAGGTAGCTGCCAAGCAGGCCACCAGCCTTAGCTCAACATCCAGGGGATGTGATCCCCTCACTCAACCAAGAAAAGATGGCAAATTTACTTCCTGGTTAAATTGGAAGGAGAAAGACACGCCATGGATAAAAGCAGTCTGGAGTTTTAGGACTATTCTGTTCTGTCCGGGTATAATGTCAAGTGAGGCTCCTTGAGTACAAAGCCTGCAGTTCTGACATCCTTCACAGAGGTTGTAGCAACCAGAAATATGGTATTTAGGGTTTGCAGAGTGTAGTCAATTCTATGGGATAGAAATGAGGCCTTGATAGAAATGGGGACCATAAGCAAGTTCCACATAGGGAACAATGGTTTCCTGTGAGGCCTATAACTTCATGCAAGCCTTTTAAGAATTGCATCATTAAAGGGTTAAGGACTCCTTAGACCTCTGCAAGTGCAGACAAGGCCAAACTTTGAGCTTTTAAACATATTTGAACCTATGCCCCTGATTAGCCCTAGTTGTAACTGGAACCTTGGCTGGTTTAGGCGATAAAGGACTCCACGCTTCGCTGTGTGAGATCTGCATAATTTTCCCATAGTCTTAGGTAAATCTTATTCATGAAGATCTCTGGACACAAGGTAGGCACTACCTTCACTGGTAGCCACTGCCTCTCAACTTCCATGCCATCAAAAGTAGTCTCTTGGAGCTGGATGGAAAAAAACTCCATGAGAAAGTGAATCCGTCATTACTGGAAGCAGTGGCGATTCAATGCTTAAGAGCAGGAGAGAGAGAGACACTAAAGCCTCCCAAGCCAAAAATTGTATATTTGCAATTATTGATTCAGGAAGCTCCACTGACAGCCTAAGGATTCTACCCTTCCACTGTTGTCTAGGCATAATACAAATCTTGCGCCTCTTGCTAAAAAGGAGTGAATGACAGAAGTGCTTTGAACTCTACTCGGTTCAAGAAAATTCAATACTATTCCTCATAAGCTTAACATCCCATAACCTTTCTAGGTGGGGTCTGATGTGATAATGTTCCGTCTGAAAACAATTGGTCAGTTAAGAACCAAGGATACTCCGGGACTGTTTTGCTGGAAGAGACTTCACTCCCAATGCACCTTTGGCTTTCTCTGTCAGAGGATGGAAATTCCCTTGTTTCAGTCCTACTGAATTTTTCCCGTCGCTATTGCAGACAGTAAGACCTTTGTGAATGCACTGGGGGAGATGTACAGACCGAAGGGGAGGAACTCACTGATAGAGGAATTGAGGATGAATTGGGACAAGTAGGTGTCTGATAAACCTACAGGAGAATCCAGCCTCCCAGATATATGAATATTATAATTGATTGGAGGTTTCCCATCTTGCACAACTCTAACTTCCTGTGCTGCTTGTCAAATTTTTATTTTTTATTTTTCTAGGAACAGAGGGGAACCAAATCCTCATCTGCTCTGGGTATCCAGAACCTTAACGATTGCTTGTTTTTTTTTCGATCCGGCTACAAACTGGAACAGAATTTTACTTTTCCATCAACTCTGGTAGCCTGGCTGACTGGAAGAGACTGAAAGGTGGACTTCCCACCTGTCAATGTTATATGATCGTTATTGCTCATTGTATTCTGCCCCTGCATGGGTGAGTTTTCATGTTATACTTTTTTAATAAAAAATGATTGTACCAGAAAGGCAGACCTCCCCTAAACTTCCACCAATGTCACGCCAATATAGCTGATATGGCCCACTGATCCTGAAGGTTATCCCTCCAGGTGTGTGCATAAAGCACACAATACAGGCACTCCCTGGATTAGTGCACCCTTGGAAGGGACTTCCGCTGTACTCCTAGGACAGGAGCTTTAGATATTTTAAGGCTTCAATAATTGGGTACTTCTCCAGTTAGTTTACTAATCTTTTACCCCCCCCCCCCCCCCCCCCCTGTAGGATTGTGCCTCCTGGTGTCTACTTGGGAGTCGCCACCTTTATGCTGGACATTTGAGTTTTCTGTTTTTTTGTCAGATGATATTCGCCCTGACCCTCTAATGGTCACCCTTGAGGTAGCTTCATCCTCTCTACTCCCGAATAGATTGGATCCGTGTTCTGGTGTCTTGCACCATTTTTTTTTGTGGGATCCACCAACCATGGCTTCAGCCATAATGCACACTTGCCGTGACAGCGGGAAACACCACTCTTGAAAAACATCAATTGACGTCTGACACATCCACCACAGAGTATGCCGCCGATTTCAGCTCTTACAAAGCTGTTACCGCCTTGTCTCTTTACTTTTTCCAGACGGGCTTATTTAAAGGGTTACTCTACTATTTTAATCTGCAGGGCTGCAATTTTCCTGTTTGTATGACTGGTTCACTGATTTTCCCAGAAGTCTGCGTCAAGATAAGTCAGATTTTTTGGCATCCACTGCAATAAAAAATTAAATTTTTGATAAGATACTCCCAATAGACCCTGCCACTTTCCCCGCTGGTTGACAATTATGAAACCACTTCCATTAGACTCATTCAGCACATGGGTTGGTTATTGCTGGTGTGCCAGTACCTGCAGATGCTACAGTATGTAGGAGCACTTCAGATCTAGAATTAATTTTCGGACTAGAACCTCCTTGAATGTGACATGTCTTGCCAGCTACATTCATGATGCATCCATCATTGGAGGAGACTGCACCAGGTTGACCGCTAGCTTTTTAAGGGTATACAGTTTTGACAGCCTGTTTATAATGGCATTTTTTCTCTGACACCTTCAATTATTCCTGGATTAACTCTTCCAGTTGTTCAGTGAAGGAAATTAGTACTTTAACCTTGTGGAGAGTTTTCTCCACTTCAACCCAGGCAATTGCGTCCTTAGCTGCCCCTGCAAAAAAAGTCTCTATTGGGCACTTTTTAAAGCTTGTGCAAGCTTTCGTATTTGGACACCACCTACTGGTTCTGGTTGGAAGCGCTATGCAATTTATGCACTGTCAAGCAATGACTTTCCACCACGAATGCAGCAACCATTAGGGTAGGCTGGTAATTTGTGGTGTTTGTAAACGTGGAGCAAACAAAATGAGAGGTGAGATGATTACATTGATCGATCTTGCCTGTATGTCTGCGCTTTGAACGGTTACTGCTGTGGCTTTAGCAGGCTCTCTTCATCTTGAGGTCCTTGCACAGCTGTATAGTGCTTGTTCATTTGACACACTAGCTTGGCAGGCAATTACTTTCCACAAATGCAGCGACTATTAGTGCTTGTAATTTGTGATGTTTGTAAATGGGGAGCAATGATAATGAGGGGTGTGGTGATGAGATTTAATCAACATTGCCTCAATGTCTGTTCTTAGATGGTGACTTGTCTTGACCGTCAGAAGGCTCCCTTCATCTTGTAGTCCTACAGGACTATAGATATTGGCTCTCTTTTTCTCAGTCTTCACTACTTACCTAATCCCTATACCTTAACCACTTGCTTACCAAGGACGTCATATGACGTCCTTGACTTTGAGTGGGGATAGCTGCATATAGGCATCATTCAGATATCATTCTTTCCGGCCGGCGATTCTGTGCACCATAAGAACGATCAGTTCCGCCGCCTGATCGTTCTTATAGGCAGCGGGAGGGGACGTCCCCCCCTCCCGCCGCCATCCGGTGCTTCTCCGGGCTCTCCCGTGCCATCGGGGGCCCGGAGAAAGAGTCGCTCACCGCCGGATGGCGAGCATAGAGATTTCCGGTGACCAGATGGTCACCAGTCATCTCTATGACCGTCGGAGGCCCGGGCGCGACGTTATGACGTCATGCCCGGTACCCGGAAGTAAACAAAGCCGCAATCGCGGCTGTCAGCATGAGATCGGTAAAAAAATTTTACCGATCTCATGCTTTCCAGCCTGGAGGAGAGATGTGGGGTCTTATTGACCCCACATCTCCCCATAAAGAGGACCTGTCACATACATTCCTATTACAAGGGATGTTTCCTTGTAATAGGAATAACAGTGATCCAAAAATTGAAAGTAAAATAAAAAAAAAAAAAATTTAAAAACGCCCCTGTCCCCTGTAGCTAGCGCTCCGAAGCTAATGCACACGCAAGTCCCGCCCACATATGTGAACGCCGCTCAAACCACACATGTGAGGTATCGCCGCGTGCGTTAGAGCGCGTGCAACAATTCTAGAACTAGACCTCCTCTGTAACTCTAAACTGGTAACCTGTAAAAAAATTTAAAGCGTCGCCTATGGAGATTATTAAGTACCGAAGTTTGGCGCCATTCCACGATTGTGCGCAATTTTAAAGCGTGACATGTTCGGTATCTATTTACTCGCCGTAACATCATCTTTCATATTATATAAAAAAATTGGGCTAACTTTACTGTTTTGTTATTTGTTAATTCATGAAACCGTTTTTTTTCCAAAAAAAAGGCGTTTAAAAAATTATTGCGCAAATACCGTGAGAGATAAAAAGTTGCAATGACCGCCATTTTATTCCCTAGGGTGTCTGCTAAAAAAAACATACATAATGTTTGGAGTTCTGAGTAATTTTCTAGCAAAAAAATGATGATTTTTACATGAAGGAAAATAGGCCAAAATAGGCCCGGTAAGAAAGTGGTTAAAGGCAATGGGTGGTCTGACTGGACAGCGTTTCCCATAGAAACAGAGCAAAGCAGCAGATTGAAATGAAGAACAGAATAATGCAAAGTCTCCACTATTGCGACCTCGCATGATTTGCTGCAAATTTGATGCGACTTGGAGCAATGCCTGTTATATTCTTAAGGTCTATGAACACAGATATAAATGAACAAAAAGTGTAGTGCTTGGGTTGCAAGAGTCAAAACACGTGTACACCTTGAGTGTATAAGGGTGTTGCAGGTAGGGATGAGCCGAACAGCCCCCCTGTTCAGTTCGCACCAGAACCTGCGAACAGACCTAAAGCTCGTGTGAACTTTAGAACCCTATTAAAGTCTATGGGATTTGAACGTTCAAAATCAAAAGTGCTAATTTTAAATGCTAATATGCAAGTTATTGTCATAAAAAGTGTTTGGGGACCCGGGTCTTGCCCAAGGGGACAAGTATCAATGCAAAAAAAAGTTAAAAACTGCCGTTTTTTCAAGAGCAGTGATTTTAATAGTGCTTAAAGTGAAACAATAAAAGTGTAATATTCCTTTAAATTTCGTACCTGGGGGGTGTGTATAGTATGTCTGTAAAGGGGCGCATGTTTCCCGTGCTTAAGTGTAATTTTAAAGTGCTATTTAAAATCACTTACGGCTAGAATGAATTGCTGTCTCCCGTAATACAGAGAACAGTCATTGAAAGTCATTGATTAAAAAAAAAAAAAAAAAAAAGCGTGGGGGTCCCCCCAAATTCAATTACCAGGCCCTTCAGGTCTGGTATGGATATTAAGGGGGAACTCCACGCCAACTTAAAAAAAAAAAGAATTACGTGGGGTTCCCCCTTAAGATCCATACCAGACCCTTATCCGAGCATGCAACCTGGCAGGCCGCAGGAAAAGAGGGGGGGGGGACAAGAGAGCGCCCCCCCTCCTGAACCGTACCAGGTCACATGCCCTCAACATTGGGAGGATGCTTTGCGGGTCTGTGACCCCTTAAAGCACCATGTCCCCATGTTGATGAGAAGGGTCTCTTCCCCACAACCCTTGCCGGTGGTTGTGGGGGTCTGCGGGCGCGGGGGGCTTGTCAGAATCTAGAAGCCCCCTTTAACAAGGGGACCCACAGATCCCGCCCCCCCCCCCTGTTTGAAATGGTAAGGGGGTAAAAATAGTTAAAAAACACACAGACACCGTTGGGAAAAGTCCTATATTAAAAAAAAAAATAAATAAATAAAAGATTCCAGCGGTGGTAATCCACTTTTGCTATCCAGCGACAGGTGGTCTCTGCTCCGGGGTCCAGCGATTGCTGATCTCCTCCGACGTCCAGCGCTGCACGTCCTGTCTCCACGGAGACACTGAGGGAATTCCGTCTGCAGAGGAAGAGTGGGGCACTCTGTCACCTGACCCCGCCCCCTCTGACGCAACGCAAGGGGGAAGCTGGGATTCCCCTGTGACGTACGGGTGACCCCGCCCCCTCTGATGTAACGGGAACCTGCGTTACATCAAAGGGGGGCAGGGTCACCCGTACATCACTGAGGAAACCCAGGCTTCCCCGGTGATGTAAGGGTGACCCCGTCCCCTCTGATGTAACGCAGGTTTCCATTACATCAGAGGGGGCGGGGTCACCCGTACGTCACAGGGGAATCCCAGCTCCCCCCTTGCGTTGCGTCAGAGGGGGGCGGGGTCAGGTGACGGAGTGCCCCACTCTTCCTCTGCAGACGGAATTCCCTCAGTGTCTCTGTGGAGACCGGACGTGCATCGCTGGCCCCCGGAGCAGAGACCACCTGTCGCTGGATAGCAAGAGTGGATTACCACCGCTGGAATCTTTTTTTTTTATTTTTAATATAGGACTTTTCCCAACGGTGTCTGTGTGTTTAACAATTTTTTACACTTTCTTTGTGAAATGGTAGGGGTACTTTTGTACCCCCTTACCATTTCAAACAGGGGGGGGGCCGGGATCTGCGAGTCCCCTTGTTAAAGGGGGCTTCCAGATTCTGACAAGCCCCCCGCCCACAGACCCCCACAACCACCGGCAAGGGTTGTGGGGAAGAGACCCTTCTCCTCATCAACATGGAGACATGGTGCTTTGAGGGGTCACAGACCCGCAAAGCATCCTCCCAATGTTTAGGGCATGTGACCTGGTATGGTTCAGGAGGGGGGGCGCTCTCTTGTCCCCCCCTCTTTTCCTGCGGCCTGCCAGGTTGCATGCTCGGATAAGGGTCTGGTATGGATTTTAAGGGGGAACCCCATGTAATTTTTTTTTTATTTGACCCGGGGTTCCCCTTAATATCCATACCAGACCTGAAGGGTGATTTTAAATTTTAAATAGCTTTTTTTCCTGCAAAAATGACACTCTGTGCAGGGACAGTTCTAAGCACGCGAAACATGCACCCCTTTACATGCATACTATACACACCCCCCAGGTTTAAAGGAATATTACACTTTTATTGTTTCACTTTAAGCATTATTAAAATCACTGCTCCTGAAAAAACGTCAGTTTTTTAAAAAAAAAATTTGCATTGATACATGTCCCCTGGGGCAGGACCCGGGTCCCCAAACACTTTTTATGACAATAACTTGCATATAGGCTTTTCAAATTAGAACTTGAGATTTCTCCCATAGACTTTTACAGGGTGCTCGCGGCTTTTCGAATTTGCCGCGAACACCCCAAATTGTTCGCTGTTCGGTGAACAGGCAATGTTCGAGTCGAACATGAGTTTGACTCAAACTCGAAGCTCATCCCTAGTTGCAGGTATACATATCAATTAATGGAAAAAGTGATTTAAATAATACCAAGAATTACAATTATTATAAATGAACACAGATATGAATGGTACTTGTTGAAAATCATGGGGTACGGCTTGTCATGCGACTTTGCAGTAATAAGTCGCACTAGTGGAAACCAAGCCCTAACACAGTGACCCAGAGCAAGCATTGAAAAGGAGATGGGGGAAAAACACAGGTGAAGGCCATAAAAAGGGAAATATACCTGCAAACAATGACCACCTAAGCATCCAGCATGCATGAGTAGAGAGTTCCACCATTTGTTGCCCAACAAAAATGCCATAAAAAAACATTTGCTACTAGTGATATCAGTGCCTGAGCCTGTTCAGATCACCAACCTGGAAAGCTCTAGCCAGGAAACACAGAGGCCGCATCACTTCCTGCCTCTCATGCTCAGAGTATACTTGCACTGTTGCAGCCATCTTGGAAATGGCAAACGCCCATAACACAGAGAAAGACGTAAAAGGCATATAGAAAGCAAAAGGAAACGCTGTCACTTACGTAAAAGCTTGTTTAACCGCTTCCCGACCGCCCACTGCATATAATATATACGTCAGCAGAATGGCACGGGCAGGCAAAAGCACGCGGCCGGGAGCTCCGTGACCCCGGCCGTGGGACCAGCGGACCCGATCGCCGCTGGTGTCCCGCGATCGGGTTACGGAGCTGAAGAACAGGGAGAGGTATGTGTAAACAAACCTCTCCCCGCGCTTCCTACTCTGCCTGTCATTGATTGGCTGTTCACGGTCATCGGGAAAGCCGATCAATGACGTCAGACGTCAGCCCCGCCCCCTAATGTAAAAAAACACACGTCACAGCCCATAACCCTTCCCCTCCCCCTAGTGGTTAACTCTTTCACTACAACTGTCATTTATACAGGAATCAATGCATTTAAATAGCACTGATTTCTGTATAAATGACAATGGTCCCAAAAATGTGTCAAAAATGTCCGATGTGTCCACCATAATGTCGCAGTCACAATTAAAAAAAAAAAAAAAAATCGCTGATCGCCTCCATTACTAGTAAAAAAATAAAAATAATAAAAATGCTATAAAACTATCCCCTATTTTGTAAACGCTATAACTTTTGCGCAAACCAATCAATCGCTAATTGCGATTTTTGTTACCAAAAATATGTAGAATACGTATCGGCCTAAACTGAGAAAAAAAAATGTATTTTTTATATTTTTTGGGGATATTTCTTATAGCAAAAAGCAAAAAATGTTGCATTTTTTTCAAAATTGTCGCTCTATTTTTGTTTATAGCGCAAAAAATAAAAACCGCAGGGGCGATCCAATACCACCAAAAGAAAGCTCCATTTGTGGGAAAAAAAGGACGCCAATTTTGTTTGGGAGCCACGTCGCACGACCGCGCAATTGTCAGTTAAATCGACGCAGTGCCAAATCGCAAAAAGGGGCCTGGTCCTTTGGCTGCCAATTGGTCCGGGGCTGAAGTGGTTAAAGCTGTCTTTGAGAAACCTGCACCACCAGAATGGGGCTCCAACCATATAGCTCATTTAGAGACTGTACAGGAAGGACTTCCACCCAGGAGAGGCTGAAATATGCCCCCCAGACCACCAGAATGGGGCTCCAACCATATAGCTCATTTAGAGGCTGTACAGGAAGGACTTCCACCCAGGAGAGGCTTAACCTGGCTGGGGAGACAAACGGTAAGGATACCTTGCGATTTCAGTCCTGATCAGGTGAGGAAAAAAAGGAGAATGCTGTGAGCCGGGTCTGTCTTTGATTTATAGTTAACCAGTCCCATCAGGTTGTGGGGGCAGATTCACAACCCATATGTATGCTGACATGATGATGCACCAGGAAAGGAAAATTATGGTAACAAGTTTCCATTTTCTGTGCAATAGTTTTTATTGGGTTTCCAAAAGGAATAAAAGCTCAAATTTGCCCACGGAGGGGGACCGTACAATTATACAGAATGATAAGTAAAAGAACAATGACATTAAGCCTATAGTCAATAATATGTAGTGAACTTGTTTGGGATCTTGGCCTAATGTCATATGATCCAAAGTCAATATGCTCTCCAGATGCAAGAATCCCTGCATAAGCCATACTCCAAGAGAACAAAAAAGGTCAGAAAGAAGAGAAAGAATAAAGAGGGGGGCAAGGGGAAAGGGGGAGGAGTAGGAAGGAATTCCCCCCGCGGGCTGTCACAAGAATCGCATCATAAATGGGTGAAATTGGTTGGATGTAGAGAAGGTAGAAAAGAATAAATCCAAGGTTCCCAAACTTTAATTTAGAGTGGTATTAAACTGGACATATTTTTTCATTTACTATTAGGCAGTCATGCAGTCTTACTTCCTGAAACGGGACTGATGGTCTCTTCTAAGCAATGGTCCATTTAGCAGAAAGGAACAAATAGGATGTTAATTTCTGTTGATAAGCAAAGAGGCCTGAGATAGGGCAATGTAAAAAGGGCTAGTCTTGCAGCCTTATGAATAGTCAGATAAAATTAAGTGCTCTGTTAATTGCCCCCTCAGAGGATTTTGTGACGCCGGGCCTTAGCAAATGGGAAAGAGATCTCAATAAGACCTTTACACCAAAATATTATCCATCTCTCGTTGAACTCGTGTATCTGTACGCAAATCCAGGAATCGAATTATAAACTATTGACGCAATGGTATTCTACCCCGCCAAGGCTTTGCAAATTTTTTCCAGAGGCCTCGGATTGCTGTTGGCAATGCAGAGAGGAGCAGGGGACTTTTCACATATTCTGGTCTTGCCCAAAAATTAGACAGTATTGGCTGGAGGTACAGAGGATCTCTCAAAAACTTACAGCGTTTCCAATATCAGAAGATCCTACTTTTTTCTTGCTTCACTGTTCACAAATTTCACCACAGACATACAAAAAAATCTGTGCTATGTCACTTGGTTAACGCCGCCAAAGCCTGTATCACTCTGTTGGAGAGACTCTAAATCTCCTTCTATTGCCATGTGGCTTAACAGGGTTAGAAGTATCCGGGCCATGGAGGACTTAGTGCTCTCGACTCAAGACAAAAAAAAGCAATACACTAAAACATGGTCAGCCTGGGATCATTTCGTATACTCAGAAGAGGGGAAGAGACCAAGACCGCTGGAGAGTAGGTCTGGGGTCCCCCCCGCCCGCGTTTCTATTAATACACGGAGGTAGTCCATCTGCTCTGGGAATAGCAGTTTGTTTTTTCCCCCCTTGGGGGTTTTTTTTTTGTTTGTTTTGTTTAGCGCGATTTGTTTTTTTGTTTTATTTTTTATAAAAATTAAAAGGAGAACTGAAGAGTCCATTGATGGTAGTTACTTTCTAAATTATGAAGATAATAGGGAGTTTTGTTGAGGATGGAATATTATACTGTATATAGTTGTGGAATATTAAGCTATCATAAAATATATATCGATACTAAAAGATTGAGTATGTATTCTGTGGAACTTGATGTATTAATGGACTCTGTCCCCTTTTGTATAAATAAAGAATTAAAAAAATAAAATAAAGTGTGTAACAGCACAAAGACTCTAGACCAAGAAACCAGTCAATCAGGGGCAAGACCATAAAATGTGCCCTCGCTGCCCACAATTTCTGGGGAAAAGGGCATTAAATATAAGTGTGACTCAATAAAAAAAAAATATACATATAAGTGTAACAGCACCAAAAGGCAAGATGTAAACCCTAAGGGATTGAAATTTCCATTTCTAAAGTACCATGAACCGTCCCTAATCGCGGTGGGGGGGGGGGGGGGGGGGTTGGGCACTGGAGCAGGCACAATTATGTACATGTAACAGATTGTAGTTGGACTTGCCACCCCACCACAGTATGCCTTTTTCGATTGTATTAACCACTTGCCACACAGATAAGTCTGTACACAGATTAGTCTTGTGAATTTAAGAAGGTGCTCCTATCAACAACTCGTTATGCATATAAAAAAATATATAAAAAAACATGTCCACAGAATCTTTTTCTTACATTTAAACCTCACAATCATGGGCAAAACCCAAAGAGCTGTCAAAGGACATGAGGGACAAGATTGTAGACCTACACAAGGCTGGAATCAAAAATACTAGACCATCAAAATTAAGCTTGGTAAGGATTCCAAGGCAGTTGTCACCAAAACAAACCATTGGTAACAATACGCCTCCATGGATTGAAATCCTGCTGCCTACCACAAGGTGCCCCTCATGAAGGCACATGTACAGGCCAATCTAAAGTTTGCCAATGAAATCGAAATGATTCAGAGAAGGATTGGGAGAAAGTGCTGTGGTCAGATGAGACCAAAATTGAGCTCTTTGGAATGTGTTTGGAGGAATAATAATGCTGACTGTGACCCCAATGCTGCATACACGGTCAGAATTTCCGATGGAAACAGTCCGATGGGAGCTTTTCATCGGATTTTCCGACCGTGTGTATGCCCATCGGTCTTTTTCTGTCGGAATTTCCGACGGACTTTGGATTGAGAACCTGTTCTTAATTTTTCAGACGGAAAACCTTTCTATCGGATTTTCCGATCGTGTGTATGCAATTCCGACACGCAAAATTCCGACGCATGCTCGGAAACAATTTGACACATGCTCAGAAGCATTAAACTTCCCTTTTATAGTGCAGTCGAACGTGTTGTATGCCGTGGTGTTATTGACCATCAGAATTTGTTGTGACTGTGTGTAGGCAAGACAGTTTGAGCGAAATTCCATCGGAATTCTGACGGGAAACCCATCAGAGCTTTTTCCGACGAGAATTCCGACCGTGTGTACGCGGCATAAGAATACCATCCCTACATTCAAACACTGAAACATTATGCTTTGGGGCTGTTTCTCTCCTAAAGGTATAGGCCGACTTTGCCGCATTGAGGGACCAATGAACTAGGCCATGTACTGTAAAATCTTGGATCAGAACCTTCAGTACACCGATGATGGGTAGTGGATGGGTCACCCAACATGACAATGACCCGAAACATACTGCCAAGGCAACAAAAGGAGTGGCTCAAGAAGCAGCACATTAACTACTTGCCGACGCGCTATAGCTGAATGACAGCTACAGCGTGGCTGGCCAGTTCTGGGAGGCCGTTATATGATGGTACTTTTGTGATCACGGGCGGTGCACTCCAAGTTCACAGTGTCCTATGGACACTGCTGATCACAGATTGAGGTAAAGAGCCAATCAGAAGCTCTTTACCACGTGATCAGCTGTGTCCAAAAGCAAATAGACCAACACCAAAGTGGCACATAATTGTGCAGTGGAAGGAAAATAATAAATGGTTTTCCAACATTTTTACGAATATTCGCTGCAATTACAGCTGCAAGTCTTTTTGGGTATGCCTCTACCAGCTTTGCACGTCGAGAGATAGAAATGTTTTCCCATTCTTCTTTGCAAAATAGCTCAAGCTCTGCAAGATTGGATGGAGAGCATCTGTGAACAGCAATTTTCAAGTCTTGCCACAGATTCTCAATTGGATTTAGGCCTTGATCTGAACTTTTCCATTGTAGCTCTGGCTGTATGCTTAGGGTCGTTGTCCAACTGGAAGGTGAATCTCCACCCCAGTCTCAAGTCTTTTGCAGACCAACAGGTTTTCTTTTAACCACTTCACATCTGGCCGTAGCCGAATGACGGCCTCGGCGCGGATGTGAAATCCCGGGAGGACGTCATATGACAGCCTCCCCTTTCCTCGGTCCCTGTGCGCGCTCACAAGCGTGCAGCAGGGAAATTCTGTGTTGGCCGTGTCCCTCGGACGCGGCCAATCACAGATCGCTGTAAACGGCCAATCACAGCGGCCGTTTACAGCGCGATCGGCGTGTCCAATGAGAGATGATCTCATATGTAAACATATGAGATCATCTCTCAGCGCCGCTCCCCCTCCTCACACAGAGACAGCGTGTGAGGAGGAGGAGATGAACGGCTGCAGCGCTGTAAGTTTCAAAAAATAAAAATAAACGAATTGCCATCTGTGCCCACTGCCACCACTGTAATCTGTCCCCAATGCCAATTGCCAGAACCATATGTCCCCAATGCCATCTGCAAGTGCCATATGTCCCCAATGCCATCTGCCAGTGCCATCTGTGCCCAGTGCCATCCCCAGTGCCATCTGTAGTCAGTGCCACCTGTCATCAGTGCCACCTGTCATCAGTGCCACCTGTCATCAGTGCCACATATTAGTGCCATCTGTCATCAGTGCCACCTGTCAGTGTCACGTGCCATCTGTTATCAGTGTGTCATCTGTCATCAATGCCACGTATCAGTGCCATCTCTCATCAGTGCCACATATTAGTGCCACGTGATATCAGTGCCACATTAGTGCCATCTGTCATCAGTGTCACGTGTCATCAGTGCCCCGTATTAGTACCATCTGTCATCAGTGCCACGTTAGTGTCACGTGTCATCAGTGCCACGTCAGTGTCACGCGTCATTGTCCTGGTGCTCCAGGGCCTTCAAAAGTGTAATAGGTAGTCAACAAGTTAGATGTGTAATTTATGCTCCTAGAACACGTGATGGCGCTCCCTGCATGTTGGGCCTCTCTAAGTGGCCAGGCTGTGGAAAAGTCCCACACATGTGGTATCGTAATACTCAGGAGTAGCAGAATTTATTTTGGGGTGTCATTTGTGGTATACACATGCCATGTGAGAGAAATAACCTATTACGACAATTTTGTAGAAAAAAATAAAAATAAAAAAATAATTCATTTTGCAAAGAATTGTGGGAAAAAAATGACAACATCAAAAAGCTCACCATGCCTCTTACTAAATACCTTGGAATGTCTACTTTCAAAAAAGGGGTCATTTGGGGGGTATTTGCACTTTCCTGGCTTGTTCGGGTCGCAAGAAATGAGATCGGCCACCAGTACATCAGATGTGATCAATTTTGTATAATTCGCACCACAGTTTGTAGAGTCTATAACTTTCACAAAGACCAAATAATATCCACTAATTTGGGTTATTTTTACCAAAGATATGTAGCAGTATAAATTGTGGGCAAAATTTATGAAGAAAAATTATTTCCTAAATTGTATCACAGAAACCAAGAAAAATTCGTTTTTTTTCAAAATTTTCGGTCTTTTTTCATTTATAGCGCAAAAAATAAAAAACCCAGAGGTAATCAAATACCACCAAAAGAAAACTCTATTTGTGGGAAAAAAAGGAAAAAATTAATTTGGGTACAGTGTTGCATGAGTAATTGTCAGTCAAAGCGTGAGAGCACTGAAAGCTGAAAATTGGTCTGGATGGGAGGGGGGTTTAAGTGCCTGGTAAGCAAGTGGTTAAGATTGCCCTGTATTTGGCTCAGTCTTCCCATCAACTCTGACAAGCTTCCCTGCCCCCATTGGAGAAAAGCATCCCCACAACGTGATGCCGACACAATCATGTTTCACAGTGGGGCTGGTGCGTTCAGGCCAAAAAGTTCAATTTCTGGCCAGAACATTTTCTTCCATATGTTTGCTGTGTCCTCCACATGGCTTCTCGCAAACTGCAAATGGGACTTCTTATGGTTTTCTCTCAGCAATGGCTTTCTTCTTGGCACTCTTCCCTAATGGCTAGATTTGTGGAGTGCACGACTAAAAGTTGTTTTGTAGACAAATTCTCCCACCTGAGCTGTGGATCTCTGCAGCTCCTCCAGGGTTGCCATGGGCCTCTGGGCTGCTTCTCTGATTAATGCTTTTCTTGCCCGCCCTGTTAGTGTAGGTGGACAGCCATGTCTTACTCTTCCAGTTTTCCAGATGATGGATTGAACAGTGCGCCGTGAGATGTTCAAAGCTTGGGATTTTTTTTTATGGGTTAACACACCTGTGTACGTCAGCCCACATCAGTGGCTCCTGCAGGGCTCACAGAGCACGCACCCGAGAGCCCAGTGATCCGTGTGTCCCCCAGACTCAGCAGTAATGTGATCTAGTAATGTGATATGGTCTTGTACCATGTGACTGCTGTTTCCAAACACAGCAATCACATAGTACTAAATGGAAACAGAAAGTAAACATAGGTTCTCTTTGCTCTCACACAGATCAGCTGTTAGAGCAGAGAGAACCGTTGCTGCAGCCTGTGACTGTACAGCAGCCTGTCACACTACATATACACTCACAGACTGCAGTGCCAGCCTGCCCCAGTGCCCCTGATCATTGCCCCCAGTGTTCAGCCAGCCCCTGTCACCCGTCTCAGTGCTCACCCCATACCAGTGCCAAGATTACCGGCATTTTCCATACCACAGCCTTGATCACCACCACCATAGACCATACCAGAATCCCGATTACAATCGCATTATACCAGCATCCTGATCACGCTATATTGCATACTAGCATACTGATCACTGCTGTACCTCTTTACCAATGTCCTGATCACCGCCATACCTCATAACAGCATCAAGATCCCCACTATAATCCATACCAGCATCCTGATCACCACCATACCCCATACCAGTGTCCGTTTCCAGCCAGGGAAGTAGTCGATCCAAAAATCTGTGTCTGATCGGCTGCATTGGAGGCCAGAGGAGAGGTCTGGGGTCTAATAGACACCAGATCTCTCCATAAAGAGGACCTATGACGGCCCATACTGTCACAAAGGATGTTCATTAAAAAAAAAAAAAAAAAAAATTATATATATATATATATTTGAGACAGTGTTAAAATGTTTTTTTTTTTTTTTACTAAAGTAAATAAAACATTTTTTAAAGCACGCCCGTTCACCCGTTCTCGCGCACAAATGCAAACGTGTGCACCAGACCTGCACGTATATGTAAAATGGTGATCTCACCACACGTGAGGTATAGCCGCAAACGTCAGTGAAAGCAATAATTCTAGCTCCAGACCTCCTGTGCAACCCTAAACTGGTAACCTGTAAAGGCTTTTAAAGTGTCACTTATGGGGATTTTTTGGCGCCATTATACGGGCGGACACAATTTTAAACTACAACATGTTTCTATTTACTTAGTGTAACATTTTATATTTCATATTTATATTTCACCGAAAAATTGGGTAATAAATTGTGTTTTTGTGCATTAAAATTCATTAACGTGTAATTTTTCCCCAAAAATGTGCGTTTAAAAACCACAAACATAAAAATTTGCAACACGCTTTCCAGCAAACCCTTTCCGCAATATGGCATTTCCTATGTACAGTAACAGACCTTCTCAATGGAAATGCTCTTTACACCCTGGAGAAGCTGGTACACAAAGACCAAATACCCATTCAGCTGCAGTTCACCTGTGTAATTGCTAGCAGAACACGAGCGGAATTTCAATCGGAAAAATCTTGGATGGTTTTTCCGATGGAATTCCGCTCAAGCTTGGCTTGCATACACATGGTCACACAAAAGATCGCTGCACTTTCGATCGTCAAGAACGCAGCGACGTACAACACTACGACGAGCCGAGAAAATAAAGTTCAATGCTTCCAAGCATGCGTTGAATTGTTTGAGCATGCGTAGGAATTTTGCGTGTCGGAATTGCTACAGACGATCGGAATTTTCGATTGGAACTTCTTTCGACCAAAAAAGAAAGAGAACCTGCTCTCAATCTTTTGCTGGCGGGAGTTCGGCCAGCAAAAGTCTGATGGAGGATACACACGGTCGCATTTTCCAACCAAAATCTATTATCTGTCTTTTGCTGGCTACATTTTTGATCGTGTGTACGCGGCATAAGACTAATTCACTTTCTCACCAAACATCCTATCCCCGAATGATGGATACAGCACGGTCGGCTAATTCTGAGAGGGCGCACAATGATGTCCTCCCAAAAATCACGCTTCCCGTGCACTCCCTGGGGCGCGCACCCGGGAGTGTCCGCAACGGTCGGGTCCTCTGGACGTGACGCATCACGGATTGAGGTAGAGGGCCAATGACCACATGATCGCTCTATCCAATGACGATCACTTGTCAACAAACCGGTGCATGTCTGGTTGAGCTCTCTCCTCTCCTCGCTGTCAGGGATGGGCTCTCAAGCCCTTCCTTCTCTGTGCTCAGGTTGCTCAGCTGTCGGTTAATTGCCAGTACTCCTCATTCCACTGTGGCTCACCTGTTGATCATCTCCTGCTTGTCAGTCAAGCCCACAGCCAGCCCCTTCTGGCTATTTAAACTGCCTAGTTCATTTCTTCAAGGCCTTCGCCTTGGTCAACGTATCTAGAGACCCTCTGCTGTGTTCCTGTTGAAGACGTGCCTGGCTGACATCCCTTCTAGTTCCTGATCCTGTCTGCTGCCACTGATCTCTGGCTTCCCGATTTCCTGGCTTGTTCTGACTACCCGATTTGGCTATCAAACCCTGGCTATGTTTTGACTACATTTACCAGTTATATAATTTTTTTTTTTTTTTCAAATTCTTTATTTTTGTAAAGGGTACTAGACATTACATATTCAAACCACATTTCCACATTTCAACAATCACGTGTTTGTTTACTTATATTTCCTTACCACCTATATTGATTTGGTAAACTTCAATCTTTTTACCGACCTATTTCCTCTTTAGGTCCTTTATGTTTACCTCACCAGGTAATAAGTACCATTTTGCACGTTAATTATCTTAATCTCTATTTTTCCCTTTTTCTTTATTCCCCTGAAAAACCCCTAACCCCGATAACCATTCCCAAAAAAAAAAAAAAAAAAAAAAAAAAAAAAAAAAAAGGTTCCCGATTCCGTCCCTCTATCCCTCAGCGAGATGTGATTATTCTAACTTTTCCCTTTTCGCCTTCTTTCTGCCTTCTCCCTTGCCTTCTTCTCTCACTCTTCCCTTCCCCACTTCTTCACTCCTCCCTTCTCTCTTCCATCTTTTTTTTCCCTTCCTCTGACTGTACAAATCGGTCCCATATTGCCCATGTTTGATCATACTGTTCTTTCCTATTTTGTGCCGAATAGACCAAGTCTTCCATGGCTCCAGTCTCTCTAACCTTATTTAACCATCTTGCTATGGATGGCGGTCTAGTATCCCTCCAGTGCAGAGTGATACAGGCCTTGGCCGCATTTACCAAATGACGAAGCACGGACCTTTTATATACCTTCATTGGGATCTTTGAGCAATGGAGCAAGAAGGCAGGATCCTCCGGCACCAAAATATCAGTAAGTTTTTGGGAGAGTGCCTGAACTTCCTCCCAGTATGCCCTAATTTTCCGGCAGGCCCAAAAAATATGTAACAGGGTTCCTTCCTCTCTACTGCACCGCCAGCACCTATCTGAAATTTCCCTCGAGAATTTATTCAGCTTCGTTGAGGTGTAATACCATCGGGTCAATAATTTATAATTTAATTCCTGTGTTCTCGTATTGATTGACGAGTTCAGTGCCCAATATATGATATTTTGGCGCTGAGTTGTAGTAAAGATTTTATTCAGATCTCTTTCCCATTTGCTAATGGATGGTATCACAAACCCCTCCCTTGGGGTATTCAAGAGCGAATACATCTTCGAAATCACCCGGTGGAGTGGTTCTTTTTCATCACAGTATGATTCAAATTTAGTCAGTTGGCGTTGATAGTTTTTTGGTTGCCCCAGCGTTCTCAAAAAGTGATTTACTTGTAGCGCCTGCCACAAACAACTCATATTGTCCTCCTTTCTTCATCAAATCTACCATTGTTGGCCAGACCCCTCGACAGACAAAGTGCGATACCTGAAAGAGTCCCTTCTCCTCCAATTTTTTAAATGCTCCCTTTTCCATACCTGGTTGGAAGCTTGGATTACCCAATATAGGATACAGAGGCAAATTATCTGAGGAAAACCTGGGGTCCCGACATATCTTAGCGCAGATTCGTATTGTGGGGCCTATAATAGGATGTTGCTTAAGAGGGGATGGAAGCACTGCATAACACCAAGGTGCTCCATGTAAGGGTATTGCACTCTGCTGTTGCTCCAGGCCTACCCACTGTTTAAATTCTTTGTGTCTGCTCCAATCCACTACTCTCCCTAAGTGGGCCGCTTGATAATACCCCAATACATCGGGAACCGCCACTCCCCCGTATCTCCTAGGCATCGTCATAAGCCCTCTACTGATCCTCTGTCTTTTCATTGACCATATAAATTTTGTAAATAAAGATTGTATTTGTCGAAAAAAAACTCCTGGGATGGCAATAGGCAGCGCCTGAAACAAATATAGAAATTTTGGCAAGATGCACATTTTAATAGTGTTACAGCGACCGACCCATGAATATAGTCCGTGCTGCCACTTGTCTAATAATGCCCGTACAGTTTTCAGTAATGGTAAAAAATTAACTGTAAAAGTATTTCCTATATTAGATGGTATATCTGTGCCCAAATAACTCAATGTCTTAGATACCCATTTAAAATTAAAATTTGGCTGTATGGAGTTTCGTATTGACGGTGTCAATCTCACCCCCATCGCTTCCGATTTAGCATAATTCATTTTTAGGTTTGATAACTCTCCATAGATCTCAAATTCCTTCATCAGGTTAGGCAGTGACACTTGTGGCTTAGAAATAGAAAACAACAGGTCGTCTGCATACGCAGAGACCTTATAGTTCTTTTCCTCCACAGGTACCCCTTGGATGTCTGGGTTTTGCCGAATCTTGTTGAGTAGCGGCTCTAACGTTAGGGCGAACAATAAGGGTGACATCGGGCACCCTTGACGCGTGCCATTTGTAATGCCAAAAGATTTTGATATTAATCCATTTACCTTAACCGCTGCTTGGGGTTTGGTATATACTTCGGCTATCCATTTTATCATATGGTCTCCCACACCCATATGTTTAAGCACCTCTAGCACAAATTTCCAATTTATTCTATTGAATGCTTTTTCTGCATCCGTACTTAAGAATACACATGGGATATTTGTTTTATTTGCGTATTGGACCAAGTTGAGTACCTTGATAGTATTGTCCCTCGCCTCACGGGTCGGGATAAACCCTACTTGGTCCATATTTACTAATTGGGGGAGCAAGGTTTGTAGGCGGAGGGCCAATACCTTAGTAAAAAGTTTTAAATCAACATTTAATAATGAAATGGGTCGGTAACTGCCGCACTCTGCCGGGTCCTTCCCCTCCTTTGGTATCACTGATATATGTGCCAGTAAAGTCTCCGGCAGGAACGCAGCAGTATGACCCACTGCATTAAAAACCTTTGCCGGGGGGCGTGGCCTAGCGCATGGAGCTGTAGGACGCACTTCGCGGCTGCTCCCGGTCCTCACGACACCCTCGGGGATTTAACCGCTGATCCGGTGACGATACATATCCCAAATTGCTCCGATGGGGAAGGGGAAGCCCCGGGACCAGTCCAAGCCCGCTAGCGATCAAAATCAGGGGGACATCGGCCACTTTGTGACCCGCTCGTCCGCGGCCTTCATGAACCAGAAGCCTTCCAAGATGGCGCCGGCGTCCACCTCACCAGCCCGCTCTGAACCAGCAGACGCCATACAGGTACACAGCAGGGGCCGCTCAGCCTCCCTAGCGGACTTAGAACCCCCCCTATACAACCCCCACAGCCCACACAGTCTCTCCCAGGCATCGCTGTGCTCAGGGGATGGATGGGACATGGAATCACAGATGCGATCCATGCATGCTTATTTGCGCTCCCTACCCACTAAACATGACTTTGAGCACTGTGTCTCCCGCATGGAGAAGAGCTATAAGAGGGAGATACCCGACCTTAAGAGGGACCTGGGGGCACGCATGGAAGACATAGAGGACACTACAGATGGCATTTGTACCACTCTGCAAACACATGAGGAGACCCTAAACTCCCACACAGTTATGATACAGCAGCTCATGTACCACCAGGACGACATTGAGAACCATAATAGAAGGAACAATGTCAGGATACGTGGTATCCCTGAGTCAGAGGAGCCCAAGGACTTAGCTGGGGCAGTGACCGCCATCTTTAACCAGCTACTGCAGAAGCCCAAAGACACCCACATAGAGCTAGACAGGGTCCACAGGACCTCTGGCCCCAGAAACACTGATTCCTCTTTTGTCAGGGACACGCTCTGCAGGGTCCACTATTACAAGGTCAAAGAGGAGATTATGAGGGCTGCCAGTACACAAGACTCCATCCGTTTAAATGATGTTCCAGTTATGCTCCTGCCGGACCTCTCACGCCAGACCCTGGCTATGCGCCGGGCCCTCAAGCCCATCACTGCAGTCCTCCAAGAGAAACAAATTAAATATCAATGGAGGTTCCCCTTCCAACTCCGAGTCCGCCACGAGGGGAAGACTGCACTATTTCGCACGCTGGGTGACCTCCCCAGGTTCCTAAGCACACTGGAACTACCTCAAATAGCCCTGCCTGACTGGCCTATACAACCCACGACCCCTGGCCTTCCATTCCAACCTCAATGGCTGAAGGGTGGCAAACACAAACGCCAGAGAAGCTCCCCACACAGACCCCCTGATGATGGAAATCAAAAAGATGGACGCTGTCACAACTTATTGATTCAGCCTGCGGGCCCCCCTTCACACCACTATGACTGGCACACGCTGACTGACAGTTATTTACTGAGGTGGGGGTCCACAACACCTGTATACCTTGTACCCCCCAACATCTGAACTTAAACAGAAGACCCAAATCGCCGCGGATATGCCGTTTTGTCTCATTTTACCCCTCCGGGGGCCCATCCTGCTAAACACGAAGAGCCCCCATGGCAGACTCCGCTTTAATGCCGACCTAAGACTGCCGACATATAACACACCACTGCCCGAACACAAAGCTGGACCGGACACGGCTAACGTGAACCACCTCGAATTGCACTTACACTGGCAGTGTTAACTACTTCCCTTGGGTGATCAAGGATACTACAAGAGTACTTTATACTACGCCAAGTCAGTCGGATCTGCCACTGACTCTATTTCTCTTTTTTTTTTTGCACTTTGTCTCCCCTCATCATTATTTTTTTACCCTTTTTTTTTCTTTATTTGGACCAGGCCCCGGGGCCTGACCTGACTCATGTTTTATAGGTTTTGTGAACAATGTTATCAGTTATCCTTAGTAAACCTCTGTTTTGACACCCCCAGGGTGCAGGGGACCGGGAAGCACTCCATGCGCTTTCCACAGTTACCCCCCACTAGGACCACGAGTGCCGATTGGTGCACTACGTTTCTCTTTTGAGAATTAGTTTGATGCAGAAGATTGACGTTTTACTGTATATTTTCTTTGCTTGTTTATTGCTGCCACACTGTGGCCTGATGTCTCCCTCTCTCCTTCTCTCCCCCCCTACTCCTTCTCCTCCTCTCTCACCCCAAACTATCCCCCCTAACCCCCCTAGGCTTTGGTCCGGGCGGACCTCAGTACCAGCACAGGTAAGGACTCATACTCGCACACCCCCCTTACACCTCTGTGATGATGTCACCTGATAATATAACCCTAGCCTCCTATAACTGCAGAGGTTTTAATACTCCAGAAAAGAGAAGTCAAGTGTTATACCACTTCCATAAGGCCAAGACCAAAATTTTGCTGTTGCAGGAAACACACTTCCGGGAATCAGCGATCCCGACGCTTAAAAACCCCCACTACCACCAGTGGTTCCATAGCACGAACCCACTATCGAAATCCAAAGGGGTTTCAATAGCTTTCCACAAATCATTCCACCCAGATATACTGGACTCCCTTATTGATCCGCTAGGACGGTACATATTTCTTAAACTAAAATGCAATTCTTCTATTTTTACAGTGGCTAATGTTTATGGACCCAATAAGGACCAGGCGTCCTTTCTCTCTAAGGTGGTTGGTAAGCTACTCTCATTTGGAGGTCCGTGCTTTATACTAGGTGGTGATCTGAATGTAACCCTTTCTCCGGCCCTGGACTCCTCCTCGGGTAAGTCAACCTTATCTCACAATGCACTCACACAGATAAAGACACTCCTGCACTCTGCACAACTTGTGGATGTGTGGCGGGTGCAACACCCGTTCGAGAGAGATTACAGCTGTTTTTCTGTAGCACACAACTCGTATAGTCGTATCGACTACTTTTTAATCTCCCAAGCCCTACTAGACACACCGCTGAAGGTTTCCCTAGGGAACATATTATGGTCTGATCACGCCCCAGTACACCTCAGCCTGGCCCCTCCACGGCTGTCCCGAGTACGGACATCGTGGAGATTGAATGACAACTTATTAAAAGACACTCCGTGTGTTGCAGCCATTGAGCAGGCGATCCAGGACTTTATTGAGGTCCATCGCTCTGATGACACTAATCCCTTGACCAAATGGGAGGCCCTGAAGTGTGTACTGAGAGGTGTCTTCATCCAACACGGTTCCCGCCTTAAAAAAGCACGGACCGCGGAAATATCCCGGCTACTAGCGGCAATAAAATCGCTTGAAGCATTGCACAAGAAAGACTCAAACCCGACGACTTACGTAGACTTATCTAACGCCCGCAGGGAACTCCTTAGTCTACTAGATGCGCACTCCCTCATAGCCAGAGACAAGGGCCGCAACTATCATTACGCTTTCGGGAACAAATGCGGACAGCATCTAGCCAGGGTCCTACACCCCCGGCCCCCACGTAAACCGATACCCTACCTCTGCACGCCTGACCAACGGAAGATACATAACCCCCAAGGCATATCAGAGGCCTTTAAATCTTATTACGCTGACCTATATAATCTGCGCCCCCAAACAGAAACTGACAGCGGGCGGTGTACACGCTTAGCTGACATGACGGACTATATAAGGGAGACTGCCCTACCACAAAATTGACCCCGAGCACACATCTACCCTAGAAGAACCACTAACAACGGCGGAATTTACTGTCGCCGCTAAGGGCTTAAAATCAGGTAAATGCCCAGGCCCTGATGGCTTTTCCCCCAGGTTTTATAAAGCGTTCGCCTCCTCACTCTGCCCACTGTTAGCATCGACGTTTAATGCTGTCGATAACGCACATCTACCCTCACACAACCTACTGTCCGCTAATATATCAGTTATCACGAAACCCGGTAAAGATTCTTCTCAATGCGGGAGCTATAGACCGATTTCTCTTCTCAATATTGACATCAAACTCTATGCCAAGGTCTTGGCGACCCGCCTCTCCCCCTATCTGCCCACCATTATACATAGAGACCAGGTAGGTTTTGTCCCTGGACGCGAGGCCAGGGACAACACCACGAAGACCATCCACCTCATCTCTTACATAAGGAAACACAACTTAAAGGCTTGCCTACTCTCGTTCGATGCGGAGAAGGCCTTTGACCGAGTAAATTGGGACTTCTTACGCCTATCTCTAGAACAAATAGGTCTTGGACCTACATTCGTGTCCAAAGTAATGGCACTATACTCTAATCCCTCCGCTTCGGTCTTAGTCAATGGCACTTCATCCACACCGTTCCAGATCTCAAATGGCACGCGACAGGGATGCCCTTTATCCCCGCTACTATTTGCCATAGTAATAGAACACCTAGCACAGGCAATACGAGGCAACACTTCCATCCTGGGCATACAGACACCCTCCGCAGAATACAAACTATCTCTTTATGCGGATGACCTGTTGGTCTACGTACAACAACCACACACATCCTTACCCTCACTGTTACTGGAATTCAATAGATTCGGGAAGTTCAGCGACTTTAAACTAAACATAGCCAAAACGGAAGCCCTTAATATTTCCCTCCCCACGCATACTCTAACCCAGGTACAAGCCAATTTTCCCTTCCAATGGAGTGCCAGGAGTATATCTTACTTGGGAATACAGATACCGGCCGATTTATCGGAACTGTATGCCCTAAATTATCTGCCCCTGGTGACCCGTTTACGTAAAGACTTAGATGACTGGAACACTACTCCCCTGCCATGGTTCGGACACATAAACACTTTAAAAATGGACACACTCCCCAAACTACTCTATATCTTCCAAACAGCGCCCATCTCAGTCCCAAAACGCTTCTTCAATCTCCTACGTTCTATGTCCATTCGATTTGTGTGGCACCAAGGTATGCCCCGCATCAAACACACGCTTCTCACATACCCCAAAACCCAAGGAGGTGCGGGTCTTCCTGACTTCGAGCTATACCACAAAGCAGCTCTTCTGGCCAGAATCACTGAATGGTTCCCACGCCCCCTCAATAAAGCATCCACTATGGTAGAACAGGACCTATCTCCCCACGATCTTCGAGCTTTGTTGTGGGGACACGGGCAATCTATACACCTATTCTCAACGTCCCCGCTAACAGCTGCCGCCTTACATCTGTGGTATAAGAAAGGGATGCAGCCCCTACTGTCCTCGGAACCCTCACCCCTTACCCCGCTATTCGACCACCCAGATGTACCTCAGGGAGAAGGATCACTCACAATAGGCCCCTATCTCCGCACTGAGTGGCCAGTGACGAGGTCGTTTGTAGACACCACCTTTGGCAAACCGGTTCTACCGGGGGGTCGGGGTAATTGTCTCACAGCCATAAGGATCACATCATTCTGTTCATCTCTCTTCTCCTCCTCTCAGATACACAGACCCCTCACAGAATTCGAACAGCTGTGCTCTCTCTCCGAACCTCCACAACACTCGCTCTCCGCTATGTACACACTACAACATACCCTCCTACACAAACATCCTCCATCTTACACCAGGAGGTGGTCCAGGGACCTGGGAAAGGAATTTACCGACACCGACTGGCTGAAGTCATTTTATTTTACACACAAGACCTCAACGTCATGTTACAATCAAGAGAAAAATTTCAAGCTGTTAGCAAGATGGTATAGGGACCCTCAAACACTGCACAACATCTTCCCATCCGTGCCCCCCACATGCTGGAGGTGCGGCTCGGCTGATGGCAGTTACTTACACATATGGTGGGAGTGTCAACTTGTGCGCCCCCTGTGGACACAGGTTTTTTCAGTATATAGCAACCTGTATGACAAACCTCTTCCTCCATCCCCTGAAATTGCCCTCCTATCTATGCTCCCAGGCTCTATACCATCACAAAAACGCTCCCTACTGCGCTTCTTCCTCTCAGCCGCTAGACAAATAATCCCCATGTTCTGGAAGACCACCACCAGCCCCCCCCCCTATCTCTATGGGTTTCCATCGTCAATGACATTATGCGCATGGAGGAAATGTTAGCCTTAGAAAATGATTCCTTCGAAAAATATAAGCTCCAATGGCTCATATGGATCGAGTTCTCTACTGTACTAATATCACCACAGGGAGTGGGCTGAGCATCAGCCCAGCCAACCTGATTGAACGTGCTGTGCTGGGACCCGCCCGGGCCCCCCCCCCCCCTCATTTTCTCTCTCTCTTACCTCTCTCCCCCCCCCCCCATATCTACTCTGCTCCCTCTCTCCCCCTCTAACCTTGTTCCCTTTTTTGTTTGAAGACCGATGTCAACCACTCCCCAGGGCTCAACCCTAGACGGGTGCCCCTACAGTTAATATGGCATGTATTGTTGGCTTTAGATAATATTACACCCCTGGGACCAGGGGCCGTTTATTTTATGCTGTTTGAATATACCTCATGCCAAATGATACTCACTGTTGACAATTTGATGTTACATATACGATGTATTCTGTTAAACTTCAATAAACACATATTTGACTATAACAACCTTTGCCATCTGGGTACCTAAAATTGCAAAGAATTCCTTATAATACTGCGTCGAAAATCCATCGGGTCCTTGGGCTTTCCCAGCTTTCACTGTTCTCAGCGCCGTATTTAACTCCTCACTAGAAATAGGTTTTTCTAGATTCTGACGCGTTGCCGATGTTAGTCGCGGCAACCTTGCAGAGCTGAGGTATTCCTCCAACGTTGTCGAAGGTGATGATGCCGGGTTCAGATTATATAAGGAGGAGTAATATTCACCGAACCTCTGGGCTATAGCTCTTGGCATTGAAATTATTTGTCCCTTCCCTCCTTTTATTTTAGGTATATATGTTGTTCTACTTCTTTCCTTAAGTTTCCCGGCCAGTAGTTTATTGCATTTATCTCCTAATTCATATGTTGTTTTTTTGCCTACTTGTATCGCTGCCTTTGCCCTGTACCGGAGGATATCCGTAACCGGACGTCTCAAATGCGCCAATTCCCTCCCTACCGACGATGCCTGTGTCTTCTTATGCTGTTGTTCTAACGCCTGTATTTCTTCTAGCAACCTTTTTATCTGTTTTTCTCTCTTTCTTCAGTCTGGATCCATGTTTAATTAAAATCCCCCGGATCACTGCTTTATGCGCCTCCCATATCGTGCCAGGGTCACCCCCTCGGAGTGTCATTTATCTGGAAATATATTTTAATTTCCTTAGCTACATCTTCCCGGATTTCCTGATTTTGCAACAGACTTTCGTTTAATCGCCATCGCCACTCCGGGGAGGGAGCCGAGCACGACACTGCGAGGCGCAGCATTACCGGGGCGTGGTCTGACCACATTATACTTCCTATGGATATCTCCGGTACTGAAGAAAGCAAATGATGAGGGATCAAAAATAAATCTATACGCGAGTATACTTGGTGAGGGTTAGAGAAGAAAGTATAATCTCTCTCTCCTCCGTGAAGGAGCCTCCATGCGTCTACTAGCCTCAATTCCTGTAGCTTCTGCACAATATCCCTCCTAGTACCCCTTGGGATTGATGAACTCCCAGAGGTGTCCACCCCAGGGTCCAATGGGATATTCAAATCCCCCCCTAGGATCAACTTTCCCTCCGCGAACCCCTCTAGCTCCAATAAGACTTTCCGCAAAAAGGCATCCTGATGTACATTCGGCACGTACACTAGAGTTACTTTTATGTTTGCTAAGTGGCCCTTTAAGAAGAGATACCGACCATTTGTATCTTCAATTTTACCCGCAAGGGTCCATGGCACCCGGTTAGATATGAAAACCGATACACCTTTAGATCTGGCTCTCTGATTAGGGGCATGGTACGCACACGGGAAAAATCTATTCTGTAGAAATGGAAGTCCCCCTACTTTGAAATGAGTTTCCTGCACGAATGCCACATCTGTCTTGGACCGTCTCAATTCATTGAGCAGCATCCTTCTTTTTTCCGGGACGTTTAGTCCCTTCGCATTTAGAGTAATCACTTTTATCTCTTCCATTCTCGCTGAGGGGTAGCGACAAAAATTTTTTTTTTTTTTAAAACCCCCTCCCTCCTTTATTCCCTCCCCACCATCTAAGTCCCTTAGGAAAAAATTGAAAACACCCACTTATGAACCACTATTCTTTGGTTCTTGTGGGTTCAATCCTATATGGGGGATTTGCCTGAATCTAATGGGAAGCTCTGCTCCTCCCCCCACCCGTCCGTCCTATTTTATTTCCTCTGCCCTCTTGCCAAGTCATTTACCCCCTCTCTTCCCATTCCATCCTCTCCCCCTTCCTCCACTCCCCTCCTCCCGTTCCCCGCCTCCACCTTAAAACTCCCCTCTGCTTACCGTTGAGGGATCCATTTAAAAGATCTAACCCTCCACTATTCCGCGGGGGTTAACTACTACAGGGGTAGAAGTTCGAGGTGAGGGTAAAGGGTGCCTCAGTCTGTCCCTCGGGCCAAAGTGAGGGAGTGAGGAAGAACAATAAAAGGATATGAGGAAGGGAGGCGAGGGAAAATTAGAGCAATAAAAGGAGAGGGGAAAAAAAAGGAAAAAGGGGAAGGGGGAGACTTTATCCCCCCCTAACCTCCAGATACATATAATTTCCTGACATCTTATCCTCTTCCTAAAATTTGTATACTTTCACCTCTACATTCTCCCCTCCTGCCACTCTCCTCCCTCCCCCGGTCTCCCCACCTTCCAGCCCCCTCACTCCATATTATTTTCCCCCCTCCTACATGGATCAAGAGTAGGAATTGGGGGCTCTATTTCCTCCGCATCTCGATATAACTAACTACAACCTCTGAGAAAGAATACATACTTAAATAAATTCACAAGGGACAACAAAAAAATAAAAAAACAGTAGCTAAATAAATACATAAATAATTACATAAATAATTAGTAAATAAATAAATAAGTCTCCACATTCCGCTTTTTCATTTACGGTACCCAATTCCATGCTACTTAGTATTCGTAATTCTTAATCCTCACAAGCTTACATATATCATACATCATGGAGAGAAAAGAAAAGGAAAAAAAATAATTTGATCAGGAGGAGATTTTACCTTTCTCCTAGTGCAAAAAAAACCCATATTCTCTTTTTCATTGTCGTTACTTGTTCTAATGCAATTCAGTGTTCATATTCCCCAAACCCACATAAAAAAAAACCCCACTCCAACAAATCCAAAAAAAAAAAAAAGGGGGCCAAGAAAAAGGGAAAAGGAAGGAGTTGTATATATATTCCTCTCTCTTACCCTTTATTTCCCCTATACCCCCCCCCCCCTCCCCCCAAATGTGAAATTCTGTTTTCCGATTGCTTTGTGATATAATTCAAGGGAAAAAAACAAAAAACAAAAAGGTGATATTGTATTATATTATAATAAAGTTTATACCCCTAGATCTTACCATACCATACCTAATAACCCTCTGTGTACGGTGTGTATTGTGCCTAGTGGAAACTCACTCAGTGAATTTTACTTAGGGGACGAAAAAGAAAGAAAAAAAAGGTATTTAAAGGGGGACCTCCCCCCAGTAACCCTCCTAATCTTCCAAAATACCAAAAAAAAAAAAAAAGGAAAAAGAATTTAAAGGAAGGAATAAACCCCTTGTGTCCGAGGTGGTCTCCAACTGTTCAATACACAGTATACATTCACTCTTAACCTCTCCGCTTAACTCGAAGAGGTGTACAGAGATGACGGGGAAAAAAAAAAAAAAAAAAGAAAAAAGAGGAAGACACAAAACAAAAAAAAAAAAAAAAAAAGGGAAAAAAGGAGGTGCTGGGCAGAGAAAAAAAACGTCTCTTTCTAAGTCTTTCCATCCCATGTCTTCTGTGGTGATCTCACTGTTCTCCCCAACCCCGGATTGGGTTGTAACCAGTTGGATACCTCTATCGCTTCCACCCCCAAAAAGTCAAACAGGTCTGGGATGTCAGTGGGATGCTTCAGATTGAATACTTGGGGACCTTTTTTTATGCTCAGCGAGATCGGGAAGCCCCATCGATATGTGCCTCCTGTATCTTTAATTCTGTCTAATAGCGGACGTAGGATTGCCCTGTGTTGTAGGGTCGCTCTTGATAAGTCCGGTAGAATCTTCACCGAGAACCACTCATGTGAGATCTCTCCTACTTCCCATGCTTAGCGACCAATCAGTTCTTTATGCACATAATGATGGAAACAGCATATCACGTCTCTCGGTCTATTTAAGTCTACTAAACGGGGGCCCAGAGATATATGTACCCTTTCAAATTCTAATTCTAGGGCCTGTTGAGGGGGGAAGGGCGCCAACTGTTGGCATATAGCGGTGATTGTAGACTGCAGTTCCTCCTTCCCTATTACCTTGGGAATCCCCCTAAACCTGAGGTTCTTGCGTCTACTACGGTCCTCAAATTCCTCCATACGGAGTTGAATTGGGGAAGCATAACAAGATTGTATAGTCTGTACCCGTTCCAGATGGGCGACCCGTTTTTCCAGGGTGGTGAGGGTGTTTTTCTCCACTTCAAACTTCTCCGTAAGTTGCTGCACCTCCGTTTGGACGCCCCTCAGCTCCCTGCCATATGCCTCCATATGTCGTGCGATTATCTCCTCTATGTCCACTCTTGTCGGGAGTGCCAGTAATAGCGCTCTCAAATCTGTTTCTCTGGCTTCTGGGACCACTTCTCCTTGTTGTTTGCTTGCCTCCATTGTTAGTTCCTCCAACCTGCCCAACTCCCTCCGCTCTCCTCTCAAAATAGGGGAGGACACTTGGGGGTCTCTTGCAACTTTGGGGCTTTCACTTACTCTGTTCTCTTTTGTGGTTTTATTACCCTCTGTGTCGGCTCGTACCTCCGCTGGTTTCTTTAGTACTGGCAGATTCCCAGCTAAAGTTATTGCTGTTCGACTTTCCTCTACTCGGGTCTCCCCTGTTTGGGTCTCGTTTGCTCGGCACTCCATTCCGCTCTCAGCTGTTCGGTCCGCCCCTCTGCCTCCGGCTACCCGGCTCTCCGTTCGGCACACAGCTGATCGATCCGCGACCCTACCTCCGATTGTACGGGTCTCCACTCCTACTTTCTCTGCTCGGGTCTCCCCTGTACTGCTCCCCACCGCTCTGCTATCAGATACAGGGATCTCCGCTGCACGGCTCCGGGAGGTTGCTGCCCTGGTTCCCGGAAAACACTGCCGAATCTCAGGCTGCACGGACCTCCGGTTCTCTCCACTGTCTCTCCTCCTCATCCCGCTCTATGGTAAGGGACAGCTGAGGGTTTTTCTCCTTCTCAGCATGGGGAAATCATGTGAAAGTCTATCATACAGCCATGTGGACGTGTGGGGTGGAGGAGCTTCCTTGAGCGTGTGTCTCTACTCCATCTTCAGCAGGCCACTCCCCCCAGTTATATAATTTTTACCATTTTATTAAAAGGTAATTTTTACTGCATTTTCTGTCTGTTTCATGGTTCCTGACAGTAGGCGAAGGCCATGAATTCAGAAGATGCAGGCAATCCACCCAGTGGTAATATTTTTTTCCAGGTTGAATGAGCAGGATCACCACATGGATCAGTTTGCCATAGAGTTACAGATGCTCCCAATTATCACTGCTCACCTGGATTCTCCCACTGTGGCCGTTTCGGTACAACCTGTGTTTCAGGCTGTCCCTGCTGCTGCTCCAATCTCTGTGCAGGCACCCGCCTTGAATATTACATCTGAAAGAGGTAGGTCTGATTCCGCTTCGCTTCTCCAGCACTTTGGGGGCAATCCAGTTCAATGCAGGGGGTGCCCCAGGCGTTCCCCACGAACAGAAACAAAAGTAGGCTTCATCATTTCTTTGCTTTCTGATAGAGCCTTGGCCTGGGCAAACCCCCAATGGGAGATGCAAAAACCCACTGTCATGAGTTACCCAGAGTTTGTGGCTTCCTTTAAAAGGGTATTCGATGTTCCCACATGCTCCACTTCTGCTGCCAAGAGCCTCATATCTATTAAACAGAGTAAGAGAACCGTTTCGGATTATGCCATTGAATTACGTACTCTGGCAGCAAAGGTCGCTTGGAACAATGATACCTACATATCTGGAGAAGTTGATCACATATGCCATTCTCATTGGCTCCAGAAGCCTCCTGTACATTTGGCTCCAAGCTTTGCATTCCAACCCTTGCCTCCCTCACCTCTCATGCCTCCTGGTACCGAGTCTGCCAGTGAAGTAGAACCCATGCAGTTGGGCTTCACAAGTCTCTCTGTGGATGAGAGGGCCTTTAGGAGAAGGGAGAGATTGTGCCTTTATTGTGGCCAGGCAGGTCACTTCTTGAAGTCTTGTCCTACCCACCTGGGAAACGCTTGCACCTGAGGTCCTGTAGGGGACATACCTTAGGAGGCATTGTTGCATCCCCAGTTACCTTGAAGGATAAGCCTCTAGTTTTGGTTACACTTTCATAGTCTGAGTCGTCCATCGATACACAGGCTCTAATCGACTCTGGGGCTGCAGGCCTGTTCATAGACAGTGCCTTTGTGTCTAAGCACTCGATTCCGCTGCAGCTTCGTGCCACTCCACTTGCCATTGAGGCTATTGATGGGAGACCTCTACAGCCTGCCCATGTGACTCGTGAGACTGCTTCATCGACCATGGCCGTAGGGGCTCTTTACCATGAGATAATCCAATTTCAAGTAGTTAACTCTCCTCGTTATCCAGTGGTTATTGGTTATCCTTGGTTACAGAGGCACAACCCCTCTTTTGATTGTCTTTGTGCTGAGGTTCCTCTTCCCTCTCCTCCTTGCCAGAGGATTAACTCAAATTTAGCAATGTATTTGACAAGGGCTGGTAGTTTGCCTCCACACCGGTCCTATGATTGCGCAATTGACCTTCAACCTGGTGATATGCCTCCCCATGCCCCGGTTTACCCTTTGTCGTTTTTTGCGGATAAATCTATGGAGGACTCTGTTGCTGACGTACTTTCTCAAGGGTTCATCCGCAAATCCTCTTCTGCTGGTGCTGGCTTCTTCTTTGTGAAGAAGAAGAGTGGTGAACTGAGACCTTGCATCAATCATAGGGGTCTCAATCGCATCACAATTAAGAACGCCTATCCGATTCCCTTAAAGCGGAGCTCCACCCATTTTTCTAACTTTGTCTGTGCTGAATCCCCATAGATCATACTATTTCCAATGGCCATTTATTTTATTATTTTTTGCTTCTGAATACCTTTTTTTTCTTGTTCAGTTCTTCACTCCGCCCCTAATCGCCTAGGCTATTACGTCACTAGGCAATTCGCAAGGGTTCCTGGGATAGCATCGTCATGTATCCCAGGAGTACTTGCGAACCGCCTATTGCCGAAATCTCGCGGTTGTTCACATAGGAAGTGAGGCGATAGGCGGAGTTTCTACATCAGCCGGTGTTCTGCCGAGAAAGTTCCCCTCGGCGTATAGTGACCATAGGCGTCGTTAAGGTTGTCACAACCTCCGTCCACCAGGTGTTGGGTCAGTGAGTGGATTCATGGATGTGCTCCCCTCCCCGGCTCCTCCCCTTCTCCAGCGCTCTGCGGATCTCCTAACATGTGCAGAGCGCGGATTATGGCCGAGCAGCTCCCTGACCTCATCTCCGGGATGGACGCCCGTAGCGGAGGTCCTGCCAGAGCAAGCATCACGATCAGCGGGTAGCCAGTCTGCCGGAGTCTCAAGGTACATACAACATGTCCTGCTGCCCGACACTGACACATCCTGTGATGTCATTCCCTGACCGAGGGAGCCCCGAACATCCCTGCTATCAGCCGCCTGTCACCTCACACACACAGCCCTAATGATATGATACCATCTACTGTCCCCTGTCATCATCATACCCCTCATCATTTCCTTGTTCCTGGCATCCCACAACACTACCTCCGATTCCTGTCATCAAACATTTTATCATAATCCCCCCTGCACCCCCTGCCATATGCATCCCCCTGTCATCCCCCTGTACCCCCTGTCATATGCATCACGCTGCCATCATCCCCCCTGTACCCCCTGTCATATGCATCACCCTGCCATCATCCCCCCATGCACCCCCTGTCATATGCATCACCCTGCCATCCCCTCTGTACCCCCTGGCATATGCATCCCCCTGCCATCACCCCCCCCCTGTACCCCTTGCCATATGCATCCCCCTGTCATCCCCCCATGCACCCCCTGTTGTATGCATCACCGTCATCATCATCCCCCTGTACCCCCTGTCATATGCATCACCCTGTCATCGTACCTCCTGTAATATGCATCCCCCTGTCATATGCATCACCCTGCCATCATCCCCCCTGCACCCCCTGTCATATGCATCACCCTGCCATCATCCTCCCTGCACCCCCTGTCATATGCATCACCCTGCCATCATCCCCCTGCACCCCCTGTCATATGCATCACCCTGCCATCATCCTCCCTGCACCCCCTGTCATATGCATCACCCTGCCATCATCCCCCCTGCACCCCCTGTCATATGCATCACCCTGCCATCATCCCCCCTGCACCCCCTGTCATATGCATCACCCTGCCATCATCCCCCCTGCACCCCCTGTCATATGCATCACCCTGCCATCATCCCCCCTGCACCCCCTGTCATATGCATCACCCTGCCATCATCCCCCCTGTACCCCCTGCCATATGCATCCCCCCTGTACCCCCTGCCATATGCATCCCCCTGTCATCACCCCATGTACCCCTTGCCATATGCATCCCCCTGTCATCATCCCCCCCCCCCCTGTACCCCCTGTCATATGCATCACCCTGTCATCACCCCCCGTACCCCCTGTCATATGCATCACCCTGCCATCATCCCCCCTGTACCCCCTGTCATATGCATCACCCTGCCATCATCCCCCCTGCACCCCCTGTCATATGCATCACCCTGTCATCCCCTCTGTACCCCCTGGCATATGCATCACCCTGTCATCCCCCCTGCACCCCCTGTCGTATGCATCACCCTGTCATCATCATCCCCCTGTACCCCCTGTCATATGCATCACCCTGTCATCATCATCCCCCTGTACCCCCTGTCATATGCATCACCCTGTCATCGTACCCCCTGTCATCATCCCCCCTGTACCTCCTGTAATATGCATCCCCCTGTCATATGCATCACCCTGTCATCGTACCCCCTGTCATCATCCCCCCTGTACCTCCTGTAATATGCATCCCCCTGCCATCATCCCCCCTGCACCCGCTGTCATATGCATCACCCTGCCATCATCCCCCCTGTACCCCCTGCCATATGCATCCCCCTGTCATCATCCCCCCTGCACCTGCTGTCATATGCATCACCCTGCCATCATCCCCCCTGTACCCCCTGCCATATGCATCCCCCTGTCATCACCCCCCTGTACCCCTTGCCATATGCATCCCCCTGTCATCATCCCCCCCCCCCCTGTACCCCCCGTCATATGCATCACCCTGCCATCATCCCCCCTGTACCCCCTGCCATATGCATCCCCCTGTCATCACCCCCCTGTACCCCTTGCCATATGCATCCCCCTGTCATCATCCCCCCCTGTCATATGCATCACCCTGCCATCATCCCCCCTGTACCCCCTGCCATATGCATCCCCCTGTCATCACCCCCCTGTACCCCTTGCCATATGCATCCCCCTGTCATCACCCCCCCTGTACCCCCTGTCATATGCATCACCCTGCCATCATCCCCCCTGCATCCCCTGTCATATGCATCACCCTGCCATCATCCCCCCTGTACCCCCTGCCATATGCATCCCCCTGTCATCACCCCCTGTACCCCTTGCCATATGCATCCCCCTGTCATCATCCCCCCCTGTACCCCCTGTCATATGCATCACCCTGCCATCATCCCCCCTGTACCCCCTGCCATATGCATCCCCCTGTCATCACCCCCCTGTACCCCTTGCCATATGCATCCCCCTGTCATCATCCCCCCCTGTCATATGCATCACCCTGCCATCATCCCCCCTGCACCCGCTGTCATATGCATCACCCTGCCATCATCCCCCCTGTACCCCTTGCCATATGCATCCCCCTGTCATCACCCCCCCTGTACCCCCTGTCATATGCATCACCCTGCCATCATCCCCCCTGCACCCCCTGTCATATGCATCACCCTGTCATCATTATCCTCCCTGTACCCCCTGTCATCATCCCCCCTGTCATCACCCCCCCTGTCATATGCATCACCCTGTCATCATCCCCCCTGTACCCCTTGTCATATGCATCACTGTGTCATCATCCCCCCTGTACCTCCTGTAATATGCATCCCCCTGTACCCCCTGTCATATGCATCACCCTGCCATCATCCCCTCTGCACCCCCTGTCATCATCATCATCCCCCTGTCATCATCACCCCCCCTGTACCCCACTGTCCCCACATATGATGAACGCAGGGACAATTTGTTTCTTTCAGTGACACCAAGGATGCAGGTGCATTTCTACCCTGCTTTGATGCAATGCGATTTGCTGTGGGCGATGTGGTTTGATGCGATTTGCTGCAGGCGATGTGGTTTGACGCTTTGCGATTTGCTGTGGGCGATGTGGTTTGATGCAATTCGATTTGCTGCGGGCGATGTGGTTTGATGCCATTTGCTTTGGGCGATGTGGTTTGCTGCAGTGCGATTTGCTGCGGGCGATGTGGTTTAATGCGGTGCAATTTGCTACGGGCGATGTGGTTTGATGCAGTGTGATTTTTCTGCGGGCGATGTGGTATGATGCAATGCGATTTGCTGCGGGCGATGTGGTTTGATGCGATTTGCTTTGGGCGATGTAGTTTGCTGCGGTGCGATTTGCTGCGGGCGATGTGGTTTGATGCAGTGCGATTTGCTGCGGGTGATGTGGTACGATTTGCTGCGGGTGATGTGGTACGATTTGCTGTGGGCGATGTGGTACGATTTGCTGTGGGCGATGTGGTTTAATGCGATGTGGTTTGATGCGATTTACTGAGGGCGATGTTGTTTGATGCGGTGTGATTTGCTGCGGGTGATGTGCGATTTGCTGCGGGTGATGTGGTTTAATGTGGTGCGATTTGCTGCGGGCGATGTGGTTTGATGCGGTGCGACTTGCTGCGGGCGATGTGGTTTGATGTGGTGCGATGTGCTGTGGGCGATGTGATTTGATGCGGTGCGATTTGCTGTGGGCGATGTGATTTGATGCGGTGTGATTTGCTGTGGGCGATGTGGTTTGATGCGATTTACTGAGGGCGATGTTTGATGCGGTGCGATTTGCTGTGGGCGATGTGGTTTGGTGTGATTTGCTGTGGGCGAAGTGATTTGATGCGGTGCGATTTCCTGCGGGCGATGTGGTTTAATGCGATGTGGTTTGATGCGATTTGCTGCGGGCGATGTTGTTTGATGTGGTGCGATTTGCTGCGGGTGATGTGATTTGTTGCGGTGTGATTTGCTGTGGGTGATTTGCTTAGAAATGCATCTTTACTTGGTCTACACCAGGGAAATGTAATTAGCGGACCTCCAGCTGTTGCGGAACTACAAGTCCCATGAGGCATAGAAAGACTCTGACAGCCACAAGCATGACACCCAGAGTCAGAGGCATGATGGGACTTGTAGTTTCGCAACAGCTGGAGGTCTGCTAATTTGCAGGTAGGCAATACAAGAAATAATGCAATTGTAATTTTATTTCCTGGTTCCTGAAGGGAGGAGGGGAGGAGAGGTTTGCATAGCTTGGGGTGATGTGATGCAACTTCCTCTGACACTGCCGTTGCTATGGTAACCTGACCTGAAATCTATTACACTGCTTGTGCTGCACTGAGCATGTGCGAGATCTGCAAGCATGAGATCCAGGAAGAAATACAGTCTGGTTTCAGATGCCCACACTTAAGATGGCCACGGCCTGCTAGAAGTTTATAATATAACAAACTAATGTTATAAACTAACTAAACAGACCTTAGTTTACAGACTAACTTTACTAGAATATATTAAGCTTTTGTATTAGAGGTATTTTTATTTAAAAAGTATAAATTCGGCCGGAACTCCCCTTTAAATAAGGAATTATTTGACCACCTTAAAGGAGCAATGGTTTACCTGAAGCTCGATCCGAGAGGGACAGACAATCTTCTGAGGATAAAGGAGGGCGACAAATGAAAAACTGCATTTAACACCAGGACTACGGTCTTCTCTACATCCCTGAAGAAGGGATACAATTCAAGATTCCTGAAACGCGTCAGACAATATGAGATGTTCCCTCAATGCCTTTCACTAGCTCTTCATGAGCTGGGTACTCAGTGTGTATTATGTACTATGTATTGCACCAACATGTTTTTAATACTCTAAATAAAGTCTTTTATGTTTTACTATAATTTGTTAACCAGTTTGCCCTTAAAGTCCCATAGTACCGGGGGGGGGGGGGGGGGGGTATTTTTTGCATGTTCTGTACAACACCAGGACAGGACATTACGAATACCTCGTAATGACGTTTGGTCTTTTCAACACAGTTTTTCAGGAGTTCATCAATGATGTCTTTCAAGATATGTTGCAGCAATGTGTGGTGGTTTATCTCGACGCTTTTCTCATATATACTAGATCCCTAGAGAGCCACCACACAGGTGTCTCCCGTTTGCTACAGAGGCTTAGAGATATTAAACTGTATTGTAAGTTGGAGAAATGAGAGTTCCATCGTGAACAGGTTAAAAGAGAAGTATGGGATTTTTTTTTCCCCCATAATCACACTTACCTAGGTGGATGCAGCATTGGACCGATGCTGCATCTTTCCCTGGCGTCTCTGCACTGAGAACCGAGCCATCGAACACCCATATTGGTTCGGTTCTCTCAGCTCCCCTTGCAGAGCTGCTGCCTGTCAATCAGCAGCTCTCCTGCACTGCTCCTCCGTGCTCACCGGAGCACTGAGCTGTGGAGGGGCGGGGGAGCAGCCATCTCAGCGGCTCACTGAAAGGCTGAAACAGCCATCAGTCCAGGCACCTGGTGGATCCAGACTCCCAGAGTCGCGATGATGCGGTGTCTGGACTGATCTTTGTGATGTCAGCAGAGAGCGGACTTCAAAACTAATTGCACTCCTGTGACCCTAAAGGCCCACACGATCAGACTTTTTGACAACAAAACATGCAAATTAGCTGTTTTGGAGCAACATTTCGACCGTGTGTACGCTCCATTGGACAAACTTTTTTCCGTTTTCATCTGACTTTTGTTGGCTGTGCGAACGGACAAACTTTCTGCCAACAAAAGTCCGATGGAGCAAAGTCCGACCGTGTGTACACAAAACCATCGGACTTTTGTACAAAGTACAAACACGCATGCTCAGAACCAATGCAAAAGATCAGACAATACAAAAGTTGGCCAAAGGTGGCGCTGGAGTATTTGAACGTCCTCTTTTGAAGTGTCGTCAGTACGTTGAAACGTCACTACGTTCGTGTTTGTTGCCTAAAAAGTCAGATCGTGTGTATGCAATACAAACTTGCGGCCAACGCCCTTTGTACAAAAATCCATGGGAAAGTTTGTACAAAGTCCGATCGTGTGTATGAGGCTTTAGAAGTCCAGCCTCAAACAAAATCTCTTTTCGCTTCGTAAGCAGGTAACGGACCTGTTAAAATATCAAGCTAAGGCTGATATACAGCAAGGTCGTAGAATAGGTTATGAAATCGGGAGATAAATGTGGGAGAAAACTAGCACGTGTGATTAGATAACAAAAATTAGCTTCATATATCCCTCAAATAATTACACCCCAAGGCCAAAAAGTGGGGTTTCCTAAGCAAATTACACAGGGGTTTAGAGACTTCTATTCTTCCCTATACAATCTTCCAGAGCAGTCCTCTGCTCAGATACAAATGGAAGACTATATAGCTTCCTCCCAACTCCCTCAGTTGACCCCAGAGGTTCGGGAAGATTTGGAGACATCAATAACTCTGGGATGAACTTCAGAAGGCACTTGGTGTCTCCAAATTAGGCAAAACACCAGGTACCGACAGGTTCTCGTTACAGTATTATAAGAAATTCCTTCCACTTCTGGGTCCTCATATGGTGAAACTATTCAATAAAGTAAGCTCCGAAACAGACACCTTAAAAGCACACGTCACAGTAATTCCTAAAGAAGGAAAAGACCCCACTTCCTGTGGCAGTTATAGACCCATTTCACTCTTGAACTGCGACCTTAAATTGTTTACGAAGATTATAGCCATCCGAATTGCACAACACCTACAGCCGCTGATACATCTTGATAAAGTGGGATTTAGTCCAACTAGAGAAGCCCGCGACAACACAATCAAAGTGTTAAATCTTATTCATATTGCACAGGGGGCGCATACTCCATGCGTTATAATAGGTACAGATGCTGAAAAGGCATTCGACCGCATCAACTGGAACTTTATGTTTGCGGTTTTACGTCATCTAGGCCTGGGGGAACATACAGTGGATCGGTAAGATCTACCTGCATCCGACAGCCCAAGTCAAAGTAAATGGAATTTTACCAGACCCCTTCCCCATCTCAAATGGGACTAGACAGGGGTGTCCACTATCTCCGCTGCTCTATGCTCTATCCCTGGAACCTTTTCTTTGTATGATCTGGTTGAACTCAGATATTACTGGAGTCAGGGTAGGCGAAAAGCAGCATAGAGTTTCAGCTTACGCAGGCGACCTGCTTTTTTTCCCTCACTAACCCTTCAGTCTCACTGACAAATCTTATACGTGAATTTGAGATATATGGTAGACTCTCTAATTTACCAATTAATTTTAGAAAATCGGAGGCTATGGGGATAGACGTCCCTACCGCGCTGCTTAAAAACTTGCAGTCAAACTTTAAGCTTAAATGAACAGATACAGCCCTGAAATATTTGGGAACATATATCCCTCGGGTTTTTGAACTTAACTTTCCTCCTCTTCTGACTTGAACACGTATTTTGTTGGAGACCTGGAATCGGGGACTGTATTCGTGATTTGGTAGATGTAACCTTTTAAAGATTGGTAGAATACTCAATTTATATTTATTTCAAACTTTACCGATAAAGATACCATCTCAATATTTTAAACAGGTTCATTCCTTGTTTATTGAATTCATATGGGCGCCTAAGAGACTACGCACTCCCAGATGCCCATCATCCTTACCTAAACATAGTGGAGGTTTTGCACTACCAGACGTATTCAAATACTACCAGGCGGTACACCTAGGGCGACTTATAGACTGGAATTGTCACTCAATAGGCAAACTATGGATTCAGATCGAACAGGCTCAAACTGACGTTTTACTGAAAGGGGCACCATGGTGCTACGACAATCTCCCGTCCTATCGAAAGACACACCGTAGTACATACCTGTTCACAGGTGATCGCCAAAACTTCGCTCTCGTCAGTGGATTTACCTCTGATGCCCATTCTGGGGAATCAGAGATTCCCTCCAGGCCTGAGAGACCATAATTTCTCCATCTTGCGACAGACTACTTTTTGAGCATCGTATTATTTTACTATTGGATGGCTGGCTCTCCATAGCGGCATTAATGGAGCCCTCAGGCCCTTTTTGTTTATAGTTTTGGAAGGCCTGGCAGCGCCACCACTTTCTTCACTTATTAAAGTCCCCAGAGAGGTTCGGTCGACAATTATCTATATTTGAAGTGTTGCTCAGAGGAAGGGACCTTAACACAAACACTCTCGAAGATGTATGGTCTATTGAATACTCCCCCGGAACAACCATATCCATCTTGGATAGAGAGATGGGAAGGAGAGATGAACTGTAAGTTTACAACCAGTCAAAGACAAAATACAGTTGAACTTTCGTTGAAGACATCTATTTGTACTAGGATCCAGGAAACTAATTGTAAAATATTGACAGTGGTATTATACCCCACAGAAGTTACATAAATTTTACCCTGAAATACCAGATCGCTGCTGGAGATGCCATGAGGCGGGAGGTACGATGCTACACATTTTTTGGTCTTGGCCAAAGATAATACCATATAGGAAGGAAGTATGAAACATTACCCAAAAATTTTCTGATTATAAGATACCTGAGTATCCAGCTTTTTTTTCTACTAAATGTTACGACTATTTCAGCTAAAAAATATAAGACATCTATCTTAAGACATTTAGTAAACGCAGCGAAAGCATGCATCCCCTTAGGTGGAAAAATGTTGGCTTCACAAGGTGGAAGAGATCAATAAGACGGGAGATCTCACACTTTCAGCACAAAACAAACAAGAAAAGTATTCTGAGTTATGGGTGGAATACATTTATTCTCTCTGAAGAAGGTTTGACGCTGCTCAATTCATGATCGTCGGGCATAGGCATTATAATTAGATAGCTGATAACCAGTTATCCAGTACTCCTTAGGGCCTCCCTCCCCCCCCCCCCCCTTTTTTTCCCCTTTCTTTTTCCCTGTAATTTAGAGAATAGGAAATAGGGTGACCCCAGGTATAGCTGCTGAGGGTTTTTCTTTCCCTAGGTCGCTATAATACAGAAGCTATATTCTTATGGTATGAACATAGAAGGTGTTATGCATGATATGATATGATTACTATGTGGAATACCGTTTTATTCATTCAATGTATTCGTTATAATATTGTGTATATATGGCTGGCACGAAAACCTGGACTCACCTGTTGTGGTTGAAATAAAATATTTGAAAAAAAAGTCCAGCCAAACAAGCTTCCTTCCTAAATTTCTGGGTTATGACATTTCTACTGACGTTTTTTTGATGGACCCAGAGAAATTATCTGCAGTTCTACAGTGGTCTTGACCCGTAGGTCTACGTCCGTTACAATGTTTTCTTGGCTTTGCTAATTATCGGAAATATAGTCTGAACTTCTCTTCTCTGGTTAAACCCCTGACTGATTTGACCAGAAAGGACGGTAACCCACAGAATTGGTCTCTGGATTCCATTAAAGCCTTTGAGTCGCTCATAATCGTTAAAGAAGGAAGACCACAGCAGCCATCACGTGCCCCTCTGCGCCTCACCTGTGCCCCTCTGTGCCTCATCCATGCCCAATTATATGTGTAAGTTATACTCCTAGAAAGCCTGAAGGTGCTACTTGCATGTTGGTGCTTAGGCAGTATAAAAGTCTCACATGTGGTATCGCCATACTCAGAAGGAGTAGCAGAATGTGTTTTAGGGTGTAGTTGCCTATAAAGTGTGTGATAAATAACTTTATAATATAACAATTATGTGAAAAAAAAAAATCTTCATTGTGCAAAGAATTGTGGGAAAACATTACAACTTCAAAAAACTCATGTAAGTATGTCTACTTTCCAAAAAGGGGTAATTTGGGTGGTATTGTACTTTCCTGGCTTGTTAGTGTCTCAAGAAATTAGATAGGCCGCCAGTACATCAGGTGTGATCAATTTCCAATGATTGCCAAAATAGCTTGTAGACTAACTCACACAGACCAAATAACATACTTATTTGGGTTATTTTTTACCAAAGATATGTAGCAGTATAACTTTTGGTCAAAATTTATAAAGAAAAATTACAATATTTTTTTTCCAAATTTTAGATTTTTTCATTTATAGCGCAAAAAAATGTGTTGAATAAATACCACCAAAAGAAAGCTCTATTTGTGTGAAAAAAAAAAAGACAAAAATTGCATATGGGTACAGTGTTGCATTACCGTGCTAAGATGAAAATTGGCCTGGTTAGGTAGGGGGTATAAGTATGGGAAAATTCTCTTCACACAGTCTACTCCCCTTCCCAATAGCAAGCCGCCTTTAGATCAACTCTCCGAGCCACCCATTGTACTAGCGATGTGGAGTCGATGCTAAAGATTACCAATAGGTGGTACTACACACCAGACTGGCAAAGTTCTCTGCCTCCCATTCCCTTCTATGCTGCCGGATCGGAGATCTTTTGCCCCAGTCTTACTAGTTTGTGCTTGGGAAATTTAACTAAGCCATCTCCTGCCCTCTTAAACATTGGGATAGATCTTTTTCCTCCTATGCACCAACCGGCTGTTTCTTACATTTTATTTGCAGCCCGCTAGAGCTGGGCGATTTTCTAATAAAAAAATAAATAAAAATTTTGATTCAAAGCAAGTTTTTTTTTTTTTTGATGGACACCACACCGGTCCTCAGGGGCTGCGGGCAGGAGTTTTTAGATAAGGCCGCGGCTTCCGCCTAGTCCGCAGCGTCTGGCCTCGTGGACTAGGCTAAAGCCGAGGCCTCGCCTAAAAACTCCTGCCCGCAGCTCCTTAGGACCGGCGCGGTGTCAGCGGCGGTCTTGGTGAAAAAAAAAAAAATTTTGCTGAAAATTTGAATCGATTTGACCTCTAAACTCGATTCAAATTTTTTTCCCCAGCCCTACAGCCCGCTTAATGATACTAATGCCGTGTACACATGGCCGGACTGACAGCAAAGGTCCGACGGAACGAATCCGTCGGACAATTCGACTGTGTGGGGGCTTCATCGGACCTTTGGTGTCGAAAAATCAAACAGACTTTAGATTAACTAATTCCAATCCCTAGCTTTTGGCTACTGGCTATGAACTTCCTTATTCTAGTCCGGTCGTATGTCATCACGGTCGAAGCCGTCGGACTTTGGTGCGATTGTTTGGAAGTCCGTCGAAAGTCCGTTGAAAATTCAGACGGAATTCAGTCCTTCGAAAAGTCTGGTCATGTGTACACGGCATTACAAACTGGAAATCAGCCTTAGCTCATAACAGCTCTGATGTGGTAAGAATGGTTGACCATAACTATACATCATTTTGTGGATGTTTCTTCTGTCCTGGTGCTCCAGGACCCTTCTATGCACACATGTGGTATCCCCCAATACTCAGGAGGAATAGCAGAATGTGTTTTGGTGTGTAACTGCAAGTATGCCTATGCTGTGTGTGAGAAAAAAATTACAAAATTACAACTTCAAAGAACTCACAATGCTTCTTACTAAATTACCATCTACTTTCGAAAAATGGGTCATTTAGGGGGTATTGTCCTGGCATTTTAGGGTCTCAAGAAATGATAGGCAGTCCGTACATCAGGACTGAAATATTCAAATATATATATATATATATATATATATATATATATATATATATATATATATATATATATATATATATATATATATATATATATATATATATATATATATATAAAAAGTTTGCAGACTCTTTAACCTTCACACAGACTAAATTATATCCAACAAGTCACTATATTTCTTATAGTATAGTATATTTTTACTAAAAAAAATGAGCAGAATACATTTTTGCCTAATTTAATGAAAAAAGATTTATTTGCAAAATGTTATAACAAAAACTAAATATTTGGAATTTTTTCAGTTATATAGCAAAAAATAAAAAATAAAACAGTGTGGATTACATACCACCAAAAGAAATTTGTCTCAAAAAAATTAAAATTTAATTTGGGCACAGTGTTGCATGCCTGAGTAATTGTCACTCAAAGTGTGACAGCGTTAAAAGCTGAAAATTGGCCTTGACTGGAAGGGGGTGAAAGTGTCCGGACTTGTTAATGGACACTATGGGGGAGGTTTACTGGAGAGCACACAATCTGGTGCAACTGTGCATAACAACCAATCTTCTAACTTCAGCTTATTCAATTAAGCTTCGACAACGCAACCTAGAAGCGGATTCTTTATTCAATAATATTCCTACTCACTCGACCTCCATGTTCAGCAGTTCCACAAAGGCATTAAACGCCCCTGCTTCCAACAAAAGGAAGACGTTATGTCGCTGCCAGATCTGGACCTCAGCTTCACAGCTACACTCCCCAAAAGTACCTACAAATATATTTAATACAACAGTATCAATAGAACGAATAACAGATGGGGGATTAAAAAGCACATTTAGACACTTCAATGACTACTACCTTACCTTGTGCTAGATATAGCAAAGCCCGGCCCACCTTTAGTCGTTTTTCCCTGGCTGTGACTTCCAGTGCATCAAGAAGACGCATGGTGTAAGCACGCTGATGGGACACATCTAGCTCTGTCCATTTTTTATCAGGTACTTGAAAAGACACAATAAGCAAAAAAAGGATATTCAGACATGTTTAAATCAATTAAATATTGCACAAAAAAATCTCAAATGTATCCTAATTTTAGCATAACTCTAAAAGATACAAACTGTTAAAACAGCCAAGGTATAGTCCTTAATAGAATTTACACCAGGCCTAGATTGTGGTACTTTCTAAGCTAGGTAGGCCTCTACCTCAGATTTCGACACTTGGCAAGGAGGCTACAGGTTGTCGAATGTAGTTGGTGTCTTAGGGCACTTTCACACTGGGGTGGGGGGCGGTCTTAGGTGCTAAAAGCATTGCTATTTTTAGCGGTGCTTTTCTGTCATTTTAGCGGCGCTTTTCGGCCGCTAGTGGGGCCATTTTAACCCCCAGCTAGCGTCCGAAAAAGGATTAAAAGCTCCCGCAACGCACTGCTGCCCATGCAGTTTGGCTGCGCTAGCCATTGATTTCAGTAGCAGGGGTGTGGCAACGCCCCAAAGATGCTGCTTGCAGGACTTTTTTTAACCTGTCCTGCAAGCGCACCACTCCAGTGTGAAAGCCCTTGGGCTTTTACACTGGGGTGGCAGGGAAGGCATATTTCAGGCGCTTTACAGGCGCAATTTTTAGCACCTGAAAAATGCCTCAGTGTGAAAGTAGCCTTAGAGTCTTGGAGAGGCTGCTGGAACCACCAAGGACATCCATACAAAACCTTACTCTGCTGCTAGAGGCTAGGACTTTGTTTGCTTATTGATGTAACCAATGAAGCAAGATTGTCTGTTATTGTTTTGAAAAGGGGTAAGCAATGTTTGCACACTTGTGGACCAACCTGTCTGTGTAAGTCTTTTATATTAAAGCGATATTAAAGTCTTGTTTTTATTTTTTTTGTTTAAAAATAACAAACATGTTATACTGACCTGCTCTGTGCAGTGGTTTTTGCACATAGCAGCCCGGATCCTTCTCTTCTGAGGTCTCTCGCTGGCCCTCCTACTGAGTGCCCCCAAAGCAAGCAGCTTGCTATAGGGGCACCCGAGCTAAGCCACTGCTTGGCCCTGCCCCCTCTCTCCCCCCATTCGCTCACTGACATTGACAGCAGTGGAAGCCATTCTGCCCACTGCTGTGTCTTTGCCAATCAAGGAGGAAGAGTCCTGGACAGGCGAGGTTCTTGTGAAACATCGCTGGATCAGGATGGGGCTCAGGTACTTAAGGGGGCTGCTGCACACAGGTGTTTTTTAGTTATCTTCATGCATTCTGCATTTAGAACCACTTTAAAATCCCTGCCATTTGATACCAAAGCCACACTCCACATTAAAGTGGACCTAAACTCAAAAAGTAAAGATTTTCTATATTATAGGGGATATCTAGAAAGGTTAATTGTGCCTAAAAAGTGCCCTGAAATATTTATGGATTGTCTTGACTTCATTCTGAAAAATAGCAGCACACTTCAAGTACCTACTGTGAATCTCAAGCACTGTGCCTGTGACTGCTGGGTCTTACTGTTCTCATTGCTAGAGGGAAGGCTGTAGGCAACCATCTCTACTTTATTCACTATTGAATATTCCCTTGCCAGTTATCAGATCACTAGGCATCAGAAGAGCAGTTTTAAATTAAGGAAGCAAAGCCCTGCCTCTGCCAAAATGAAGAACAATGTACGGTAACTTCGTAATTGGGGAGAAGATCAGCTGCAGCACATATACAATATTGGTGACTTTTTTGCCATCTGCTTGCCTATTTGAGGCACAGCTTCCACAGCTCAGTCCCTCTTTAATGTGAAGAGTGAAGATACTATGTTTACACCTTTTGAATATTTTAACAGTAACATATTATATTTTATGGCTACCATATGCTTGATATATATGGATGCTGCTGGAAAATCCCACTCCAATCATGCATGCGTTTACTAAGCATACATTTGCTGTTAAAAGTATCTAATGCTTTTCAAAAATTACTTCAGTGAAAGCAACAAAATACCAGTCTCCAGGATGTCTGAAAAAAAACCCTGATCAAAAAGTGGCCATATACAGGCAGTCCCCTGAAGATGTGCATGCGCACAAAAAACATAGGGAGGAGTCTTTGCATTTGGTTCCCGGAGGGGTGGCCATCTTGGTATGTTTGGACATTTTTTATTTTGCATTATCCACGTGGGAATCTTAATATGTATGCCTTTTAAGTTGAATACATTACTGCACTGCAATATGATCTTTGTTGTGGTCAGCTATTCCCTGTATAGGACAATTTGCCCGGACGGGTCTGACTGTTGCCTGGTCCATCTACTGTGGGGATCAGGAAGACCTTGAGTGTTAATTATATCAGGCGGATTTCTGTGCTTGCTCTGGTGAGTGCATAGTGGTGATGGAATTAGTGCACTTGTGGGTACACGTGTGTCATCATCACACCAAGGAGCACTTGCACAGATATCCATGTTGGAAGCAGCTTTGCTTGGACTCTAACATTTGAACTTTCATTTATGATTTTTTGCATATTTTGCACTTTACTTAGTTTATGAACCACATTTTTGCAATATTGCACTGTTTATAATTGTTTTGCATATGGTGGGATATCCGAATATGCAAATTTTTCATAATATTTGGGAAGTGCTGCACTGCTTTTGTATTTTTGAATACTACTCTAGTAGTAGTCTGCGCTAGTTGCATGTTAAAAGAAGTATGGGATATATTTAAAAAAAAAAAAAAAAAAAACATTTATACTTGATCCAAAACTGCATCTGTCCCCCACCAGCTCTGCACTGAGAACTAACCGATCAAAGACTGCTGACCATTCCGTTCTCAGTGTTCTGTGAGCAGAGAGCCAGGGATTGTCAGTCTCTGGCTCTCTGCTCTGCCCCTCCAGCGCTCACTGGAGCACTGGGCTGTGGAGGGGGCCGATGGACTGGCTCAGGCTCTCAGCAGATCTCTGAGAATCTGAGCCAGCTGTCGGCCCAAAATAGCTTTGGCTATACTTTTCAGTTAATAGTCAGGAGAGGAGATACATGAAGCATGAGGACTGTGCATAGCCAAGTTAACTGTTCCTATCATCCTGTGCTCAGAAGCGTATTCTTCAGTCATCATCATACAACCTTCAGCGTGGTGACCCCATAGAAAAATGGTTGCAGTGTTAGAACTGCAGATGTGTGAACATACATGTGAATGAAAACTTTGGGGTGCTACAGCACTTACAAGCACAGACAGTCCAGTTTGTATGCATATGTAGGGAAGTACAGAATGATTTAAGATCATTTACAAATTGCTTGGTAGGCAGTATTTTTTCTTTTTCAGAAAGACCCACAGGTCCTCCCAATCTTCCGTATCTAGCTCTGGGAAATCCACCCACCACTTGGCCTGTAAAGTCTCCAGACCAGTATGTACCAATGGCAGAAATGCCTTATATATACACTGTAGTAGACAGGGGTATAACCAGCTCATCTCACAATAGGGATGACAAGTTAGCTGGATGAGTATTATTGACTGGGATCCAAATTAAGAGAATGCATGTCTGAGCTGTAGGTATCTAAAAAAAAGTGTTGATTGGATAACTCTAGATCATTTTGTTTAAGAGTGTCAAAAAGAAGAAGGATAGCCCCATTCTCACATATGTGCTCAATTAAACTTAATGCCCTTTGTTGCCCAAATTCTCGGATCAGGGAAAGAGTGGAATTCCGCCAGTAACGGATTGCACCACAAAGGGGTAACACCTATTTGGTTTCCCACCATTTCTACACACTTGTAATTGCCACACCTGTATTACTGATTTCATAAAATATGTGAGAACTAAAGGCGCTTGGTGCCTGTATAGTGCATTTCTCAGTAACTCATAGGACCCAAGAGAAGCAGCCTCCAGCACCACTTAGGCATTTGTATCAGAGTTCACCCGATTATGGGCACGTTTTATGGGCAAAAAAAAATTGGGGAAAATCCGAGCAGGCTTATCCCCCCTCTGTCCAGGGCCTCTGGATGACTGATTAGCCAAACCTGGGATTATTCGATTTCCACAAGAATGAAAAATGTATGCAATTGACCACAAAAATGTTTAGGTATCCAAACTGGGGTGTCTTATGACATAAGACAGGAAGAAATTTAATTTTACCTAAATATATTGTACTAATTAGAGATAAAGAGTGGTCATTCCAAGCACGTAGTTTGGATTTGAGCTTTATGAGAAGGGGGGTTAAGATTTAATTTGATAAAGTCCAACACATTGGAGGTACGGGTGATCCCCAAATAACAGATTGACGGGGCCCAGGACAAAGGAAGAGAGGGGTCTGCCAGCCCGACTAGCCTCCGGGTCCATAGACAAAAGTTGAGATTTTCCCCAATTAACTTTCAGTCCAGATAAGACTGAAAATCGTGAGAAAATATTAAGGGCCTCTTTATAAGAGGGTCCAGGGTCATTGAGAAAAAGTAGTTGGTATATACATAGAGCTGTTTTTTCCAGTTATGGCACCTACTTGTATGCCCTGCACAGTAGTAGATTTACGGAGGGCGATGGCAAGGTGCTCCATCACCAGGACGAACAGAAATGGGGAGAGCGGATACCCCTGTCTGGGTCCACGTTGTTGGGGGAACGCCTGCAGTACCGTTGGCATATAGTGCCAGATCACGGTGTCAAAGGCCTACTCCAAGTCTAAGGCTGCCAACACCCGAGTCTGAGAATAAGAGGAGGAAAGTTGCAGATGTGCGAGTACTTGTCTCAGATTGATATCTTTAGACTTCCCCGGCATGAACCCGGTTTGGTCTATATTGATAAGTGAGGGCAAAACCCTAATCAATCTGGTAGCAAGGATCTTGGCCAATTTTTTTTAAGTGATATAGGCCTATAGGAGGCACAACATTTTAGGTCTTTCCAAGGTTTGGGAATTAGGACTATGTGGGCCTGGTACGTAGTAGAGGGGAGATAATTATTCTCCAAACATTGTGAGTAGAGTGTGTGCAATTTGGGAGCTATCTTTTTTTGCATTCATTTTGTACCATTCGCTGGGCAGACCATCTGGACTAGGCGTTTTAGCAGGGGGAAGTCAAGAGATAGCTGCCTCAATCTCAAAGTTTCTACAACCACCGAGATTTACTCTGGTCCCAATCACCATCGACACCACCAAAACCATCATCAGAAACCTCAGAGACAGCACATCGCCAAACGACACTATTCCCACAAAACTTCTGAAAGAATGTACCGACATCCTGGCACCTATCATAACATACCTCATAAACCAGTCATTTAATGAAGGAATCGTCCTGACCTCCCTCAAGCAAGGCACAAATTAAACCCCTCCTAAAGAAGCCTAACCTCGATCCCAAAGACCCAAACGACCGCAGACCTGTCACAAGCCTCAACACCTTCTCCAAAATTATCGAGAAAGCAGTAGTACAACAGCTACAACTCCATCTGGACACTCAAACTCTTGGACCCACTACAATCTGGTTTCAGCCCTGGCAACGGTGTAAAAAAACAAAAAAAACTGCACTCCTCAAAATCTGGGATGACACCCTCGAAGCAGCAGATGAAGGTGAATCGTGTCTCCTGGTGCTGCTGGACCTCAGTGCAGCGTTCGACACAGTAGACCACAAAACCCTGCTCACTCGTCTCACAGAAGTAGCTGGAGTTGCAGACTCAGACTTACCTTGGTTCGCATCCTTCCTAGAGAACCGATCTCAGAAATTGAAACTAGAAACGTTCACTTCGGAAGCACGAAAAATTACATGTGGAGTCCCTCAAGGATCACCCCTGTCGCCCATGCTCTTTAACATCTATCTCCGCCCACTCCTCAAAATCATCAGCAAACAGGATCTACTTTATCACCCCTATGCGGATGACATCCAACTCTACCTACGCATCACCAACAAAAAAGACCAATACCAGGCACTGGGTAACTGTCTCGCATTGATAGACGATTGGATGACGGAGAGCTCCCTTAAACTCAACGGATCCAAAACAGAACTCCTCTTCCTCCACGCAACCCGAAACAAAAACCCTGGCACGATGTCCACACCACTCACCATCCTCTGACAACACATCACCCCCAGCACTAAAGCCAAAAGCCTCAGAGTTATCTTTGACTCAAACATGACGATGGATGTACAAATAGGATCAGTAGTCAGCGGATCCCACTACCTTCTTCGCCTACTGCGTAGACTCATTCCCTTCATCCCGGAAGGAGATACAGCAGCAGTAGTTGGAACAATCATCAATTTCCGACTCGAGTACGCAAATTCCCTCTACCTAGGACTTCCAAAATACCAAATTTCATGTCTACAAACCATCCTGAACACAGCAGACTGGTAATTGGAAAAAAACATAGGAATCAATCACCCTGTCCCTGCGGACCCTTCCATTGGCTAGCTGTGAAGATTGAGTTACATTCAAGACCCTCTGCCTCACTCAAATGTACACAAGGAAAAGACCCGCAACACCTCTGCGACAAAATAAAGCACTACACCCCAGGTCGCACTCTCCGGTCAACTAGCCAGAACTTCCTCCACATCCAAGACCCGTTATAAATTAAAAGGAGAACGAAGGTTCGCAGTATAAGGACCACGGCTATGGAATGCTCTACCCGCGGAAATCCGTTTGGAAGAAAACTATCTGGCCTTCAGGAAGAAGCTCAAGACCCATCTCTTCTGAAAACCCAGATAGACACTGGTGGCAAAAGAGCCCTGGGGCGATTTAGTTTGCATATGTAGCACTATACAAGTTATTCATTCAAGTGTGGAGATCGGTGCCTCTAGAGATTCCACATCCGCCTGTTCCAGAAGGGGTAGGGATAGGTTCTGAATCTGCTCCACCATATGTTTAGTAGAGATAGGTGAAGGTTGGCTGTACAATTCTTTAAAGAAATTGCCAAATTCCTGAAGAATGGCTTTTGTGTCGGAAATTAAATCCCCTTTTGGTGTCTGCAATTCAGATATTATCGCTTGGTAGCGGGGCTCAGCCACCAGATTAGTCAACAGTCTGCCATTTTTGTTACCCAAAGATTTGGTAACAACAAAAAAACGGGCAAAAGTAACCGACTTTAAAGGCACATTGGACAGAAGTAAATCTAAAAAAATATTTTTTTTATGACAGTACATGGTGCGCACAGAGCAAAAACAGAATGAGAATTAAAAACGCATAGTAAACTCTAAACATAATACATAACATGGAAAAAACATGCATAATATACATAACAGTGAGCCCCTGTGCATCAACACATTTCGCTGTTTAGCTTCGTCAGGACACATTCAGGGCTTGTTGGAAAAAAACAGGTCTCACTAGCTAAAATAAAACATAGATAAGACTTTGTATAACACATTTAAAATGGATCATTATCATATCCAAGCGACATCCGCAGCACATACAAAAATACCCTGCAAAGCAGTCCATAGAAGAAACTCTCCCTACTAAACATCAGGTATCACCATATATAGTATTCAGACACTTGGGTATATTGGGCCAGAAATAGACTGGAAAACTTGTTTACAACAATAAGAATTACTCTCATAAATGTGTGTGTGTGTGTGTGTATAATATATATATATATATATATATATATATATATATATATATATATATATATATATATATATATATATATATATATATATATATACATACATATATATATATATATATATACATACATATATACACACACATACACACACACATATACACACACACACAATATTGTATACCACATATGTTGATAATATTAACAGGTAAAAAGAATCCAAAACAGCAAAAAATTTGGAAGGGAGAAAAACACAAAGGGAGAGGAGGAGGGGGGAGGGGGGATATGGACACAGCTAATGGCACCACAGCAGTAATAATTTAGATATTTGGCCAAGCACAAACGCATGATCATAGGTACAAACCAATGGCCCAGATTGCAATCAGCAAGTACTAGTGAGGCTGATCGCTAGTCCCACAAAGCCACCTGAAAAAGGAGAAACAGTATAGTATCAGGTTCATATACCCCAGCAAAAAAGCCTACGAAGCTGCATGTATTGTATCAAAGGCAGCTGTTCATGCTTACCATAGCCTGCAATGTGTCCAACCCCCCCCCCCCCCCCCCCGGGAACAAGAACACATGTCCACCACATTAGGATGCGACAGAGGGACAGAGGAGGGCTATAGGTCTGGTTTAGACCCACCTACAGTACATTGCACGTGGTGCCGGTCATATGTCGAGCGGCGGCACCGCTGTATGGCGTCACCCAATCATGTGGCGGCTGATGCCCCCCCACCTGATGCCAGCGGACTCAAAGCCAGAGCTCAGCAGCCCCCAGGAAGTACCGAACAGAGCAGAATACAGGAAAAGGCACCAAATCTAAAAGCATCCCACATGAGAAACGCATGCAGAGGAAGGGGAGGGAACCGGGCGGATCCAAACAAAATCCACAACATAGCTCACTTACAAAGCAGCATTGGTAAAGCTAACAAGCGCGCTGTGACATAAAAAGACAAGAAATATATAGCAATACAATATATTACAATATTTGTGTAATTGTACATAAGTCAGGGGCCACTCATAGTTAATTTGAGTAAAAAATATCACCCACATAGAAGAAAATAAAAGGTAAAAAGATGCGCCCCAAATGTCACATGAATATGCAAACTGATCCAAAGAAAAGAGTTGCATTGCTCGAATATTATAGCTATAGTGTCAATCACAAAAAAAAAAGATTGTCCAAAGTTATATATTATAAACATATAAAAATTAACAAGATAGATATTTCATATATTATGACCATCCTTATTAAGAAAAAAAAAAAATTGTATCCCTATTATGGATCAATATGTTGGCATGAATTATAGAGGGCAAAAAAATAAGGATTATGAGTAGTTGTCAGAGAACTCACAGTACTAATGCCCGTCTCCATGCAGCAGTGGCTTATCCCCATTCCACTGATGTCAATGGCCATGCTCTGTGTCCTCAACGGAACCGAACGAGTTCCGGAACGTGAGCACCGGTGCGAACATGTGTGCGCACTCGCACACCAATGCGAACGCGTGTACGCACATACATTCACATCTACCAATCCTGGTGCATGGCGCCCTATATAAAACAAGGTCTTTGCATGATGCCAGTGCTGGATCGTCTTCAGCGTGTCCCTGAGTGTCCGATTACTTTGCTACCTGTTACCTTGCTCCTAACAAACCGGCTTCCTTGACTACTGTCCTGGATCACCCCTGCCTGTTATCAACCTACTGTTTATACTGACCTCGGCTTGGATTCTCTACTACGGCTCTGCTTCCTGGTTCTGCACCTCACCGCCAGCCCGTAGCCAACCTCTGCCTGTCCTTGACTACGAACTTGCCTTCTGTTTATGTACCTCGTTGCCAGACAGTTGCCGACTCTTGCCTGTCCTGACATTGCAGTTTCTATACTTACCTGCCCAGCTCCCGCTGAACAGTTCTGGTGATCAGTCTCCACGCCTTCCTCCGAGAGGATCCTTTATCTCCGAGCTCTAGTCTTCAGCCTGCAGGCACCTGCACCCTTTCGTTGTCCCAACACTCCCTGTCCTCACTACCAGGGGTGTTGGGACCGTAACCGTGCAAGAGGCCACCCTCAGCATTTCGGACTCCGCTGTAAGGTACGTGACAGTACGATCCAGCCAAAATAGAGTCCGAAAGGGGGGTCTCACCTTTGGAAGCTCTGTGCCAGCAGATTTCGGCCCTTACCCAGGCAGTTCAGGGCCTGCAAGATGGCTATCATCAACTTGAACAAAGAGTGGAGTCCTTGTCCCCAAGCACTGCAACTCATCAGGCGACCATAGCATCCCGGACCTCTGGCCCAGCAGCCTCAGCACCCACAGTAGTGATGCCACCCCCGGAGCCTTGAGTACCCACTCCAGAGAGGTTTTCGGGGGATCGTAGCAAGTTCCTTGCCTTCAGGAATGCCTGCCAGCTATACTTCCTGCTACAACCCCGTACCTTCTCTTTGGAGAGCACTAAGGTAGGTGGGGTTCATTTCGCTACTCCAGGGGGAACACCAAACTTGGGCTCACCGCTTATTGGAACAGGCCAGCCCCCTGTTGGACACTATGGACTCTTTTCTGAATGAAGTGGCCAAACTGTATGATGACCCTCAGCGTGCCACAACCGCGGAGGCCAGTCTCCATGCCCTCCAGCAGGGTCGTCGGCCAGTGGAGGACTACGTAACAGACTTAAGGCGGTGGAGTTCCGATACACTATGGAACGATGCTGCTCTCGGTTATCAGTTCCGCATTGGACTCTGAGGCACTGAAAGATGAGTTGGCCCGTGTTGGAATTCCTAGTTCCTTGGAGGACCTGATCCAGTTGTCCATTCAGATAGATCGTCGTCTAAGAGAGCGGAGATCTGAGAGAACCAGCCAAATTCGTCCCACATGGATGTTGCCTAAAGTTCCTAGCAATCCTCCTATTCCTGTTTCCCATGTACATGCTGCCACCTCTGAGGCTCCGGAGCCAATGCATATAGGCCTGCTTCGTTCACCACTGTCACCAGAAGAAAAGCAGCGGCGGCGCCAGAACAACCTCTGCCTCTTGTGTGGGGAAGCCGGCCACTATGCAAATGTGTCCAAATAAGACCCGTAAGTTTAACTCTTTGTCTCATGAACCTTGTGCATTGACTTTAACGAAATCCGCTCACATTGCCATCCCCGTCTCACTACAGCTTCCAGAAGAAACACTTCGGGTACAGGCTATAATTGATTCTGGCGCCTGCAGCTGCTTCGTTGACCATGCCTTCGTCCTGCAACACAACATTCCACTAACACCCAAACAGCAACAACTCTCCATACGGCTAGCAGATGGGTCAAACATCAAATCCGGGCCTATTACTCATGAGACCCAACCACTATCCGCCAACATACTACCTGACCACCAGGAACTACTTTGCCTGGACGTCATCTTCTCACCACTATTTCCAATCATTTTGGGGATGCCATGGCTACAAGCCCATAACCCTCAAGTTAATTGGGTTACCGGTGAGGTGGTCTTCCAGTCCACCTACTGCCTCCAGAACTGCCTCAAGGCCTTCCACCACATGGCCCCAGTCATCGGCAGCTTAAAGTCTGCATCTGAAGCCCAAAAACTGGTCCCATCAGTATACCAGAGCTTCCTGGATGTATTTGATAAACAGAAGGCGCACACTCTTCCCCCCCCACCGGGTTTATGATTGCCCAATCAAACTATTACCCGGGGAAGAAATTCCTTTCGGAAGGATCTTCCCTCTGTCAGAACCTGAACTCCTGGTCCTTAAAAAGTACATCGAGAACCTCAAAAAGGGGTTCATCAGACACTCCCCTTCTCCAGCTGGTGCAGGAATATTCTTTGTCGAGAAGAAGGATCACTCCCTCTGCCCATGTGTGGACTACAGGGACTTGAATAAAATAACAGTTAAAAACCGCTACCCTCTCCCACTGATCCCAGAACTGTTCCAGAGACTTTGTTCAGCAAAGATATTGACAAAGCTGGATTTACGAGGTGCCTATAATTTAATCAGAATCTGTAAGGGGGCTGAGTGGAAGACGGCTTTCCGGACACGTTTTGGCCACTTTGAGTACCTGATTATGCCATTCGGACTCTTTAACGCACCGGCCACTTTCCAACATTTTGTAAACAACATTTTCAGAGACTTTTTGGTCTTATTCGTGATTGTCTATTTTCAACCTCCCTAGAAACACATCGTAACCATGTGAAACAAGTTCTTTACAGATTGAGACAAAACGGACTTCACGCTAAGGCCGATAAATGTGAGTTTGAGCGCCAGACCATTCATTCACTTTCTCGGCCTGGTAATATCAACTGGGGGTGTGGCAATGGATCCTCAGAAGGTCTCAGCCATTATGTCCTGGCCACCCCCAAACGATAAAAAAGGAGTGCATTGTTTTATTGGGTTCTCCAATTTCTACAGAAAGTTTATCAAAAATGTCTCCAGTATCATAGCACCTATCACGCAGCTCACAAGGAAGCAAAGCCGTTTTCAATGGACCACAGCAGCTCAAGTTGCATTTGATAAATTAACAGGGGTATTTACCTCCGCTCCAGTGCTAAAACATCCTGATCCTGCCTTGCCTTATACCCTGGAGGTGGATACATCGGAAAGTGCTGTGGGGGCCATCCTGTCCCAACGCCAAGGACCTAAGTCCTTAATGCACCCTGTGGCTTTCTTTTCCAAAAAGTTAGGCTTGTCGGAAAGAGACTATGACGTAGGGGACCGAGAACTCTTGGCGATAAAGTAAGCCTTGGAAGAATGCCGGTACCTCCTGGAGGGAGCAGCACACTCAATATTGATCTTCACAGATCATAAAAACTTAGAATACCTCAGGACTGCCAAATGCCTCATACCCAGACAGGCTAGATGGGCTCTTTTCTTTTCTCGTTTTAATTTCCATATCACCTACCGGCCAGGGTCTAAGAACATCAAACCCGATGCGTTATCTTGTATGTTCACGGAGGCTGAAGTTTCATCCCCACCAGATACCATCCTGCAAGCTGGGAATTTCTTACTGACCCAATCTAGTTTTGTGTCGCAAATCCGTCAGGCATCCCTAACATCGCTACCCCCGGGTACAAACCTCCAAGAGAAGGATGGGCTCTTCTGGCAAGGAAATAAGATTTTTGTCCCTCAAGATCTGCGCACCACCACCCTACAGATCTGCCATGACTATCCCCTGGCAGGTCACTTTGGGGGTCACAAGACTATGGACCTAGTTCAAAGGCACTTCTGGTGGCCCAATCTTGCAAAGGACTGTTAATTCTTGCCTGACCTGCCTCAGGAATAAGAACAGTAAAAATAAAGCATGGGGACTATTGAGACCACTGCCTATCCCTGAAAGGCCATGGGATAAGATTGCAATGGACTTTATTGTCGAGCTTCCCCCCTCTGAGGGGTTTTCATCCATCTTTGTGTTAGTTGACTGCTTTTCTAGAATGGCACATTTTATCCCCATGAAATGGACCCCGTCAGCAACCGAGACTGCCAGGATATTTATTAAAGAAATTGTTAGGCTCCACGGATTCCCCAGTGACATCGCTTCTGATCGTGAAGTGCAATTCACATCAAAGTTTTGGAAATCATTATGTGAAGCACTAGGCATCAAACTCTTTTCCTTTTCCTCAGCCTATCACCCCCAGACCAACGGGCAGACTTAACGTACTAATCAAACGTTGGAGCAGTACCTACGCTGCTTCTCCTCTTTTTCTCAGGAAGATTGGGCCTCGTTACTGCCTTTGGCAGAATTCGCATTCAGCAACTCTACTCACTCTGCCACGAATCAGTCACCATTCTTCTCCAATTATGGATCCCATCCTTCCTTTTTGCCAACGCTTGTACCAGACTCTCCTGTACCAGCTGTCCAGGATAAATTGAACTTCTTTGTCACCAACAAATCAGGTGCTTAGGGAAACCATCTCTAAGGCACAGGAAGGGGGGGGAATTGGACTTCGAGGTTGGTGACCGTGTATGGCTTTCAACTACAAATCTAAGACTGGCGTGCCCTTCCAAGAAATTGGGACCCAGATACTTGGGGCCCTTCCTTGTCAAGAAAAAGATCAAGTCGGTAGCCTATGAACTTGAACTCCCCGACTCATTCAGGATCCACCCTGTATTTCATGTTTCACTACTTAAGCCTGATGTGCCAAATTCCTTTCCGGATCGTGAGGTAGGACCTCCAGAAGCTATAATGGTGGATGGTGGAAGAGATTGAGGCCATTCTGGATTATAGGAAATGACAGGGGGAGAACCATTATTTAATCAAATGGAGAGGCTTTGGCCCAGAAGAAAATTCCTGGGAGCCCCGAAACAAATCTCCATGCCCAGAGACTCATACGGGCCTTTCATCGCTCCCGCCCTCAGGGTTCGCTTCAAAGAGGCATCCGGAGGCTGCCCTTAAAGAGGGAGCAATGCCAGAACTCACAGTACTAATGCCCGTCTCCATGCAGCAGTGGCTAATCCCCATGCGCGGTGTCCCCAACGGAACCGAACGAGTTCCGGAACGTGCGTGCGCACTCACGCACCGATGCAAACATGTGTGCGCACGTACATTCACACCCACCAATCCTGGTGCATGGCGCCCCATATAAACAAGGTCTTTGCAAGATGCCAGTGCTGGATCGTCTTAAGCGTGTCCCTGAGTGTCTGATTACTTTGCTACCTGTTACCTTGCTCCTGACAAATCTGGCTTCCTTGACTATTCTTCTGGATCACCCCTGCCTGTTATCAACCTACTGTTTATACTGACCTCAGCTTGGATTCTCTACTACGGCTCTGCTTCCTGATTCTGCACTTCACCGCCAGCCCGTTGCCAACCTCTGCCTGTCCTTGACTACGAACTTGCCTTCTGTACCTCGTTGCCAACCAGTTGCCGACTCTTGCCTGTCCTGTCATTGCAGTTTCTATACTTACCTGCCTGGCTACCGCTGAACAGTTCTAGTGATCAGTCTCCATGCCTTCCTCCGAGAGGATCCTGCATCTCCGAGCTCACGTCTTCAGCCTGCAGGCACCTGCACCCTTTCGTTGCCCCAACACTCCCTGTCCTCACTACCAGGGGTGTTGGGACCGGAACCGTGCAAGAGGCCACCCTCAGCATTTCAGACTCCGCTGTAAGGTACGTGACAATAGTGATCAAGCAGATCCTAAAGGACATATGTTCATTAAAAATGAACAGATGAGCTTGATGGAGGAGTGATTGTTGTATAACAGTCTGAAACTCAAAACGTCATTTAAACCCAGAAATGACGTAGCATGTAAACTGTATACCCATTGAGTTTCTTTCTGTAGAACCTTTTGGTCAAAGTCTTAATGAGGTCTTGATAGACCCCATCAAGGGTGGCAAATTTGAACACATGAGGATTGCATCTGTATTTGAAGGCCACTACGTGGCCTATGGCCGTATTAAGACCACATGTAGCATAATACATGTGGTCTTTCATCCTTTTCCATAGGGGTCTTATAGTCTTGCCAAGGTAGAAGGCTCCACATTGGCAGAGAATTATATATGCAATTCCCTTAGTTTGACAAGATATGTGTTTTTCGCCCTTAATTTTTTTTTCTGTTTTGGGTTCTTTTTACCCGTTATTAATATATGTGGTATACAATATTGTGAGCCAGTGAGTATATTACACATTTTTTTTCAATTTGAAGTCTCCTTTTATTATGAGACCAATTCTTATTGTTGTAAACAATTTTTACAGTCTGCTTCTGGCCCAATATACCCAAGTGTCTGAATAATATATGGCGATATCTGATGTTGACTTCTTTGCGAGGTATTTTTATATGTGCTGCAGAAGATCCATTTTAAATGTGTTATACAAAGTTTTATCTACATGTTTTATTTTAGATAGTGAGACCTGTTTTTTCCAACAAGCCCTGAATGTGTCCTGAAGAAGCTAAACAGCGAAATGTGCCGATGCACAGGGGCTCACTGTTATGTATATTATACATGTTTTTCAATGTTATGCATTTTAGAGTTTACTATGCGTTTTTAATTCTCATTCTGTTTTTTTCTGTGTGCACCATGTATTGTCAAATAAAATACTTTTTTATATTTACATCTGTCTAATGTGCCTTTAAAGTCCGACCTTGGGTTACTTTTGTCGATTTTTTTTGTTGTTATCAAATTTCCTCTACAGCTCTTTTTTGTATTTAACCGACTCAAAGATTCTACCAGCAAATAAATTTACATCAGACTGTGTTAAAGTGGTGTAATGCAGATTAATCTCTTTGTGCCTGGGCCAGTTGGAGATAGGCTTCTGATGAGGGGTGCTTTGGGAAGTTCAGCTGCTTCGGATTTACAGTCCTCCAATTGTGAGGTCAAGGAGGCATAATGAACCTTGACAGCTTTAATAGCCGAGATGCAATAACACCTCATGGTCACTTTAAAGGCATCCCACACCATCTCTGCAGAGGCCGTATCTACATTTGCTGACCAGTAGGAGTCTAATAATAGAGAAATAGATTCAGCAACCTTATAATTTTGGACCCACTGTGGAGCTAATCTCCATGTACCGGGTCACTCTGCCTACCAACATGGAGACATATCTCTAAAGGAGAATGATCAGACAGCTCAGCTGGTAGATAGGAGGCCCTCACAAGAACTGAGCTGCCAAATGCCAGGTCAATGCTTAAACTCAACTTGTGGGTCTAAGACAAATGTGAGAAGGCTTTGGCAGAAACATCTTTCCACCTCCACAGTTCTGTCAGAGCAAATGTCAGCCCATTGCCCAAGGTCAGGGTTTGCCTTCTGTTGTGGGTTGGAGGTGTCAAGCATAGCATCTAGAATGGAATTAAAATACCCTCCAATCAAGACATGGGTGGATTGACAAGAAGACATTTTTTTCATATATATATAGTGTACAAAGGGGAGAGATCTATTGGAGGGAGTAAATAAACCTTAATAACAGCCCACAAAACTGAATGCAGCTCCAGGGGGAATATGATACATCTTCCTCCAGGATCCGTTATTACCCTCACCACCTTATGGGTGAGATTAGTTGATACGGATTGCAACCCCCTGGGTGTATGTGGAGTAGGTTGCATGGAAGGCTTGCCGAACCCATGCCATGCGCAATGCCAGGCATGGGTTCGGCAAGCCTTTCGTCACCAATGTGACGAAATGTCCCTATACTCCGCTTGAGTGCTTTCGTCATATACCACTTCCTCCCAGTCTGAATATAGATATCAGATATTCCAACAGCTCCCAAGCACAAAACAAGACGAGACTTGTTTCACTGCTGACATGGACTGACATGACAGCCATGTCATGGCTGACAGCCATTCAAATGTGTCTCTTGAAAGAACACAATATGGGGTTTGTGAGAATTGAGATACTTAAACAAGGAGCATTTCAATTTATCGTTAAAACCCTGTATGTTCCAAGAGACCAATTTGATTTCAGCCATAAGTAAAGCATTCAAAAAGATGATAATTCCCCCTGTGGAAGATGCGTTATTTCCCTGTATCGACACATGTTGGGGAGGGGACAGGACGGTTTGTGAGACAGTGGAGCGCTCTCAGAGGGGGAGAGGACACACCAGTACAGCGTCTTTATATTTGTTTGGCTTGTGACAGAGTGGTGTGCTCATAGCACCTATTAAATGTGAGTACACTAATATAGGGAATATTGTAATTTTAAATAAAAAAAAAAAAAATAAAAAAAAAAAAAACGGTAATACCCTATCCAGCTTCTTCCGTTTGTCCATATGAATATTGCTGCAAAGAACCATCCAAGGATCTAAATGCGGACCATAAACCCAGAGGGGTTTAAAAGCGTGTTTTGACTGACCTTAGGTGAAAGGTCACACGCTCCAAGGTGAGTGCATACACCAAAGGGGGAGCACAAGAGTGGACACAAGCACTTTACTGTTTTATCATCTGCAATATGTACCAAAAGAATGGAGTAGTTATGAATGGACTTTATGTTGCGATTCTGTGGATACAGATTAAGGTAAGGCTGACCGCAGGTCAGCCTGTGTTTGTAGGAGGAGTCAGGCTGCATAAAGCCTGCCCTCCTTTGCCTCCTCCCTTCATGGTCGGAGGCTCTCGCATCCTGAACGACCTAGCTGATGTCACTTCCGGTTTTCCTCTGGGGAGGGAAGTTGTGCGGCTGCTAGGGGGCTCCGAGTCCCCTGCTTTCAGTGGCAGGACACAGCTTGGCTTAGGGGGTTCCACGGGCGGACCCCCATCTGGATTAATCCCACCGCTATTCTCCCCATTCAGGGGCCGGTCAGGTTCAGAGCCCAGCTTAGCCACACAAGGGGGGGGGGGCGCTTCTCCCGGTGTTCCGCCGGGGGAGGGGGGGGTTGCGGCTGCCTGTCGGCCCCTCTGTCCCCGACAAACAGCCGCCTCTGTCTCCACGGAGGAGACGCTTCTCCCTCCCGCCCGCGTCTCCCTGGGTTCGAGGGGGAGGAGCATGGCCACCTGTCAGCTTTGCTGTCTCCACGTGGGAGACGTTTCCCCCTCCCGCCCGCTTCTCCCTGGGTTCCGGGGGAGGGGGGGATTGGGGGAGCATGGCCGCCTGACAGCTGCGCTGGCTCCACGAGGGAGCCGCCTCTCCCTCCCGCGCCGGTGTTCCCCTGGCAGGTGGGGGGGGGGTCAACCTGACCTAATCCTCTGTTCTTTGAGGGGGCCGCCTGCTTCTTCCGGCATTTCTGCTGGGGGAAGGGGGGATTCGGCTACCCGATGGCTCCTCTAGCCATACAGGTTGGTCTACAGGGGGGGCCAACCGTCTGCCCCTCCCGGTGTTCTGTGCAGGGGGGGGGGATTCAGTCACCCGCCAGCTCCTCTCCTGTCACAGGACTGGGCACCCGCTTCTCCTGCCTGTCACCACATACTATGTACGCACAAGGCTGCATGGGTTTTCAGGGGTTAAATCAGGCTGTGGAGTTGACATGACACCTGCCTGTCATCTCAGTTTGTGGGGGTCCTTAGGGGGCTGCATGGTTGTAGTTCATTTCTCAGGTAAGTTTGGCATTTATGTTTCTCATGCGATGTTACGTTTCTCATGCGATGTTACGTTTCTCATGCGATGTTACGTTTCTCATGCGTTTTTATGTTGCCCATGCGTTTTATGTTTCTCAGGTAAGTTTGGTCATGTACTGGTGTTCTTGCGATTTACGTTTCTCTTGCGGTTCACATTTCTCAGGTAAGTGTTGGGTTATTTAGGTTTCTCAGGCGATGTTACGTTTCTCAGGCGATGTTACGTTTCTCAGGCGATGTTACGTTTCTCAGGCGATGTTACGTTTCTCAGGCGATGTTACGTTTCTCAGGCGATGTTACGTTTCTCAGGCGATGTTACGTTTCTCAGGCGATGTTACGTTTCTCAGGCGATGTTACGTTTCTCAGGCGATGTTACGTTTCTCAGGCGATGTTACGTTTCTCAGGCGATGTTACGTTTCTCAGGCGATGTTACGTTTCTCAGGCGATGTTACGTTTCTCAGGCGATGTTACGTTTCTCAGGCGATGTTACGTTTCTCAGGCGATGTTACGTTTCTCAGGCGATGTTACGTTTCTCAGGCGATGTTACGTTTCTCAGGCGATGTTACGTTTCTCAGGCGATGTTACGTTTCTCATGCAAGTTTGGTCATGCACTTGTGTTCTTGCGATTTACGTTTCTCCTGCGATTTACATTTCTCAGGTAAGTTTTGGGTCATTTAGGTTCTCATGCGATTTTACGTTTCTCATTTGAATTGCTGGGTGCTAGACCATGGGAAGAGCTGAAGTAGACCTATCATGAAGGATGCATCTTGTCGGGGACTGATCGCAGATGTGGGGTCATGTCAAACTTTGGGTGTTTGAGCTGAACTCGGTCTCATGCAATTTCTGGTTCTCATGCAAATTTACGGTTCTCATGCAATTTTACGGTTCTCATGCAATTTTATGGTTCTCATGCAAAGTTACAGTTCTCATGTTTCCGACGTTTCATGTTTCTTGCGTTTCTCACGTTTTCCCATGGTTTCTTACATTTCTCATGTTTTCCATGGTTGTTACGTTTCGCATGTTTCCATGTTTTCTTACGTTTCTCATGTTTTCTTACGTTTCTCATGTTTTCTTACGTTTCTCATGTTTCTTTCTTACGTTTCTCATGTTTCCAGGTTTTATCATGTTTCTTGCGTTTCTCATGCTTTTACGCTTTCTTACGTTTCTCATGGTTTCTCGTGTTTTCTTACGTTTCTCATGTTTCCAAGTTTTTATGTTTCTCGGGTTTTCTTACGGTTTCTTACGTTTCTCATGGTTTCTTGCGTGTCCCATGTTGTGTTCACGTGCATGTCATATGCCTTTTCATGTCATTGCCTTTCGTTTGTGGCATTTCCGTTAGCTAGTGCTTACATCCAGGATCTGTCACGTCTACAGATCCATACGGACTGAGGTTTTCGTTTTTAATTGATTGTCGTCCCACAATCTTCTCGCCTGTAGTCCACACGTCATACACGCACGTTCACCATTACACCTTTACTACTACCCACCACGGTCTGTGGGTACCTTAGCCCTGAGTGTTCGTTTTTAATTGCCTGTCTTAGAGCGGCAGGTTGCTCAGGCTCGCTTACTGCATACGGTGGGGGGGGGGGGGGTGGTCATTAGGTTCACATTCCTGCGCTGATTGGTCTTGTCATTTCTGCACCCACATCCTTATACTTGTTAGGTACCATGTTATGTTCTCTGGTAATTTTTTACAGCTGGGTTGTCTATGTTCTTCCACTGCAGGTTGCCCATCACGTCTATGGGTTAAACAGATTGAGGTGATCGTTTTTAATTGGCTTGTTCAGTGGCAAGTCTCCTCATCTGTTTTCTTGCACTGCTCACATGTTTCGTACAAACTCATGTTTCTCATGCAACTGACGTTTCTCATGCAACTGACGTTTCTCATGCAATTGTTTGTTTCTATGCCAACTCACGTTTCATGTTTCTCTCGTTTTCCCAGGTTTCTCTCGTTGTTCATCAGTTCACGTTCTCGTGCGACCGGCGTTTCTTATGCAGGTTGCGTTTTCGTGCAGCCTCGGTCCGTGTGCTGCTCACGTCTTAGTCTGATCGCGCTACTCATGTTCTTGTCCAGTCACGTTCTTTCACGCAGTTTACTTTCCGGTCGCAGGTTCTCAGTCTTCTCAAGTTTCTCTCGCAATTCATGTTCCTGTCCCAGTTCTGTGTCATTTTCACGTTACCTTCTATGTCCTAGCTCTGTCCGGCCAGGAGTTGCGCAATAGTATGGAACTATTGGTAAGTCAGCCATTGCAGCTCCAGCAGCTTCTACTGGCTCTGGGGCTTAGGGGATTCCGGATCCCTCTCTGTGCCTAGGCCGGTATCAGTAGGCCCTGGTCTCAGGCACAGAGGCCGGTGTCACGCCTTCTCTTCAGTTTCCAGCATTAGTGATGAATTAGGTTTCCATTGGGGCGGACGCAACAGCCTTGATCGATAAATCTTTGTTTTAGATTCCAGGTAGGCTCATGACACAGCTTGGGAGGGTCTCCAAGCTTTCTGGTCAAGGTTTCTTAGTCCTGACGGTAGACGTCCAGTTCCCATTTTGATTTTCTGTTTTTGTTTTTTTGGCCCTTCCAACTCGCATCGGCCTCACAGCACTATCAGGGCGCATTTGGTGGGAGTTCTGCATTTCATTTTGTTATACCTTGATAGGCCTTTCTTCATTTTCTGCGCACTCTATTTAAGCCATCCTCAGGGATCCAGAAGAGTTGCCCTCCTGCTGTGCTCAGCAGACTTCCCATCGTGGGTTAAGTTCTTCATGACGTATCCGACATGCTCTCCAGGTCTCCTTTGCGTCGTGAACCTGCTTGATGCTCAAAGCAGTGCTTTATCTGTCCTTTTATGGTTCCTAAGGCCAGGGGAGTTGCGTTTCTGGCCCAGGGTCTCGCATACTTTGGCTAATCAACTGGTTGGCACCTCAGTCTTTTCTGTTACATCGGCATTGCTCGCTCGACGACGCATTCGGGAGGTGGCCCTGTCATCAGGTTCTTAGAGCTGGGCAAGGTGTGGGCCCGGTGTTGGTTTTGTAACCAGCCTATCAGTACCACATCTGACAAACCCAGGGGGGTCCCCGGTTGCCCTTCCTTGTGCTCCCCTCTCTGCAGCTCAATGCATGCTTCATCACCGTCCCCTTTTGGATAATCAGGTTCTGGTCCCTCAAAGCATACTTTGGCTATTTCATTCAGGATGGGCTTCCGTGACTTTGCGCCAGGGGGTCCCGGCATTATCTGGGATTTAGGTAGGTGGAGGTCGTCTTGTTTTCTTTGGGTACGTCCCTGAGCCACTTTGGAGGTGTTTTAAGTGTTTGTCAATTCGGCAGATTGTACGGCAATTCTGTTTGCAAGCTTTCATCCTACTGGGGTTATTTTTGCCCCCTTTTAGGCATACCGACCACGTGACCCCTGGCATACCTCAGGTCAATGTTCTCATTTGCTCTTTGTTCCCTTCCATACTATCCACAGATTGACTCCGAGTACAAATGCATGAATTAGTTTGGCACAAGAGCACTTTAGACATGGTTCACTTTATTTTTATATTGATTATTGTATATAGATGCACTTTTTTAGAGATTTACATTACAGGTTGTCAGTGCAATTATCGCATTTATCGTAAATATCGCACAGGGTTGCACATTTCTCTATTGCATATGAATGCAACATGTGTATATAGAGGTGTTTATGCTACACAGGTTATCATTGGAAGTATCGCATAGGATTGCAATTTCCAAGTGTTTTTAATTGCATAAGATTGCATTATTATGTTCACTTAATATTTTACATAGGAATGGAATATCTCACCACCACCATTTACATAGGAATGGAATATCTCACCACCACCATTTTTTTATTTTTATTTTTTATTATCACATTTTTATTGGTTTTTCTTTCACATTTCCATTAAAAGAGTCACCTTGTGTCCTTTGTACATACACAATATAACATCATATTTATTCTACTCTTTTATTCCCCCCCCCCCCCCCAAAAAAAAAAAAACAAAAAAAATAAAATAAAAAATAAAAACATTTTAGAAGATAAAGGGAAGGAAGGCAAAGGAAAGGGTTATATATTCCTCCCCCTCCCTCCCTCCCTCCCTCCCCCCCCCCCCCACACCTCCACTCTCCTATATTCGTTTATATTTCTATCCATGTGTCTAAGAGGAAAAAAAAAAAAATTACATCCACCAAGTGGTTTGTGTTTATTTGACTCCATATTATCATGTGTACCTTTACACTTCTATCCATAAAACAAACTAAAAAAAAAAAAAAATGTGACTAAAAAAGTGGCGGTTCACTAAGGTCTCCATGTGGTTGTGTTTATAATTTGGAATGGAAAAAAATTACCTCCACCAAGTGGTTTGAGTTTATTTTGACTCCATATTATCATGTGTGTCTTTACACTTCTATCAGTAAAAAAAAAAAAAAAAAGTGACTGAAAAAGTGGCGGTTCACTAAGGTCTCCATGTGGTTGTGTTTATAATTTAATCCGTATTTAACTTCCTATTTCAGTGCAAGGGGGAGTAGAGTTTGTAAAAATATGGGACCAACTGAATGAAAATGGAGACTATGCCCCACAGATATCACCACTAGCCCCATTGGAAGGATTCCCATGGTTCTTACCAGGGGAAGAAACAGGATCAATGGGGAAATGGGGGACTCGACATGTGGCAAATTTCCCCCGATGGGTACCTTAATAACACTATCAGAATTAATACAAAAAATGGGAACAACCCCATTGATGGGATGGAAGTACCTCCAATTAAAAAGCTTTTTCAATAAACTGAAGACCATGATGAGACCCTTGAACTCACTTACTATATTCGAAAAGAAAAATGCAAAGATGACGAAACCCAGACACTTATTGTCCCAAATGTACACACTAATTTTAGGGACCAGGAAAAACATAACACCTTATTATATCAAAGAATGGGAAGGGGAATTAAAATGTAATTTCACTACGACACAAATTAAAGAACTTATAGACTCAACATACTATACGTCTCAAAGTTCAAAGATCCAGGAAACATCGTATAAACTCCTGACTAGATGGTACCGTACCCCAGCAAAATTAGCGCAGATATACTCGACAGCAGACCCTAGATGCTGGAGAGGTTGTGGCCAAAGAGGTACCCTACTCCACATATGGTGGACATGCCCCAAAATAAGAAGGTTCTGGCAAGAAATCGCCCCTTGGATAGATAGACTATCACAAGAACAGATAGAATTAACTCCTTTAAACTATCTATTCCATGGGTCACGGAAGATACGCAAGAAATATAGGAATAGTATTTTACCATACTTATTAAATGCAGCTAAATTATTGATACCGATGTTTTGGAAACAACCTAGATGTCCAACTATTTTAGATTGGAAGAAAGAAGTGGAATTAATAATGGAGGCCGAGAGATGGATACATAAGATTGAAGGTAGAAAAGAGAGGTTTGTGCAAATATGGACAGAATGGGAGCTGTGGAAAGCAGAGATTGATTGATAGAACGGCAAGAACTGAACCCGGAACGCCCTGGGGGAGAGGGTGGAGGGTATGCGGGAGAGAGGAATTTTTCTTTCTTTCTTTCTCTTTTTTTTTCTCTCCCCCCCATACAACTCACCACCACCATTTAACTGCAGTCAGTAAGAATAGGATTTAGTATGATTAACATTTAAATAGCGCAGCATTATATTGGTATAAAAGAGAAATAAAACTAATTACCATAAAGATAATTATACTATCAAATGTCCCAGTACACAATATCCAAAGTAAGTGTTTAAGATAAGCAAATGACCAGTGAGCACATGAAAGCAGTAGAGTGAGATTCACTACATCTGCCTATATAACACCCTTCTTGAGTAATAATTACCTATAACGCATAAAAAATTGAGTACTGTCCGTGATACTTTTTTATTTGCACTAACATATAATTTTTCATGGACGAGCTTTCGGGGTGTGTCCCCTTCTTCAAGGCCTAGGCAGTACTGATTCACAAAAGTTTTAGCAGAAGGTAAAATGTTAAAAACAAAAGGAAAAATCTCTGAGGGGTAGGAAAAGAAAAACAAACACATACATATACAAATCAATAGTATGGCAATGGTAATAAAGCTATCAGCAAGTGAGATAAGACAGAGGGAAAGCTATAGACGGGCGGGGGGGGGGGATCACAGTCACAGAGGGGGTCATAAAACTGTAGTATAGTGGGTGAGGAACACCAATTACCAAATTTAAGCCATTGTTTTTTGTGTCAAAAAGAAGTATTCTTAGCTCAAATGTTTTCCTTTCCTGGATAGTTCTGAAATTTCCTTCAAGAACTAAAACATTGAAGTCTTCTATAGTGTGGTCCGGTTGTGAGAAATGATGTCCCACAGGTGTGCAGAGACCATCTTCCTTATGTTCCTTGATGGTATGTCTGTGCAAATTCATCCTTACTTGTAACTTCTATCCTGTTTCACCAACATAAGATCCTTTGCTACACCTGTTGCATTGGATTAGGTCAGGGCTTGACAAATTTGATTGGAATCTAGGAGCCAGGTTTTTCTTTTTTTAACTTCTTGAGATCCGCGCTGTAGCCGTCGTTCTGCTTTGCCGGGACGATGTCCTATGACGTTGTCCCCTGTACGAGCGGCCTGCGCGCCCCCTGCTCTGTGATCAGCGAGTCTGAGACTCGCTGGATCACCGATCCTAGTAAGGGGTCGGTCCCGACCCCTTACAACGTGATCAGCTGTAAGCCAATGACAGCTGATCACGTGATGTCAACACAGCCGGTAATCGGCTATTTTTTTTCCGCACCCTGACAGCACGAGGAGAAAAAAAAAGCCGATCAATAACGACCGACAATGGTTAATTTTTATATTGAAAAAAAGCTATCTTAAAATTTACACAGAAAGACGACTAGAACCAAAGCACACACACACACACACACACACACACACACACATATATATATATACATACACACACACACATACATATATATATATATATATATATATATATGTATGTATGTGTGTGTGTGTGTGTGTGTGTGTTTGGTTCGAGTCGCCTGTGTAAATTTAAAAGATTGGTTAATTTTTTACAGCAGGCAGGGCTCCATTAGCATTGCTGGATGTCATACAAACGGCCACCACTAGATGGCGCCAAGATCTTAGAAGGAAGTATAGGCTTGCAGAAGGCCGCGGCCTGGATTACCGGCCGGCGTGGCCCGACGCAATGGCATGCCGGGGGGGGGGGGGTCCGCACGGAGACAGGATACCCCAGATGTGCTGCCCCGGGCACCAGGTCACTAATTCTAGTCGCCATGGCGACCTGGCGCCCAGGGATTGTCGAGCCCTGGATTAGGTACACCACATTACTGGAGGGACAGTTGTATGAGCCTGTGGATATTGAAGGTCCCATTTGTGTGTGTGACACTTTTGGATAGATTGATCTGGTTGCATAGTTTGCAGCTTTTTTTATTGCAGGGTTTGCTTCCATTATTTGTGACTTTATAATCAGAGTGAAGTTTCCTGCCGATTAGTTTATGTCTGTCTGAGGTTAGGTGGTTGTCTGAAAGCCAATAATGGGGGTTGTTGGAATATTTTTTTCAGAGTTTCATCCTCTGTTATAATGGGTTGTAAATCTGATAATCTTTTTGATCCCTTCTAGTGTTGGGTTGTATGTGGTGACTAGAGGTACTCGGTTGTTCGTTTTTCTCTTTGTATTGGAGGAGATTTTCTCTTTGGGTTTTCAAGGCTGTGTTTATGGTTTTGTCTTTGTAATCTTTCTTATGGAAGGAGTCTGCCAGTGTTCTGAGATGTTTATCTCTGTCTTCTGGGTCTGAACATATGCGGTGGTATCTGATGGCCTGGCTGTGTATGATGGCTCGTTTAGTGTGTGGGAGGTGAAAACTGGAATTATGGAGATAGCGGCATCGGTCAGGCGGTTTTCTGTATATCGACGTGTGAAGCTTATCATTCCTGATGTATACTGTAGTGTCTAGGAAGTTGACATGTGTGTCCGAATAATCAATTTTTAGTTTGATAGATGGGTGAAAAGTGTTGATCAATGAGAAATATTGTTTCTCATTGATCAACATACAACAAAAGCCATACAGATATTACCGATATATTTATGATATCTTCATGATATGGACTGAAGGTGAAGAAAATCTAAAACAATTTTTCTCATTGATTAACACTTTTCACCCATCTATCAAACTAAAAATTGATTATTCGGACACACATGTCAAGTTCCTAGACACTACAGTATACATCAGGAATGATAAGCTTCACACGTCGATATACAGAAAACCGACGGACCGATGCAGCTATCTCCATAATTCCAGTTTTCACCCCCAACACACTAATTGAGCCATCATACACAGCCAGGCCATCAGATACCACTGAATATGTTCAGACCCAGAAGACAGAGATAAACATCTCAGAACACTGGCAGACTCCTTCCATAAGAAAGGTTACAAAGACAAAACCATCAACAACAGCATAAACACAGCCTTGAAAACCCAAAGAGAAAATCTTCTCCAATACAAATAGAAAAACGAACAACGAGTACCTCTAGTCACCACATACAACCCAACACTAGAAGGGATCAAAAAGATAATCAAAGATTAACAACCCATTATAACAGAGGATGAAACTCTGAAAAAAATATTCCAACAACCCCCATTATTGGCTTTCAGACAACCACCTAACCTCAGACATAAACTAATCAGCAGGAAACTTCACTCTGATTATAAAGTCACAAATAATGGAAGCAAACCCTGCAATAAAAAAAGCTGCAAACTATGCAACCAGATCAATCTATCCAAAAGTGTCACACACACAAATGGGACCTTCAATATCACAGGCTCATACAACTGTACCTCCAGTAATGTGGTGTACCTAATCCAATGCAACAGGTGTAGCAAAGGATCTTATGTTGGTGAAACAGGACAGAAGTTACAAGTAAGGATGAATTTGCACAGACATACCATCAAGGAACATAAGGAAGATGGTCTCTGCACACCTGTGGGACATTTCTCACAACCGGACCACACTATAGAAGACTTCAATGTTTTAGTTCTTAAAGGAAATTTGAGAACTATCCAGGAAAGGAAAACATTTAAGCTAAGAATCATACTTCTTTTTGACACAAAAAACAATGGCTTAAATTTGGATATTGGTTTCCTCACCCACTATACTACAGTTTTATGACCCCCCTCTGTGACTGTGATCTCTCCCCCCTCTCCAGTCTATAGCTTTCCCTCTGTCTTATCTCACTTTCTGATAGCTTTATTACCATTGCCATACTACTGATTTGTATATGTATGTGTTTGTTTTTCTTTTCCTACCCCTCAGAGATTTTTCCTTTTTTTTTTTTTTTTTTAAACATTTTACCTTCTGCTAAAACTTTTGTGAATCAGTACTGCCTAGACCTTGAAGAAGGGGACACACCCCAAAAGCTTGTCCATGAAAAATGATAGGTTAGTGCAAATAAAAAAAGTATCACGGACAGTACTCAATTTTCTCTGTCACAATTGCACTAATACAGCTACAATCACTTCAACTATAACGCATACAAAGCTGGTTTGGCAGATTTGGAATCTGTAGTTTCCTTCATCAACCACCAGAGGGAGACAAAAAATTGGGATAACAGAGAAGCTGTGAGTAAACCAAGGAAAGGAAAAAGCTTACATTAAAACCTCAATTACAACCAAACAGAATGGCTCTTAACTTGTATTTGATCGCCCCTGCCGGTTTTTATTTTTTGCCACTATAAACAAAAAAAAATAGAGCGACAATTTTTTGAAAAAAATGCAATGTTTTTTGCTATAATAAATATCCCCAAAAAAAATATTAAAAAAACATTTTTTTCCTCAGTTTAGGCCGATACGTATTCTTCTACACATATTTTTGGTATAAAAAAAAAAAAAAAAAAAAAAAAAAAAAAAAAAAAAAAAAAAAATCGCAATTAGCGATTATTCATTGGTTTGCACAAAAGTTATAGCGTTTACAAAATAGGGGATAGTTTTATAGCATTTTTATTAATATTTTTTTTTTACTAGTAATGGCGGCGATCAGCGATTTTTATTGTGACTGCGACATTATGGCGGACACTTTGGACATTTTTGGGACCATTGTCATTTATACAGAAATCAATGCTATTTAAATGCATTGATTCCTAGGGCAGTGTAGGGGTTAAGTATGCCTAGGGGTGTGTTTTACTGTGGGGGGGGCGTGGCTGTCAGCTAGTGAATGCTGATCTCTGCTCCAATCACAGGGAGCAGAGATCGGCGTCGCTAGTTGCTAGGCAGAACGGGGAGATGCTGTTTATTTCCGCATCTCTCTCCGTTCTGCCTTCCCGCGAGACGATCGCGGGTGTCCCCGCGGCGATCGAGTCCGCGGGACCCGCGGTCGGCCTTACGGGGGTCCCGACTGATGCGGGAGCGCACCGCTCCCGATGGCACAGACGGCAGTAAGGAGGGACTTGTATATACGCCCTCCTGCCTGTCCGTGGCATTCTGGCGACTTATATTGTCGTGCGCCGGTCGGGAACCGGTTAAAAAGTACAACACTGCCATTAGCAGGAGTTTAACTACCTGAGATCCGCACTATAGCCGAATGACGGCTACAGCGCAGATCTAATATGCCGGAACGACGTCTATTGACGTCGTCCCGGCCACGAGCTGCCTGCGCGCCCCCTGAAGGGCGCGCGCGCTCTGTGATCAGCGAGTCTGTGAGCCTCGCTGGATCACAGATCCGAGTAAGGGGTCGATCCCGACCCTTACCACGTGATCGGCTGTCAGCCAATGACAGCTGATCATGTGATAATAACAGAGCCGGAAATCGGCTTTTTTTCTGACAGCGCGAGGAGGAAAAAAAAAAAAAGCCGATCACCGGCGGCAGTGAGAGGGACATCAGTCCCTCTCACTGCAATGTGCCCAGCAATGTGCCCAATCCATGGTGCCCACCTTTGCCCAATTAAAGTGCTGCCTACCAGTGCCCACAGTGCCATCTGTCAGTGCCCACAGTGCCAGTGCTGCACATCAGTGTCACCTACCAGTGCCCATCAGTGCCACCCATCAGTGCCCAGTGTCATCCATCCATGCCCATCCGTGCCACCCATCCGTGCCATCTTTGCTGTCCCCATCAGTACCGACTTATCTGTCCCCACCAGTGCAGCCCATCAGTGCCAACCAGTGCAGCCCATCAGTGCCAACCAGTGCAGCCCATCAGTGCAGCCCATCAGTGCCCACCAGAGCAGCCTATCAGCGCCCACCAGAGCAGCCTATCAGCGCCCACCAGTGCAGCCTCATCAGCGCATATCAATGAAGCAGAAAAAATTACCTGTTTGCAAAATTTTATAACAAACTATTAAAAATGATTTTTTTTTTTTTGAATTTTCCATCTTTTTTTGTTTGTTTAGCAAAAAATAAAAACCCCAGCTGTGATTAAATACCACCAAAAGAAAGCTCTATTTGTGGGAAAAAAATGATAAAAATTTAATTTGGGTACAGTGTTGTATGACCGCGCAATTGTCATTCAAAGTGCGTCAGCGCCAAAAGCTGAAAATTGGTCTGGTCACGAGGGGGGTTTAAGGGCAAAGTAATCAGGTGGTTAAGTTTGTTTTCAAAATTTTATGTAGCACAATCAGCATTTTAATTTTATGTAACGTTTGTTTTTGTCAACATATACACATTATATATATATATATATATATATATATATATTACATACATATACACACACTATATTATATATATATATATATATATATATATATTACATACATATACACACACTATAATATATATATATATATATACACACATACACACAGTGCCTTGCGAAAGTATTCGGCCCCCTTGAACTTTTCAACCTTTTGCCACATTTCAGGCTTCAAACAAAGATATAAAATTTTTATTTTTTGTGAAGAACACAATTGTGTAGTGGGACACAATTGTGTAGTGGAACGAAATCTATTGGATTTTTGAAACTTTTTTAACTAATAAAAAAATTAAAAGTGGGGCGTGCAAAATTATTCGGCCCCCTTGCGTTAATACTTTGTAGAGCCACCTTTTGCTGCGATTACAGCTGCAAGTCGCTTGGGGTATGTCTCTATCAGTTTTGCACATCGAGAGACTGAAATTCTTGCCCATTCTTCCTTGCAAAACAGCTCAAGCTCAGTGAGGTTGGATGGAGAGCGTTTGTGAACAGCAGTTTTCATCTCTTTCCACAGATTCTCGATTGGATTCAGGTCTGGACTTTGACTTGGCCATTCTAACACCTGGATACGTTTATTTGTGAACCATTCCTTTGTAGATTTTGCTGTATGTTTGGAATCATTGTCTTGTTGGAAGATAAATCTCCGTCCCAGTTTCAGGTCTTTTGCAGACTCCAACAGGTTTTCATCCAGAATGGTCCTGTATTTGGCTGCATCCATCTTCCCCTCAATTTTAACCATCTTCCCTGTCCCTGCTGAAGAAAAGCAGGCCCAAACCATGATGCTGCCACCACCATGTTTGACAGTGGGGATGGTGTGTTGAGGGTGATGAGCTGTGTTGCTTTTATGCCAAACATATCGTTTTGCATTGTGGCCAAAAAGTTCGATTTTGGTTTCATCGGACCAGAGCACCTTCTTCCACATGTTTGGTGTGTCTCCCAGGTGGCTTGTGGCAAACTTTAGACGAGACTTTTTATGGATATCTTTGAGAAATGGCTTTCTTCTTGCCACTCTTCCATAAAGGCCAGATTTGTGCAGTGTACGACTGATTGTTGTCCTATGGACAGACTCTCCCACCTCAGCTGTAGTTCTCTGCAGTTCATCCAGAGTGATCATGGGCCTCTTGGCTGCATCTCTGATCAGTCTTCTCCTTGTCTGAGCTGAAAGTTTAGAGGGACAGCCAGGTCTTGGTAGATTTGCAGTGGTCTGATACTCCTTCCATTTCAAAATGATCGCTTGCACAGTGCTCCTTGGGATGTTTAAAGCTTGGGAAATCTTTTTGTATCCAAATCCGGCTTTAAACTTCTCCACAACAGTATTACGGACCTGCCTGGTGTGTTCCTTGGTCTTCATGATGCTCTCTGCGCTTTCAACAGAACCCTGAGACTATCACAGAGCAGGTGCATTTATACAGAGACTTTATTACACACAGGTGGATTCTATTTATCACCATCAGTCATTTAGGACAACATTGGATCATTCAGAGATCCTCGCTGAACTTCTGTAGTGAGTTTGCTGCACTGAAAGTAAAGGGGCTGAATAATTTTGCACGCACCACTTTTCAGTTTTTTATTTGCTAAAAAAGTTTAAAATATCCAATAGATTTTGTTCCACTTCACAATTGTGTCCCACTTGTTGGTGATTCTTCACCAAAAATTAAAATTTTATATCTTTATGTTTGCAGCCTGAAATGTGGCAAAAGGTTGAAAAGTTCAAGGGGGCCGAATACTTTCGCAAGGCACTGTATATATATATATATAATATAAATAAATATATATATAAATAAATAAATATATATGTTTAACCACTTACCGACCGCTCACTGTATATATACAGCTGCTGCCACAACCGAGGTATCCCTCTTTACAGTGAGCGGTTCGGTTTCCGATAATGGTGGTCTCTGCGGCAGGTTCGCCGCAAGATCACCGTCATCGGCGGCGGGAGAGGTGCCACCCCTCCCGCCACTCTCCCGCACCTTCCGCCACTTACCGGAGCCTTCGGCAGCGGCAGAGGCGATCAGCTCCTTTCAGTGCCTGGGTATAGAGACGAGTGAGGCTAAGATGGCCCCCACTCGTCTCTACCATAGGAGGGCGGAAGCGACGTCAAAACGTCACTTCCGCCCATACGCCTTAAAGGGGAATTTCCAAATGTCATTTTTTTTTTTTTTGCATTTAAGTCCAAATATGAGATCTGAGGACTTTTTGACCCCAGATCTCATATTTAAGAGGACCTGTCAAGCTTTTTTCTATTACAAGGGATGTTTACATTCCTTGTAATAGGAATAAAAGTGATCCATTTTTTTTTTTTTTTTTAAACAGTGTAAAAAATAATAAAATTAAGTAAAATAAATAAGAAAAAACTATTTTTTTTTTTTTAACCACTTGCCGACCGCCCCATGTACATATACGTCGTCAGAATGGCACGTACAGGCAAAACAACGTACCTGTACGTGCCATTCTTCCGGCGGGTGGGGTGTCCGATCGGAACCCCCTCCGCCGGCGGGGACGGTCGGCATCGCTTCAGGAGCGATCAGAGACGAGGGGCCTGCCAGTAGTTTCTGGCCACACCCTCGCGATCGCTCCTGGCAAATCAGATGCTCCGTTGCCTGTGTAATTGTAAACACAGGCAAAGGGAAGTGATGTCACGCTCCTCGTGCCGGTCTTTCTGACCGGGACGCCGAGCTGTGAAGACATCAGGTTAGTGCACAAACACTACACTGACACCCGGCACACATAGGCACATATTCCACCCCCCTGTCACCCCCTGCCCCCCCAGTCACAGTGTCACTGATTGCAGTGATCATTTTATTTACTGATCACTGCATTTAGTGTCAGTTGTGACTGCAATAACTGTCAGGGCAGTTAGTTTTAGGCCCCTTTAGGTCTAAGGTAGCCCCCTACCCCCCCTAATAAAAGTTTAACCCCTTGATTGCCCCTTAGGTAACCCTTTCACCCCCTTTTGCCATTGTCACTAAGCAATCGTTTTTTCTGATGGCTGCATTAGTGTCACTGGTGCCGCTAGGTAGCCAGTTTTTTTTTAGGTTAACCGCCAGGTTTATAAATAGGTTTATAGGTCAGGTACCCCCATATTACAACCTAAATAAAGGTTTTAACCCCTTGATTGCCCCTAGAGTTAACCCTTTCACCAGTGATCACCGTATAAGTGTCACTGGTGACGCTGGTTAACCAGTTAGTTATTAAGTTATTTAGGTTCCCCGTCAGGTTTTTATATAGTGTCAGGTACCCCCATATATTACCTAATAAAGGTTTTAACCCCTGATTGCCCCTAGTTAACCCTTTCACCAGTGATCACCGTATAACTGTTACGGGTGACGCTGGTTAGTTAGTTTGTTTTTTATACTGTCAGGGCACCCGCCATTTATTACCCAATAACGGTTTAACCCCCTGATCGCCCGGCGGGTGATATCAATTAGGTTTTAGGGTCAAATAAGGTCTGCGTCACTCCAGGTTAGTGCCAGTACCGCAAACACCCACGCGCAAAGCATACACCTCCCTTAGTGGTATAGTATCTGAACAGATCAATATCTGATCTGATCAGATCTATACTAGCGTCCCAGCAGTTTAGGGTTCCAAAAAACGCATTGTTAGCGGGATTAGCCCAGATACCTGCTAGCACCTGCGTTTTCCCCCTCCGCCCAGCCCCCAGCCCACCCAAGTGCAGTATCGATCGATCACTGTCACTTACAAAACACTAAGCACACATAACTGCAGCGTTCGCAGAGTCAGGCCTGATCCCTGCGATCGCTAACAGTTTTTTTGGTAGCGTTTTGATTCAGTCGCCAGCAAGCCTAGGAGCTTTTTTACCTGTGAGTCTCACTAGTGTACTACTAAATTTAGAGCCCAAAATGGCAAAATCGCAAGTACACTAGTGAACAGGCCTACTTGTTTCTGAGTATGTCAGATAGTGAAGAGGAGGTCACTCATCTGTCAGAATCAGGCTCAGAATACAATCCAGTAGACGACAGCGGCTCCATGACAGATAGCTCTGGCGACAGAGGTGTGGTCCCTGCTAAGGTCAGGCGTTCCCGATCTGCTGCTGTTGAGGTGCAGGAACCGCAGGTCTCTCGTATGGAGCAGAGAAGTACTAGCGCCGCTATTCCTTCTGGTGAACTGGCAAGCACCAGCGGCCTAGTACACCCTGGACGTAGTCAAAACAGCACTGCAGTATCACGTGGTGACATGGCGAGTCCCATAAGTGCAGTTCAAGCTGGCGAGGTGGCAAGCACAAGTAGTGTCCCGCTACCACCAAGAAGAAGACAAAGGCAGGCCCGTCGATCACATAGTGCCCTTCCTGCAGAATTCGCCAATCCTGATTGGGTGCCCACCACTTCTGCAGAACCCGTACTTCCCCCATTCACTGGCCAACCCGGTATTCAGGTGGAAACAGCTGATTTTAAGCCATCCGATTTTTATTCACTGTTTTTCACGGAAGATCTCTATAGATCTATTGTGGACCAAAGTAATATATACGCTGGTCAATACATCGCCGCTAATCCCCAGTTGCCTTCCCTTGCCAGAGATTGGAAACCAATTACGGTTTGCGAATTTAAGTCCTTTCTGGGCCTTTCCCTCAACATGGGCATACATAAATTCCCGACTCTGAGGACTTATTGGTCCACCTCACCAGTCCACCAAATGCCCGTGTTCTCTTGCTCCATGTCCTGGGCACCATACAAACAGATCTTGCGGTTCATGCACTTCAGTGACAATGAACTCTGTCGTCCTCGTGGAGACCCTGAATTTGATCGGCTCTACAAAATTCGGCCCCTCATAAACCACTTCAACCAATATTTTGCAGCCTTGTTTATGCCCAATCAAGTTGTCTGCATTGACGAGTACCTGATTAAGTTTTCTGGCCGCTTGTCTTTAAAACAGTACCTTCCCAGCAAGCGTGCCAGATACGGGGTCAAGCTCTACAAGCTCTGTGACAGGGCAACAGGCTATACATGGAGCTTTTCGGTTTATGAGGGAAAAGATAGTTACGTAGAGCCGGAGAACTGTCCAGATTACATAGGGAGCGCTGGCAAGATAGTGTGGAACTTGGTGTCACCCTTATTCGGAAAGGGGTACCACTTGTACGTGGACAATTATTACACGAGCGTGCCACTGTTTAGTCACTTGTTTGATCAGCAGATTGGAGCATGTGGCACCGTGCGACCTAATCACCAGGGCTTTCCCCAACGGCTTGTAGATTCCCCTCTTAGGCTGGGGCAGAGAGCCTGCTTCAAGTGTAATAATTTGCTCGCTGTGAAGTGGAGGGATAATAAGAATGTTTTCGTTCTTACCTCCCTTCATGCAGACACGACAGTTCAAATTCGTACGGCGGCTGGTGTTGTGACGAAACCCCTCTGTGTCCATGAGTATAACCAAAATATGGGAGGGGTGGACCTGAACGACCAGTTGTTGGCGCCGTACCTAGTTGCCCGTAAGGCTAGACGCTGGTACAAAAAAGTGTCTATTTATTTGTTCCAATTGGCTTTGCTGAACGCTCATGTGCTATACGGAGCTTCAGGCGTGACTTTACCCTTCCTTGAATTCCAGGAAGAGGTTGTCACAGAACTCCTGTATCCAGGCGGTTCTGCAGCTCAACATCCCCTACCAAATGCAGTAAGCCGGCTGCATGAGAGGCATTTTCCTTATGCCCTCCAGAGTACCCCTACCCAACAAGCCCCCCAAAGAAGATGTCGTGTCTGTACCAAGCGCGGATGTAGGCGTGACACCCGTTATTGTCCACGCTGTCCTGACAATCCTGGTCTCTGCATTGGTGAATGTTTTGAACGCTACCACTCACTAGTGAGGTATTAGCGTAGGGTACAGCATTTCACAGGCTAGGATTTCACAGGGTCTCAAGAATGCCATCCCATTTTGAGACCCAACTGTTACAGTTATAGTTTAAAAAAAAAAAAAGTGTAAAAAAATAAAAATAAAGTACAAAAAAAAACCCCCCCAAAAAAATATAAAAAATAAATAAATAAATAGTTGTCGTTTTATTGTTCTCTCTCTCTCCATTCTCTCTCTATTGTTGCTCTTTTTTACTCTATTCTATTCTGCAATGTTTTATTATGTTTTATCATGCTTGCTTTTCAGGAATGTAATTTTGTTTACTGTGTTTTATTGTTAACCATTTTTTTGTTTTCAGGTGCGCCATTCAGTTGCAGCGCGGATTTATTTATCTTGACAGCAACAGCGTTTGCTCCCACGATACATAAAGCCGCGACTCCAACGCTGTAGGAGGTGATTTCACCACCACAGTTAAAAAAAAAAAAAAGAGCATATATGCCGAAGCATGGGGGCAGCAGGGGCGGAGGAGCGATTTTGCTCCTAATGCCACGTACATACGGTCGAAATTCCGACGGAGGCTTGCCCGTGGAAAAGTCCGACCATGTGTACGTGGCATAACTTTTTTGCGGGAGGATGCCCCCATGCTTCGGCATATATAAATGGTGCATGTATGCCCATCATTAGAAGTGGGTGGATGAAGGGAGGTATTCTAATGGTGGGCATACCCACCAATCAATCTCTTTTTTTTCGTTTAGCCAAGAGGCTGCATGAAAAAAAAAAAAAAAGATTACAATATATGTCCAGTATGTTGCTGGACTTTGAATGGTTATACCAGAATGATGCCTGCAGGTTTAGGTATCATCTTGGTATCATTCTTTTCAGCCAGTGATCGGCTTTCATGTAAAAGCAATTCTAGCGGGTAATTAGCCTCTAGACTGCTTTTACAAGCAGTGGGAGGGAATGTCCCCCCTCCCGGATATAAACCGCGACATTGGGAAATTGGGAAAGCGTTTTATCACACCGATCTTGGTGTGGTCAGATGCTTTGAGGGCAGAGGAAAGATCTAGGGTCTAATAGACCCCAATTTTTTCAAAAAAAAAAAAGAGTACCCGTCACTGCCTATTGCTATATCATAGGGGATATTTACATTCCCTGCGATAACAATAAAAATGATAACTAAGAAAAAAATGGAAGGAACAGTTTAAAAATAAAATAAAAAAGCTAAATAAAAAAAAAATAAAAAAAGCACACCTGCCCCCCCTTCTCTTGCGCAAAGGCGAACACAAGCGTTGTTCTGGCGTCATATGTAAACAGCAATTGCACCATGCATGTGAGGTATCACCGCGAAGGTCAGATCGAGGGCAGTAATTTTAGCAGTAGACCTAAATTTGAGCAATATAGTGTTTTAGTGCATTAAAATAAAAAAAAAGTGTATTTTTTCCACAAAAAATGCGTTTGAAAAATCGCTGCGCAAATACTGTGTGGAAAAAAAAATACAACACCCACCATTTTAATCTGTAGGGCCTTTGCTTTAATAATATATATAGTGTTTGGGGGTTCAACGTAATTTTCTTGCAAAAAAAATATGTTTTCATGTAAACAAAAAGTGTCAGAAAGGGCTTTGTCTTCAAGTGGTTAGAGTGGGTGATGTGTGACATAAGCTTCTAAATGTTGTGCATAAATGCCAGGACAGTTCAAACCCCCCCCCCCCCCCCAAATTACCCCATTTTGGAAAGTAGACACCCCAAGCTATTTGCTGAGAGCAATGTTGAGCCCATTAAATATTTATTTTTTTGTCCCAAGAGATTGAATAATGAAAAAAAAATAAAAAAAACTTTTACAAAAAGTTGTCACTAAATGATATATTGCTCAAACATGTCATGGGCATATGTGGAAATACACCCCAAAATACATTCTGTTGCTTCTCCTGAGTAAACGAATACCGCATGTGTGGGTCTTTTTGGGAGCCTAGCTGCGTACGGGACCCCAAAAACAAAGCACCGCCTTCAGGCTTTCTAAGGGTGTAATTTTTTTATTTCACTCCTCACTGCCAATCACAGTTTCGGAGGCCATGGAATGCCCAGATGGCACAAAGCACCCCCAAATGACCCAATTTGGAAAGTAGACACCCCAAACTATTTGGTGAGAGGTATGGTGATTATTTTGCAGATCTCGCTTTTTGTCACAAAGTTTTGAAAATTGAAAAAAAAAAAAAAATTTTCATTTTCAAAAACACATGAGAGCTGTAAAATACTCACCATGCCTCTCAACAAATAGCTTGGGGTGTCTACTTTCCAAAATGGAGTCATTTGGGGGGGTTTTGTGCTATTTTGGCATTTTATGGCCTTCGAAACTGTGATAGGTAGTGAGGAGTGAAATCAAAAATTTGCACCCTTAGAAATCCTGAAGGTGACAGATGACCCAACAAAGTTTCAGGAAATACTGGAACTGCCCCAAATAGACTTTACAGATTGGAGAATGGATATTAGGACAAGCACAAAACAACCCCCCGCGCAATGGTCCACCGTAACAGGGAAATAATGAGGGGTTTGACTTTAAGATTTTTTTTTTTCCTTTTTTTGTAGAATTCCACGGCTGCAGGGTTTGGTCTCCCCCCCCCCCCCCCCCTCTCTTCTCCTCTCCCAAAGCGGGGAGACCACTCCTGCTTGTTTAGAGCAAGGCCCCCCCAGAAAAAATAATGAGGTATAGAAGAGAGGGAGGGAGAGACCGAAACATGTAAGAGAGGGATGGAAGAAGAAAGAAAAAAAAAAATGTAAGTATTGATTTATGTGTGATATGCTAAGGATTTTAGAAGGAGGAATGTAAGGAATTTGCAGCGAATTAAGGATTGTCTCTACATTTTTTTTGTCACAATGCAATGTACGATCTCCTCATAGACAAAAGGGGAAATGTTATAAATATGCTAGACGGGGGAGGAAGGAAGGAAGGAGGGAAAAGGTGAGAAAGGGGGATATAGGGTGCAACGTAAGAAAAACAATAAAGGTAATAGGCCCGGGTGGGTGAGGGAGCTCGAGGTTTAACGGATGGTCAAATTTTTATTGATTGATATATAATTTTTTTTCTTTTTTTTGAGGGTATTGGTTTTATATAAAATTAGGAAGGTCCGGAGGTTGGACTGGTAACCCGCAGTATGCGGATTAAAGGAAGGGGAAGGGGAGGGCAAGGGTTGCCCAGGCAGGGGATACCCTCCATTAGTGGGCTTGCGATGGGGAAAAATGGGCCTAGGGGAAAGGGAAATAGGAGGACAGGTTGGGGAATAGAAACTCCCAGAGAGAAATGGAGAATACTCAAAAGTGAAATAAAAAATAGAGAGGCGTATTTCAAAAGGGAAAACAGAAGATGGATAAGGTGCTGAAAATTATGACATATAATGTGAGAGGGTTGAACTCTACCCAAAAGAAGGACCGCTTGTGGCATGAGGTGCGTCATCAAGAGGTGGATATAATATTTTTACAGGAGACGCACTTCGGGCCGGGACCGGTCCCCAAACTACCAGTCTTTATGTATAACCAGTGGTTTCACGCTGTATCCCCAAAAGCAAGAGCAAGAGGTGTATCTATAGCCCTAGGGAAAACCTGCCCCATGAGGGCAACAGAGGTGCAGTTGGATCCGGATGGAAGGAAGGTTTATATTTATAAAAGGGACTCTTTTTGGGACAAACTATATGCTCGCAGCCATATATGCACCAAATGTTGGTACGGCACAGTTCCTATTAAAAACATGGAGAAAATTACATAGGTTTAAGGAAGGATGCGTGATTCTGGGGGGGGACTACAATATAATCATGGACCCTGACTTAGACACTACATCTCAGAAAACTGGACTACCATTTAAAATATGGAAACAGGTGAAAAAATATCTGAAACAAGCGCACTGGGTTGATACCTGGAGAGCACTTAGCGAAGGAAAGAAAGACTACAGTTATTTTTCCAAAACCCATGGGGTATACTCCAGGTTGGATATTTTGATGGTAGACCAGTTTTACTTGGAACACGTACAGGAAGTAAAAATAGGAACCATAACAATTTCGGATCATGCCCCAGGACATGGAGATTAAAATGAGTCACTGCTAGATGACAAACAGATAAAAATAAATTGGTTAGTTATTTTGAGGAAAATATATATGGAGAAACATCTGAACAAGTAAGGATGGGATGCCCATAAAGCGGTGGTAAGAGGAGTACTAATAGCCCATGGAATAAGGACAAAAAAAAAAAGAGAAAAAAAAAAAAGGAACAGAACATAATTTATACCTGGACAGGAAAACGCAAAATAAATAGATATGTTGCGCATAAATTCTATGAAAACGGGAATAAATGTAGCAAACTACTGGCCAATCAACCTAAAAAACAACAAGACATTTCCCACGTTCATAGTATCCAGTCCAGGGATAAATTAATAGTAGACACCAAATCAATAGCAAAAGTTTGAAAACTTTTATAAAAAGCTATATAATATAAAAATGGAAGGTGGAGAAGGGGATAAAAAAGGGTACAACTCGAAAAAATTTGGGAATATATTAGAGAATCCTCACTGCCGATCCTGGCATCAGAGGAGGTGGAAAGGATGGAAAAGCAGATAACTGAGGACGAAATAAAAAAGGACAATAAAAAATCTCCCAAATGGTAAGAGCCCATGCCCTGACGGACTGACGAACCATATTACAAAAAGTTTAAAAACATATTGGCAACACCACTAAGCGAATATTTTAACCAGATAACACTCAATAAGACAATGTCCCCGGAAGCACTGATGGCTTTTTTGACGGTAATCCCAAAACTAGGAAAAGATCCGAAGTATTGCTCTAATTATAGACCCATATCTCTTAAATACGGACACGAAACTATTAGCAAAGATTTTAGCTAACAGACTACAAGAGAAAATAATACGGGTAGTGCACACTGATCAGACAGGCTTTATGGTAGGCAGAGAGGCTAAAGATAACACAATAAGAGCCATACACCTGCTACATTGGATGCAGAACGGACCCAAAAAAAGCCCAAGAGTCATTCTATCGATGGATGCCGAAAAGGCCTTCGACAGAGTGAACTGGGTTTTTATGTTGGAGGTACTAAGGGAAATTGGACTGGGGGAGCGGATGATGGGATGGGTGACAGCATTATACGCAGGACCAAAGGCACGGGTAAAAGTAAACAGTATTATCAGAAAGATTTGAAATAAAAAAACGGAACAAGACAAGGCTGTCCACTCTCCCCCATACTTTTCTCTTTGGTATTAGAACCTTTCTTATGTAAAATAAGGGAAAATAGGATGATAAAGGGAGTAGATACGGGAATCAAGGAATATAAAGTCTCAGCATATGCCGACGACTTGCTGTTCTTTTGAAACAGTGAAGTTATGATGGAAGTGAGATTTGGAAATCTCTCGAATTTTAAGATCAATGTCGAGAAATCGATAATACTCCCCATTCACATACCAAGAGAATTACGAATAGAAATACAAAATAATTATTTATTTGAGTGGGAAGAAAAGTCACTTTTATTTGGGAGTACATATTTCAGCGGATGTAAAAGCAATGTTCGAACAAAATTATAGTCCTCTTTTAGTAAAGATAGAAGAAGATCAGAAAAAATGGAAAGGGCAGACGCTAACTTTATTTGGTAGAATAAATACGATAAAAATTAACATAGTGCCCCACTCTGTTATACGTTTTATACACTCTACCAATCCCACTCCCTCAGAATTTTTTTTAAAAAATATGCTAAATATTCACTACTTTCATATGGGAAAATGGGAGAGCAAGGTTAGCACACAAAACTCTATGCAGGACTAAGGGAGAGGGAGGGGTAGGCCTACCGGACATGTTAAAATACTACAGAGCAATAACACTAGTTCGAATTCTGAATTGGTGCCATGATCAAGATAACAAAGCATGGGTACTACTGGAAAAAAAATCTAGCCTGCAGAGATCTAGCAGGGGCACCATGGATTCCAACCAAAGATAGGGGGCTGTCCGAATAGACATCACCATTAACAAAGAATACTCTGTCGGTTTGGGACAGAATGAATAAAACAGGCAGATACGCCTCGAAAATATCACCTCTGGCCCCACTAGGTGGGTATCCATGGTTCCCCCCAGGTGAGGAGAGGGGAGCGTTAGGACCTTGGGAAACAGAAGGAAACACGACGAGTTTAAAATATGCCCTGACAGGGGTCCTTTTATCACAGAAGGACCTAGAACTAAAATATGGAAGAATGAGAATGGCGGGTTGGAGATATGACCAAATGAAACAGTTCTTTAAGAAAATAGAAAAGCAAGTTAGATCACAAGACTCCTTAACGGGGTTTGAGAAAATGTGCAGAGAGATATCAAAGCCTAACCACCTACTATCCCAGATGTATAAAATAGTACTCAGTGAGGAAGAAAACACAATCCCATACTTTATAAGGGAATAGGAAAGAGAAATAGGGCACAAATTTACAACATTACAAATAAAAAAGGTGATAGACGCAACCTACTCATCTTCAATAAGTTCAGCCACACAGGAAATGTCATTTAAAATTTTTTAACTAGATGGCACAGAACCCCAGCCCGATTAGCACAAATATACCCAACTGCAGAGAGCTCCTGAGAAAAGGGAACTCACCTCCATATCTGGTGGACATGCCCAGTGATAAAGATATTCTGGTGTGAAATAGCCCCATGGATCAGGAAAATGGCGAAAGAGAAAATAGAGATGAAACTAGAACATTACCTGTTCCATGGGGCGACGAACACCAAGGCCGCACATAAGGAAAATATGATACAGCATTTACTGAATGCAGCCAAGAGATTAATACCAAGACATTGGAAACAGATCAAGGGCCCTACACTGGAGGAATGGGAAATAGAGGTAGACAAAAACACAGGAGGCAGAAAGATGGGTACCGTATTTAGCGGCGTATAACACGCACCCCAAGTTTAGGAGGGCATTTTAAGGAAAAAGTTTTTTTTTCTTTTTTTTTTCCTAAAAAAACTTAGATTTAAGCGTCATTTGCAGCTTGCCCAGCGTCATTTGCAGCCTTGCCCAGCGTCAATGTAGCTTGCCAGCGTCATTTGCAGTCTTGTCCGGGTTTAAATTTCCCGCCGCCGAGACGCTCTGTCGAGTGCGCAGCCGAAAAAGACCAAATCGCCGCCGAAAAAGACCGAGCCAACTGTTCGGCTGGCGGTCCGGCCTCCCTGCTGTTTCCAGAGCAAGCGCAGGGAGGCGGGACTACAAGCGGAGCCGAACAGTCGGCTCGGTCTTTTCCGGCGCCGCTTCGGGTTTTTCGACCGCGATTCGGTCTTTCGGCAGCGCTCGCTATTTTTCGGCGTCGCTTGCCATTTTTGTCACTTTTTTGGGGGGTATCGGCGTATAACACGCACCCACGACTTTCCCCCGAAAAAGTGCGTGTTATACGCCGATAAATACGGTATATAAAATGAGAAACAAACAAGAGAAACATGAGGCAATTTGGGAGGAATGGGAAAAACACGCTAAAGAAATAGTAACTGAAATACAAGCTAGGAAAAATGAAGGGAGTTGAAGGAAGCAGATAGGGGAGTTTTTAATTAGAAGTGTATAATGAAATGCTGAATATAAAGTTGATTGATGTTTGTTGTGAAAGGAGATGGGCGCTCTCAATGGCCATAGACCATAGAGGAGAAGAATAAATCAGTATTTTTTTTTTTTTTTTATTTTTTTTTTTACACATGAGCACGAGACAAAGCACACTTGATTAGATGAGCACATAGGATGGGGTATTGGGAGAAATAAGAAATAAACACGTAAAAGGTAAAGCGCGGAAAGGTAAAAGATGAAGGTAATAGAAAGGTAATTAGGGATTGAAATATAATTAGAAGGGTTAACAAGATAAATATATACACATGAGGATTTTTTCTCAATAAATGAGAGTAGGAAGACACAAAGGGCACATAGTAAGAAAAGAAGTGTAACACCTTGGGGAGAATCTCCTCCCCCCCCCCTTTTTTTTTTCTCTCTTCTTCCCCTCGGGGGTCAGGGGCCAATGGAAGGGCCAATCTTAAGTTCACAAACGTATTAAATAGATAGATAAGTGAAACGAAATCAGCAAAATGTATATGTAAAATTACTAATAAAGATTTAATTATAAAAAAAAAACCCGTCCCGACGAGCTCGCGCGCAAAAGTGAACGCATAGGTGAGCAGCGCCCACATATGAAAACGGTAATCAAACCACACATGTGATGTATCGCCGCGATCGGTAGAGCGAGAGCAATAATTCTAGCCATAGACCTCCTCTGTAACTCAACAAATGCAACCTGTAGAATTTTCTAATGTTGCTTATGGAGATTAAGGGTAAAAGTTTGACGCCATTCCACGAGCGGCCACAATTTTGAAGCAGGACATGTTGGGTATCAATTTACTCGGCGTAACATTATCTTTCACAATACAAAAAAAAAAATTGGGCTAATTTTATTGTTTTTACGGTGTAAAAAAAAAAAAAAGTATTGCAATGACCGCCATTTTATTCTCTTGGGTGTTAGAAAAAAAATATATAATGTTTCAAGTCATTTTCTAGCAAAAAAAACTGTTTTAAAACATGTAAACACCTAAAATCCAAAACGAGGCTGGTCTGGAAGTGGTTAATGACAGATGCTGATAAATTTTAAATCCATTTCATCTCGCGTTCTAGTAGTGATTTATCAATATCCCCACCTTGTTCATGTTGGGGGATATATTCAAAGGCAAAACATTTCATCTTAGATGTGTTGAAGTTATGTTAAAGACCTCAATGGCAACTGATGGGAGTCTCAATTCTTTTTTCATTTATCAATGAGACATGATCCCAGTATACGATGCAAGAACGGATGTTTGGTCTTGCCAACAAAGAACATAATGCAGTCCACATATCATGCAATACACAATTCCTATAGACCGACAATTTGTAGAAAATCTATTTGACCATTAGGCAATGCAATTTGTTCAGCACCTAATATATATTGATAAATATTGCATCTACCGCATCTGGTGGTGCCAAAGTACTTGTCAGAATGATGACTGAACCAATAGGTCACGTAAAGACTGAGACTTTCTGAATGTTATTTTGGGATAATCCTTTACATATTTGGAAACATCATCTGCTGCCAAAAGATGCCAGAATGTTTCCATTATGCCCAGAAGCCGTTTGTGTAACGGGTAATCAGTCTTACATTGGAAACATCTGGTTTAACTTTTTTTTTTGTGCATCAATACCTCTCTGGTCTGAGCATTGGCCCTTTGCTATGCCTTCTTCAGACAGGTGTTGCTATATCCCTGATCCCGAAGACACCCTGGCTTCCTTTTTAAAACTCCCCTGTTTAGAACAATTCCTCTTTAAGCAAAGAATTGGACTGTATTTACCATGGAAGATATGAAGTCTTTGAATGAGTTAAAAGAGCTTTGGGAGGAAAGAAATTCTTCTGAAGAATTGGTTCCCAACCCTTTGGAAGAAATTGGTGAATTTTTCATCACTCAAGCACAGGAGAGAGTTTGCTTCCCTCCTCCTAAACTTTATAGGCCAAAATCAAGAGCTTTTCCCTTATTTTTTTTTTAAATCAACAAGTTTTATTCTGTTTAAAGTGCATACATGTTATAATGTACATTTACAGGTATGTTACATATCATACAAAGCTTCAAGTAACAGTTGTATCTCCATCTCAGATCTTTGTTATCACATTATGTCTTATGCCTAAGATAAACTAAGTAAAAAGGTACCTCGTGTCAGTGTTTTGGTTTGCTTTATTTCCCATGGGCTTGGTGATCTTACATGCCGTTAACTTTCCCAATGTGAAATGCAAGTCAGGTTATGAACAAGTGTCAGACTCCTGCAGCCACCTGTCCCAGATTTTATAGTATTTCTCAGGACATCCTCGATTCGTGTATATAAATCTTTTATATGGAAGGGTGTTTATTTCTGCTTTCCAGTCTGCGATGCTCGGGGGACAAATCCTCATCCATTTCCTGGCTATTACCTTTCGTGCTATGAATAACGTCTCGTGTAGAAATGTCTTAGTGTACCTGTCGGTCGAGTCTGGCAAGAGTCCTAGAAGGCACATTTTTGGGTCAAGCGTGGCTGGAGAGCCCATGACGTCATGAAGAAATCCCACTATCTGTGTCCAGAGTACCTGTACTTTGGGGCATGACCACAATAAGTGAATGAATGTGCCCGTCTCCCTTCCGCACATTTGGCACAAAGTGGACTGGGAGCGTCTGTATCTGGCTACCCTGAGTGGGGTAAGGTACGCTTGATTGATTATGTAAATTTGGGTCAGTCTGTCAGAGTTTTGGCGAAGCCGCCTTGCAAAATTCCAGAGCTTCCCCACATTCATCGTCCTCCATAGGTCCCACCGCCCTTTCCCAGCGAGGCTTAAGGCCATAAGCTATTTTAGTTGCTACTGGGGTGGAGAGTATGTTATAAAATGCTGATATTAATTTTTGAGGATCTGTGTTTTTGACTATTGCCATGATGACATTTGAGACGGGCTGAGGGGGGGGATGAAGAGAATTGAGTTTGGGTTGCATGTTTGACTTGTAAATATCTAAAGAGCATGTGGTTGGGAAGATTGCATTCTTCTTTGAGCGTTTGAAAGGTTTTTAGTGTCCCAGCCGTAATTAAATGATGTAGATAGATGATTCCATGAGTTGACCAGCAATCCACATCAGGAATTTGCCAGAATTCGAGTAGGGTCTTGTTGTGCCATAATGGGGTGAAGTCGTTATATTGAGGAATCTCTAGTTTAGCGGAGGCAATGTCCCATATGCGTCTGTATTGATGCAATAGGGCCTTCTCACCACTCCGTAAACTAGTATTTCCGGTGCCTATTGTTATTGCATAAATTGGGTCTTTAGTGTATCTGGCCCACTTGGGACACATTAGCTGGAGGAACCTCTCTCTGTCTGTCTTGTCAATGTGGTATAGTTGGGATAATTGGGACGCAATATAGTATAGGTTGAAATCCGGCAATGCCATACCTCCCAGGTCAGTTGGGTTTTTAAGCGCCTGCCATGCCAGTTTGTGTCTGTTAGGGCCCCATACAAAAGGTTTAAGGAGGGCTTCTAGGGTCTTGAAGTATTTCAAAGGTAAGTGTGTTGGGGAGTGCCATATAACATAATATTTTGGGAAGTAGAATCATCTTGATTAGATTTATTCGGCCCCATACCCCCAGTGGCAGGCGAGCCCAAGTCCTGAGCTTAGCTTTCACATAGGATATAAGGGGTTCAATATTTAGACGTATATAGTCTGTCGACATTCTAGACACATGTATCCCAAGGTATTTAATGGTACTAACCCTTTGGAGTGGTAAATTGGCCTGTGACTCGGTTGGTGGGAAACTGTCTATTGGTAATATCTGTGATTTCTCCCAATTAATTTTAAGACCAGAAAAGGACCAAAATCGTTCAATTGTTTGCAGTGCCACACGCAAGGAAGGTCCCGGATCTGCCAGGTATAACAGGGTGTCGTCCGCGTACATACTGATTTTTTCAATCAAATTACCGGAGCATAGTCCCTTGATTTCTGGATTATCCCGGATGGATATGGCTAGCGGCTCGGCTGCCAAGGCGTATAGCAATGGCGAGAGGGGGCAGCCCTGCCTTGTGCCTCTACTGAGGTCAAACTGCTCGGAGGGCCATCCGTTCGCCATCACCTTGGCCGTGGGTGATTGATACAATAGTTGTGCCCATTTAATAAATTTAGGGCCGAAGCCATACCCCTCCAGACATTTCCACAAGTACTCCCATTCCACGGAGTCAAAGGCTTTTGCCGTGTCTAAAGTTACTACCACCCGAGAACCTGCTTCCTCGTGCGTGGCCTGCAGGTTGATGAACTTGCGTAAATTGAAGGATGTGTTGCGACCCGGCATGAATCCTGCCTGGTCAATATGTATTAGAGAAAGGATAACTTGGTTCAATCTCAAGGATAGTACCTTGGCTAGGATTTTTAGGTCTACCTGGAGTAGGGAGATTGGGCGATATGATTTCAGATATCCCGGGTCTTTCCCCTGTTTGGGAATGAGCACTATTACTGCCTCTCTCATGGACGGTGGTAAGGAGAAGGTTTCGAACAGGTGGTTGTATAGCATGAGTAGCTTTGGAGTAAGAAGTTCACTGAACTGGGAGTAGAACTCGATTGGGAGACCGTCCGAACCAGGGGATTTGGATCTGGCAAAACTAGCCATAGCCGTGGCTATTTAGTCTGTGGTGAGGGGTGCCTCGAGAAGGTCAATCTGGTCAGTCGTCAGTTGGGGGAGGGTGATGCTATTGAGAAAGGCCGTTCTCTGGTCCGTCGGGTCTGTTGTCGTTGTTTTGTATAGATCTGCAAAGAAGTCTCTAAATCTAGCAGTTACACTATGCAGATCCGTGATCTGTTGGCCCCCCGGTCCATGTAGCGTGATGACCACTGGGGGTCTATCCTCACTATGCACCAGATAGGCCAACAGCTTACCTGCCTTTTCCCCGTGCTCAAAACATTTTTGCTTAGTGAAAAACAGTTTTTGCCTGGCCTTTGTAAACTGAAGTTGAGTTGCTACTCTGGATTGCATTTTGAGTCGGGCTGCTATCTCTGGGGAAGGATTAGTCGCATATTCCCTTTCTGTGGAGGTTAGTTCCGCTAATGCCCTATCAAAGACATCTGCGGATTTTGTCTTAATTACATTTATGTGTGAGGTAAGGGTCGTGGGTGAGTATATTTTGAATGAGTCCCAAATTGCTGAAATAGAGGCAGTTTGATCGTTTTCTGCAAAGTATTGCTTCCATAGGTTTGAGAGCTCGTCGTCATCTGGTAGCAGGGACAGCCAGAATGGGTTTAGGCGCCAGGGCTTTGGGGGTTTACCGACAGGGATGCTCAGTGAGGTCCAGTATGGGCTGTGATCAGATAGTAGTCTTGGACAGAAGGCTGTTTCTAATATCCGCGGCGTTAGGGTTTTTGATACAAGGATAAAATCTATGCGGGACATGGAGTTGTGGGAAGGTGAAAAGCAGGAGTAGGCCTTTGTGAGGGGAAATTTGTAACGCCAAGTGTCTATTAAGTGGAAAGTGGAGGTCAGTTTAGAGAATTTTGTCTCCCTGGTATCTGCATCTGTCCCCTGTGTAGTCTGGAGTCTATCTAATGCTGGCTGCAAGGTGGTGTTAAAGTCTCCCATCCAGATCACTGGTATTGTGGGATGGCGGGTCATAAGGGCGAGCCCCTCTACAATCACAGTCATACTAAATGGGGGAGGTATGTAAAAGGCCATGAGGAGAAACTGTTCACCATATAATTTGGCATGAAGGAACACATATCTGCCCTGCGGGTCAGTAATTACTTCACATAGCTCGAAGTGTACCGATTTGGCAATTAATATGGATACACCTCTGGCGTGGGTAGTGTGCGTGGAATGGTATGCCCACCCCACCCACGGCCGGCGGAGGGCCATCTGAAGCCTCCCTTCTATATGTGTTTCTACCAATGCCACTACATCTGCTCTCTGCTTCTTTAGGAATGAGAGGGCTGCCGAGCGTGTAATCTTATCGCGTAGGCCCCTCACATTCCATGTCAGGAATTTTATAGATGTCATAGCATATCTTGTGAAGAATAACACCTCTCAAGGATTTCCCCTTTAGAATCGTCCATTAAAGAGTCATGGAGTATCCAGAACATGAGTAGCATTAGAAACTGGCATAGATCGTACCATGCATGTGACAACCATTTAGGAGACCTACCTGTTGTCATGGCCTCCTCTTGTAATAACACTTGTGCACTTAGATGTTGAGAAAGTAACTGTATAACATTCCCCTCCCCCCTCCCAACCCTGCACCCACCCAAACATGTGCGGGCCTTATACCTCAACATTGGTAAACTACCACCTGAGAGTTCCATCACTTGTAAACATGTGAAAAAAGAGCATAAAAAAGGGGGAGGAAAAATGGAAGGATAAGAAGGAAAAGAGAGAGGCTGCAAAAATTCAGCCACTGGGTACTACTGAGGCGTCTGGTCATGCATAGTAATACTGGGTGATTGGTATCCCCATTCCTTTGGAAGGTGATAACAGGAGCTAGTGCCCAGTCCCAGTTCCTTCTGCAGTTTTGGGGATGGTGAGCTCCAGGAATTGGTGGAGCTGAACTTTGCTGCAGCTTAGGGTCTAATGTGAAATATATTATATAGTAGAACCGAGGTACAGTAAACACAGTGTTGGGCACCCCTTCAGCAAATATAAATTTTCCCATAGTCAGTTCCTGAGGCACTGTATGCACACTTAAAAATTGCAAAAACTGTTTAACAACCCCCTCCCCCCTCCCCGCCTTACACCCACCCCAACTTGTGTAGGCATGATCCCTTAACAACTCTAAACTACCATCTGGGAAAAACAGTAACTTCGTATATAAGGCAAAGATGAGGAACAGTTTTAGCCACCGGATCAAATAGTGGTTCCGAGCCAGCCACCACCAAGGAGGATGAGGATGGGGCCCAGTTGCGCGCCCCCACAAATCAGTATAAAAAGGAGGCAGTACGACCCAGCTCCTCTGTTCATCTACATAGTCATGATTCCCAGTGGTTAGTGGGGCATAAATTCGCTGCACTATGCATGCGGCTTGCAGGGCCAGTACACTTCCACAGCCCCATGTGGCGGGTAAGTTGAGGAGTTTGAAAAAGACTCCCACGAGGGGAGCAATGAAATGACTCTTAAACTACAAAGACCGAGACGCTGCGTTGAAGCTGGCGAGAGAGAGGGGTAACATTCCAGTAGGAAACGTCAAGGTGGCAATATTTCCTGACTTCTCGGCCGAAATACAGAAACGCCGACCGAGCTTCATGGAGGCTAAACGTAGACTACGCGACCGTCACCTGAAGTATTCCATGCTCTTTCCTGCACGCCTGAGAGTGGAACATGATGGCCGAGTGTCGTTCTTTGAGGATCCTCGTGAAGTCATCTCAAAAAGTAAGTCCACTCAAGAGATCCAAAAAAAAAAAAAAGGGGGGCGGAAAAAGGGGGAAAAAAAAAAAAAGGGGGGACAAGTCCTTTCTAAAAAGTGGCAAGGGCAGTAAGTCCACTCAAGAGATCCAAAAAAAAAAAAAAGGGGGGGGGGGAAAAAAAAAAAAAAGGGGGGACAAGTCCTTTCTAAAAAGTGGCAAGGGCAGTTAGGCAGGCCGAGTGATGGCAGAGACATGCAACCAGAGGATCTTGCCATATGGCTCACCTGGTGTGTGGTCAGTCACCCCTGCCGTGTGCAGGCCCGCGTTCCAGCCAGGAGATGACTTCACGAGGATCCTCAAAGAACGACACTCGGCCATCATGTTCCACTCTCAGGCGTGCAGGAAAGAGCATGGAATACTTCAGGTGACGGTCGCGTAGTCTACGTTTAGCCTCCATGAAGCTCGGTCGGCGTTTCTGTATTTCGGCCGAGAAGTCAGGAAATATTGCCACCTTGACGTTTCCTACTGGAATGTTACCCCTCTCTCTCGCCAGCTTCAACGCAGCGTCTCGGTCTTTGTAGTTTAAGAGTTTTGCAATAAAGGTACGGGGGAGCCCCCTGAGGAGGAGGTCTAGCGGGCATCCTATGAGCCCTCTCCACCATCAGCATGGGGGAGAGAATGCCTCCCTTCCGTATGTGGTTACCAATAGTTGTTCCAGGAACGATGTCGGGTCTTTACCTTCCGCCCCCTCCGGGAGACCGATGAAGCGGAGGTTGCACCTCCTCAGACGATTTTCCATGTCATCTTGCTTGGCGAGCAGCTGGTTAATCTGTCTCTGCATGTGTTCAGATCCAGCCTGCAATGGCGGCAGGATGTCTTCTACCGTACTGATGCGGGTTTCTGTCTCTGTGACCCGATAGCTTTTCCCTTATTACAGGCTAACACGAACATTTGGGCATTCACCCAGCAGGTAACCAAGGAAAAAGAAAAAAACTAGATGGACAGATTATAATACTTCAAAATTGGATCCAGCATCATCTCATGCGGTCTCTGGTTTGAAGAATAATCAACAAGTCCTGATAAAGCAGTCAGACAAAAGGGGAAATATAGTTGTTATGGGTACCAATCACTATGAACGGAACCTTATTACCCAGGCTCTACTCAACATTATTGACCACAAAACACTGGAATTTTTGAAAGCCAAAACACCAAAAAGTCCCACCCTATATGCTCTGCCCAAAATTCATAAAAGTTTTATTCAACCACCAGGCAGACCCAGTGTCTCCGGCAATGGGTGCCTGATGGAACCAGCAAGTGAACTGGTTGATTTACATCCCCACGTTGTTGCCCTAATGTTGCATATTCAAGATACTAGTAATCTTATCCAAACCTTAGATAATATCCCACCCAGCCTCACTAGTATCCGATACAGTCAATATTGTCGCTTGAGGGGGAATTGTTCTAAACAGGATGATTTTGAAAAGGAAGCCAGGGCATTGCAATGTTGTCTTCGGGATTGGGGATATAGCAATACCTGTCTGAAGAAGGCATAGCAAAGAGCCAATACTCCAAACAGAGAGGCATTAATACAAGAAAAAAATTAAACCAGATGTTTCAATTGTAAGACTGATCCCCATTAGTCAGGGCAGCAAAAACAGGTTCTGAGCATAATAGAAAAATTCTGGCATCTTTTGGCAGCAGATGATGTGGTTTCCAAATATGCCCGAAATAACATTCAGACAGTCTCAGGCTTTACGTCACCAATTGGTTTACAGTCATCATTCTGTCAGGAAGAAACAGTGTGGTTCAAGGACTTTTGGCACCACCAGAAGCGGTAGATGCAATTTTTGTCAATATATATTAGTTGCTGAACAAATTACATTGGTTAATAATCAAATATATAGATTTTCTGCAAATTGTCAGTCTATAGGAATTGTGCATTACATGAGATGTGACTGCGGTATGTTCTTGTTGGCAAGACCAAACATCCGTTCTTCCATTGTATTGTATCCACATGTCTCATTGATAGTTTAAAAAAAAAAAAAAGAATTGAGACTCATCAATTGCCATTGAGGTCTTTACCATAACTTCAACGCATCCGAGATTAAATGTTTTTCCTTAGAATATAGCCCCCAACATGAACAAGGTGGGGATATTGACAAATCACTACTGCAACGCAAGACTAAATGAATTTATAAATTTATCAGCTACCAGGCATCCTGGGCTGAATGAAGCCATTAGTTTTAAGTCATTCCTTTAAGTTGTTGCTCCTACAATTAAAAGTCATAATGTCATGTATATGATCCATGTTGGTTATTAACACTTTGCATGATCACTCATGTTTACCAACAAATTTTCCAACTTTTAGGTTGTTCTTTATTCTGCTTGTAACTTTATTATTTTTGTTTGGATCTTTTGGCTGTCTTTCAGGTCGGTGACCACCGGGTCCAAATTGAACTTATCATTTTGGATGGGTGGTCATACGGATGCCCAGGGCATCATGGTGGGAGGACCCTACCATGGATCCTCTCAGGAGGCACAATTTTAGTGTGCCAATTCATCCTTGCAGGTCGTCTCCTTTTTGCAATTAGTCTATCAGTGGATTAGAGTATTTATAAATTAGCAATTGGCTCCTAATAACGTTTTTTGTCCATTTTTTTTTTATTTTGACAAATTTTGACTGAGGATGCTGGCTGTTTTAGTACCGCTAGACATGTCTGGTCACTGTTAGATGGTCCCCCCACGAGTTCGGTTTGTGGTTTAAATGGCTTTCAGTCTTATTTCAACTATTGCCTTTATGGATTGTGGATATCGTATCTGTTATTTCAGACTTTCCAAAATGGCCGGCGGGACTTCACACATGCGTGTGACATCATCACGTTCGTGAATCCGCAAATCGGCACCTCCCAGCATCCGCACTTGATTGGCAGTACTCTCAGCCATCAAATTGGAGGACCATAAAAAGCCCTGCATGGCGGTGGTTTCATTTGTTAAGACCATCAGCCATGCGTTCACCCAGGAGCCCCACACTGACATCTGCAGTCTAGGTAATTATTGAACCTCCCTTGTGTTTTGTAGTACAAACTTTGTTCATCCTGCTTTTAACTGCTATGGCAAACGTCGATATGCCTTGCAGATCCAGCGGATTCAGAGCTTGGGAAGTCTGATGCCTTTGAAAATGAATGCAGTTTGATATTCATCTCTGGACTGCCTCTGTCTCTCTTGCTGTGAATGGAAACAAGGCAAGAGCCATTCCGTTTGGTTGTATATACCCATTGAGTCACAGATTAGGATTTGGTAAAAGGAGTGATGTTGCACTGTTCCCAGGGGGATATAAGAAACTCCTGCTAAAGGTAGCAGTATAAAGGTAAGTATCTGCTGCTAAATAGCAGTGTATAAATGAGACACCTAGGTGGGAGACTGTCTCCAGCAAAGTCTATTCCCGGTGGTATTTCCTGGTGCAGTCCAAAAGAAAAAGTGTATATACAGTGCATAACTTACTACTGTCAAAGTAAATAAATAATGTCAAATAAGTGCAAATGCTTAAAATAGCTAATAGCACCTAAAACCACAAATTAGAAAAAGAATAAAAAAAATATAAAATATATTTATATATAAAAAACGTGATAGCAAAAAAATATGGTGCAGAAGAATATAAAAATGTGCAAACGAGCAGTATATGACAGTGCGTGAAAATAATCGCAAAGGTGCTAAAGTGAAAGTGCACAGAATGATGGGTGCACGGTAAAGTGCAAATAATTAGATTGATGCAATCACACTAAGGATGTGCGATAGGTGATATGAGAATAATAATCCAATTGTGCTGGTAGCAGTACAGTGCAGAATGCGAGAATTAAGCACTAAGAACAATAAAGTGCAGATATGGAGATGCTAAACGATCTGTGCAGATTGTACGGTGCAAACACCTAACACAGTTATAGCATATACATAGGTGCAAATTTGCTCCATGCAAGTCCATAAAATGCAAAACGAATGCAGTTGAGAGTCTATTGTGCGATTTTTCTTCTTCCAGAGAAAGCGCATACAGGTGTGCAAAATATGCAGATATTGGGCATGTGCTTATAATAGTGGGGGTGTCTCTAGCAGTGGGGATTTCTCCTCTTCGTGTGGATTTACACTCGGGTAGGTAGTGGACCCTTACCTTGCGGTAAAGGGTTAACCGCAAATGAACTGGAAATGTCAGCTTCCTCTCCCCTCTGTCACTGTACCTGGATGGATGGATCTCCTATCCCTGGGTCCAGATGGTATTTTCCTTTTAATCTCACGGCAGATGCCAGGATGGATAAAGAAAAGGGGGGATGCCGTATAGTGTAGTATGTTTAAAGCATTCGGGCGTTTATTATTTTAAGTTTAAGTAAAAAGATTGGTACTCACAAACAATAAATAAGAAAGTTCTTATACGAGCGCCGAGCTCGTTGCCTCCTTCAGTATGTAGTGCCTTGCCTTTCGCGTGTCATCACATCACGTGACTTCAGAGGATGAGATTGTGTGTGTGTGTGTGTGTGTGTGTGTGTGTGTGTGTGTGTGTGTGTGTGTGTGTGTGTGTGTGTGTGTATATATATATATATATATATATATATATATATATATATATATATATACACACACACACACACACACACACACACACACACACACACACACACACACCACAATTTATAATTTTTTAAAATTTTTAGATCCCTAGACGGGCACTTTGGTTCTCCTATGACACACTGATATTCTTAATATTTGGTGGTCTGGTGGCCCTGGTGTGTACCCATACTGACCTGATAATTAATTTCGGGGTAAGAGCAGTTCCAGTTGATCGTGCACAATTCTGTTCTTGTTTTAAGATTATTAAATTAGGACTTTTTTTGCCCTTATAATTTTGCATTATTGTAGTCTGTATCTCTATGTATTGCAGTGAATATGCAGTACAAACACAATTCTGAATCTCCTGTAGAAGCTATATATTTTAGCGAAACATGTCGAGAAATATGTTCTTGTACAGTAGATATACCACATTTACTATTGCTTTGGTCTGATCACATTATTTTACCAAGAAGATTGTAATATCTTTAACAGATGTATTTAATAAAATGTGTCATTTTATATTAGAGGAAATAGTTTTCCATATTTTTAGGAAACTTTAAAGTCCTCTGTGCCATTTTCCATGTCCTTTACAATCATTTGGAATGTGGTGCCTTGCTCCACTTATCCCTGGCTGACTTACTTTCTTAATGGGATCCACCATACTGTATTGGATTCCATTCGTGCAGAACTTTTTCCTCATCTCCGTAAAAGACTTTCTCCACTTCTGAAGGTCTGCCGAGAAGTCCGGGAAGAAATGTATGTTGGAATCTTGATAGGAGAGATCAGGATGTTTTCTGGCTTCGTTAAGAATCCTGTCCCAGTTCCTAAAGTTTAGGAACCAGACCATAAAGTGCCTATTTGCAGCCCTTGAAATGCGACGGCCCGTAGGGACCCTATGTGCACGCTCCAACACATAGGTCTGGGAGACCTCAGTGAAGTTCAAGAGATTTTTAAAGAAACCCTCTGCTCCCTCCGGCAGGCCCACTCGCACAGTATTGCGACACAGATGTTTTTCAACATCGTCAGACTTGGAAATTGAGTCCACTATTTTAGAGTATTTATGAGTCTCAATATCTGATAAAAAAAATCCACCTTACAGGAAAAATGGACAAGACAAACAGAAGACAATACAAATACAACAAAAGCAACAATAAGAATCAAAAAACAAAAAAAATCAAGCGGGGGGGGGGGGGCGGATGTTGAAGGCTAGTCTCTATTGAAGAAGGAAGGGGGAGAAATAGGAAATTGTCTGGGGTAGTCCCAATGATGAGGGCTGTGAAGAAGTCAGTTAACCAGTGCAGCAACCTGCAGAGAGCTTCATAGAGGAACCAGAATTAAAAAAGGGCGCTTCTGGATAGCAGCATTTGTCCAGATAAAGTGTCCCCAAACCGGGCAGGTAAGGATCTGACGGTTGAACGTCTGTTATAAACACTAAGGCAGCACTTCAAGAGGAAAGCAACAACTCTGAAGAAACAAAACAAAATGGAAGGCTCCTCTTGCAGAACACAAATACTTTATTAGCCAAAGGGGTTAAAAACACTTACTAAAAAAGTGGTGGTTAAAATGTGGAGGAGTCCAGCAATGGTGATAGTCCTGGGATGGTCAGGTCTGCAGCGGAGTGTTGATGTCCCAGATGTCCATACGCAAGTTGCGTCCGCACATGAAAACAGTGTCCAAACCACACGTCAGGTATCGCCTCAATCGTTCGAGCAAGAGCAATAATCTTGGCACTAGACCTCAACTGGTAACCTGTAGAAATTTTTAAACATTGCCTATGGAGATTTATAAGGGTCAAAGTTTGTCGTCATTCCACGGGCGCAATTGTGAAGCGTGACATGTTGGGTATCAATTTACTTGGCGTAACATTAACTTTCACAATACGAAAAAAAAAAATTGAGCTAAAAACTTTACTGTTATCTTCTTTTTAAAATTCAAAAATATGTATTTTTTCCCCATAAATTGCGCTTGTGAGACCACTGCACAAATAAGGTCTGAAAAGTATTGCAACGACCGCCATTTTATTCTCTAGGGTGTTAAAAAAAAAAAAAAAAATTATATATATATATATATGTGTGTGTGTGTGTGTGTTTTGGGTTCCAAGTGAATTTCTAGCAAAAAAAAATAAAAATTTTAATTAGTAAACACCAAATCTCAAAAAGAGGCTCGGTAATTAAGTGGTTAGGTAAACTACTTCTGTTTTATATATGCGGTGTTCCAATTAAAGGGGGGGGGGGGGGGGGGCACCAACTAAGTATTAGGTGTAACTTTCAATAGGAAAGCCAATTGGAAACTCCCATGAAATCTTATGCAATGTGCTTGTCATTAGGCTTAAAACTATCACAGGGGTCAATCCACCCAAGGAGTCACCTCAGCTGCAGTTGGCGTGTATGGGAAGTCAATAAAGCTGCTAATCTTCCATCCCAGGAAGTATGCAGAACCACCGTGGACCACGGAACCAGATGTGACTTCACAACAGGGGATGGCCTGTAACTATGGTAATGCATTTGGAAGCTCACAGGCTTCTTTGTCAAACCAGATGTGGGGTATTAGTCCGTACTGCTTAATATAGAAGAGTGGCAGTGAAGCTGCAGACTTCTGCGGCAACGGGAAACAGGTGGAAGCGGAAGCACATACTCCACAGATGGATGACGAGATGTGCAACCGCTAGCCCCGTATACAGGTACCAGCAGAAATCACAAATTACTGACAAATACACAATGGAGGATATATATAAGAAAAAAAGTTGTTGGGCAGGGTTTGGTAGAGTAAAGGTAGTCTATCACATCCCAATATAATGAATATAACTATATTTTGTAGGTCTTGTGTGCATGAACACAGCCCAATACCCCTAGGGGATGTTTTAGGGTAAAGATAGACACGGGGGGCGTGGTCAAGCTGGCGACCTGAGCGGACGTGCGCCGTGAGAGCTCCGCTCCAGCCTGGACAATTTATCCTGAAAATACCGGTAATTTCGACATCTCTCACCCTGCTAACCGGTGGAGACCTCGGGTATGAGAAGAAACAAGCCCAGTGCTAAGAGGAAGACCCCTTTGGTGCCCGCATCTTCTCCCGCACACCAGACGCGCGGCTCACCGCTTCCCGCCGGCACGCACATGGCCACGCAGACTCCAGCCCCGGATCCATCCAAGGTGGAGGAGTATAGATTCCAGGCCCTAATGCAGGCGATTTCGGGCTGCGAAACGGCCCTCACGGCCAAAATAGATGTCATACAAACAGACGTGGGTCTGATCCGCAGAGATATGGACAAGATCCGCGAGAGACTGGGAGAGGCCGAGCGCCGCGTGGGGGACACGGAAGACTCCATTAGAGACCACCGCGCCTCCCTCCACACACTGCAGGTGAGGGTCAAAGCATTGGAGACCCGAGCTGAGGACAGCGAAAACAGGAGCCGGAGGAACAACCTCCGGGTGGTGGGCCTGCCAGGGGGGTCGGAGGGCCAAGATCCGGTGGCGTTCACCGAACATATGCTCCGTACCCTTCTGCCCACAGCTGCTTTTTCACCGCACTTTGCGGTAGAGAGCACACCGAATGCCCCCAGTCCGCGGCCCGCCTGGAGCGCCCCCCCCGCACATTCATCTTCCGCCTGCTGAATTTCCGAGACCGCGACTTGGTGCCCCGAGAGGCCAGGAAGGTACCGGAACTCAGATTTACCAACGTAAGGCTCATGCTATTCCCGGATTACTCAGTAGAGACCCAGAGGCAGAGGAGGACCTTCGACCAGGTGAAGGCCCAACTACGCACAAGAAACATTAAATACAGTATGTTGTTCCCGGCCCGCCTGCGAGTGATCGATGGTGAATCCACCCGCTACTTCACGATACCCGAGGAAGCATCCCGATGGCTGGACACCCTGCCTGGACCCCGGTAACTGTATTATCTGCACCAGTTTTATTTATTTTTTTTGAGTTCTGGGTCTCCGCTTCTTCTGACCCGGCCTCTCTCCCCTGATCCTTCTCCCCGCCACGTGGGCTTGTTGGCGCCATCTATCTGGCTGCATGCCGCATCGGTCACCTTCCACCCCTAACACTCTCCCTCCCCTGCGATGCCGGTCTAACTAGATGAACTACCGCTCCTCATTGCACAGGGCGACGGGGATGGAGGGCCTTCTTACCGGACAGACTGTGATGCAACCCAGCCACTGACAAGCCCTCCTTCCTCACCCCTGGCCCCCCCTATGGTCAATTTTCCTGCTTGCCTCGTGGGGAGGAGAGGCGTCGCTTCCTGGAGAACTGTGAGGAGGACAGGGGAACAAGCTGCAGGCCCCAGACTCGATCCCGAGAGGCCACTTCTGGTCAGTGAATACTACCGACCAGAGCTCGTGAGACACCACATAGAACGGTAACATACGGCTCTACAAGTTTGTGCCCTTAGCGGCTGCTAAGCGTTTTTAACTAAATTTTCCTTTATTGTTGAAGTTATATATATATCTGCTTTGATGTCGGTTATGTCTTCTGATAATCCCAGGTTGGGGTCGGGGGCTAGAGGCGACTGTATACACCAGCTTCTAGCGCCACCCGGGTACCCTTCAGGCATTTTCATTCATTTAGGGAATGGGCACTCCGAGTTCCAACGGTTGTGCAGGGTGGGGGGAGGGTAGGGGGGGGAAGGGATGGGGTTATTTTTATTCAAATGTTTATTTTCTCTTAATACATGGTCACTGTACATGCTAGAATCAACACCTGCTGGTATCTTATGGAGGGGGGTAAATCATCAACAGCCTGCCATGATACAGGGAAACCTTAGGCATTTTGGGGAAGTCAGGGATGGGTGGTGGGGGGGGGATCTCCCACAGGTCCCGGATGTAGCTACTCCCCTGTTAGTCACACAATTCAGATGCAGCCATGGCCCAGCTAAAACTTATGTCATGGAACGTCAGGGGACTAAATGATAGACTTAAACGAACCCTGGTCCTGACCTACATTAAGAAGTATAGCCCCCATATATGCATCCTGCAGGAGACTCATTTAACGGGAGGTAGAGTAATGGGCCTAAAGAAACCCTGGATTGGCCATTGTCACCATGCCACCTACTCCAACTACGCACGGGGTGTCAGTGTGCTAATTCACAAATCTCTGTCACATGAGCTGCTAGATGTAAAGATCGACTCAGGGGGTAGATACGTAATACTACATATGGTCATAGACAAGATAGAACTAATATTGGTAGGGTTGTATATGCCGCCTCCGGCCTCTATGACACTCCTACAAAAACTGGTCCCCATCTTCGCCAGCTACCCCACGGACAATCTGCTCATTGCAGGGGACTTCAACATGGTGCTTAACCCCTCATTGGACAGATTGTCACAGAGTGCGGGTGTAGACTCCCCCTTATCCAAGTGGGTGTCCTTATATGGCATGACGGACGTATGGCGTTGGAAACATCCCAACGACCGGGCCTTCACATGTCACTCTGCCTCCCATAGGGCTATGTCCAGAATCGACCTTATTTTGGCCAGTGGTGGAATTCTATCTCGGGTAAGGGCGATTGACATGCTGCCGCAAGGCATATCAGATCATGCTCCCATGCTGTGCACTGTCCAGACCTGCACTCCACCCTCGGAAAGAACTTGGAGATTATCCCGATATTGGATCGCTGATCCGAGGGTGGAGGAAGAAATAGATTCTCAGATCCAGACGTTCTGGACGTCAAATGCAAACTCTGCGTCGGTGCACAGTGTTTGGGATGCCTTCAAGTCCTATGTACGTTGCTCCTACATATCATCCATCTCTAAGGTCAGGCGGGATTCCACTTTAGCACTCCAGGAAGCTGAGGCCAAGGCCCGAGATCTAGAGACTAGGTATGCCTCCACTAAGAATCCTGTCACATACATAGACATGCAGAATGCACATAGGGAGGCAATGTTAATTAGAATCTCCCAGGCCAATAAGCAGCAGTTAGCGCAGACCCACCGCATTTTTGAGCAGGGGGGCAAGACTGGGCGCCTATTAGCCTGGTTGGCCAGGGAGCAACAACCCCTCACATCTATAGCCCGGGTCCGAGCCCACAATGGGACGGTACTCTTGGACCCCCTGCTCATAAATGCTAGATTTGCCTCCTACTATGAGGAGCTCTACTCCTCCAAAAGCAGACTACACCACACTTGAACTACACTCTTTCCTAGACAAGATAACCTTCCCTTCGTTGACCAGGGAGGCCCGGGAAAAACTCGATAGTGAAATAACCGAAAAGGAGGTCCAGCAGGCCCTAGGGGAACTGCAAGCAGGAAAAACGCCGGGCACCGACGGTATTCCACCGGAATTTTATAAACAATACGGGGAACAATTGATACCGAAATTGCATCACACCATAGTCAAATCTCTAGGGGAGGGGACTCTCCCAGCATCTATGGCAGAAGCAATCATAGTGGCGATAGCTAAGCCGGGCAAGGACCCCGAGCTATGCTCCTCTTATCGCCCCATCTCCTTGCTAAATGCCGACACTAAGGTGCTCACTAAAGTATTAGCAAGGAGATTAAATGAGGTTATCCTTTCCCTGGTACATGGGGACCAGTCAGGCTTTATGCCCGGCAAAGGGACGGACATAAATCTAAGACGGCTGTACTCTGTCCTGGGATCTCACTCACTTTTAGCCCCAGCGGATGCAGTTGCCTCCCTAGACGTGGAGAAAGCGTTCGATTCAGTTAAATGGAACTATCTTTGGGAGGTCCTGCACCGCTTCGGCTTTGGCCCCCGGTTCATATCTTGGATTAGGTCCCTTTATGTTACCCGAGGGCTAGGGTCCGCACAGGCTCGATCGTCTCTTCCCCGTTTCTCCTCCACAGGGGCACAAGACAAGGGTGCCCTCTTTCACCGACGCTCTTTGCGCTAGCAATAGAGCCCATGGCGATATTGGTACGTGACTCTTCAGAAATTCGCGGCATTCCCTTGGGCCCTGTGGAGGAGAGAATATCCCTCTACGCGGACGACACCCTCCTCTTTATAAGGGACGCGCCCACGTGTCTCGGTAAGGCCCTAGACCTCATCAACACCTTTGGCAAATATTCGGGCATCCGGGTCAACTGGGGTAAGTCAGCATTATTCGCACTCCATCCCCTAGACGCTAATCTACCAACTAATACCCCTCTACAAATAGTCTCCCAATTTAAATACATAGGTGTCACCATCCATAGAGACCTGCGCCAATTTATCCCCCTCAATCTGGGCACAGTTGTGGCCTCCATGGCCCAGAGCTGCGCATCCTGGAAAACCCTTCCCCTAACGCCCGTGGGCAGAGTCAATCTAGTGAAAATGGCAATTCTCCCCAAGTTCACTTATCTGTTTAGACATACACCAGTACTCATCCCACAAACCTTCTTCAGGAAACTGAATAGTATACTGATACCATTTATTTGGAACGGGGCCACACCTAGAATAGCACACAGCAAGCTGCAGCTCCCCATATCACTGGGGGGCCTCGCGCTGCCCTGCTTCCTGAAATATTACTGGGCGGCGGTCCTGGTGACGGTCAAGTGGTGGATGGCAGAGGACCTGCCTAACCCTGCGGCTAAACTGGAGGCGGCACTGTTGGGATCTCACTCGGCACTACAGAACCTGATCTATAGGGGCCCCAAATCGAGCCCAAACGTGACCCCCTCAATGCGGGTGACGTTGCGGGTCTGGGACACAGTTAGAGGGAAGATAGAGAAGCCACATACCTGGTCCCCGAACACCCCGCTATGGAATAACCCGAAACTTCCTCAATTTAGCACCATCCCTGACCCGACACTGTGGGTACGTAATGGGATCACTACCCTGGCTGATGTCGTCTCTGGTAATACATTACTTCCCTTTAACGAATTAAAAGGGAGGCACGAACTCCCCAATTATATGTTCTTCAGATATATCCAACTAAGACATGCATACTCCGCGCAGTTCCCCCAGCCTATCACTTTGAAAACGAACCCATTAGAAGATCTCCTCGCCGGAGATGGGGATGTGAAACCACTTTCGGCCCTCTACACGGTACTGATAGGTCTGGATACATCTGCGGTATCCAGGCTGTTTGATAAATGGAAGGCAGCTATCCCAGATATGGCGGATGACGACTGGGAGGAAGGTATACAACAATACCTCCCGCTCATGATATCGTCCCAGGACCGCTATACACAGCTCAGATTTATCCACCAGGCATATTACTCTCCAAAACAACTAGCTGGTATATACCCCAACAGGAGTGACCTCTGCCCTAAATGTATGATAGCCACGGGGACCTTTATGCATGTGATTTGGTCTTGTGATCGTCTTCAGACTTACTGGAGGGCGGTCACGACTGAAATTAATGCAATAGGGTAGATACACGTGCCGTGTAGCCCACTGCCTCTTTTACTAGGGATAGTGGACACCTTACAGGCAACCCAAGCAAAAAAGCTTTTTGTCTTCTACACAGCCTTCTACGCCAGGAAGGCGATTCTTCTTAGGTGGAACGACCCCTGTCCCCGCACAATTTCCCAGTGGAAGGCATTAGTAGATGCAGCACTCCCAATGTATAAACTAACCTATCTGGGTCGTAACTGTCCAAAAAAGTTTGACAAGATATGGGCGGCCTGGGCACAGGAAAGGCAGCTGGATCTCCCAGGGAGTCCCAGCTGACACTCTCTCTGACCCAATAGTGAGTGAAGAGGACACGACATATGACTATGCAGGTCCTATGCTCCAAATGATGAGTTTCCAGGCTCTCCTGATAGCTAGAGGGTAGGTCTTGAGGGGATGTACCCCGTGGCATATGTGAAGAAGCACTGGACATCACTGTAACTCCCCTGACTACTAAATACATACGATATATGCCTGATAATGACTCGGATGTTAACTATATATACCTGTGGAATGTCAATGACTATTAACATTTTACGTCGCAATAAAAGTTGGCTGTTAGATGAATGACTGTTTATTTACTGTATAACCTTTTTTCCTGCTATGATACCTCTTGAAACGAATGGAAAGTGTACCAATGTCATAACCTGTTATGTATAAAATTTGAATAAAGTTTGTTAAAAAAAAAAAGACACGGATGAGGTATATGCAATTCAAAAAATGTGTGGATTTATTAAGAGAGACGCATATCAATGCATATAATACACAATACAAAATGTTCAGATATCACAGCATACAAAATAACATATATATTTTTTTTACATGTCACAGCATGAACATAAAAAGATGTTGAGACAGGCAAAACTTGCTTTGTGCGTATGTATTCAGGAAAACGCCAACATGTTTTGGACTTTAGTCCTTTTTCAAGGCAGTTTAATATCCTTGTATCACATCTATAATATGTGAATAAATTAGAGATTAGTACATAGAGTTTGCAACAAAAAATACTGTTTGTTTTTTGCCATATAGAGCGGTGTAATGTAGTGATATTGTAGGTATGGTACTCGCATGCACTGCTAGTTTGGGAGGATGCCAGAGAAGGTAGGGGGCCAATATAGTTGGCTATTGTAGCAGGGATATGCACTGGAATGATCTCTGTGCAGGATAAAAGCAAAGTGGATATTGCCATAAAGCTAGACAGCGGGCTGCAATGGATTCAGGCAGTTGCAAGGTCCTAGACAAGAGCGAGGCTGTAGGCCCGTGTCTTGTAAACGTGTAGCCAAGCAGTTATGTAGAGCTATAATAAAGTAAGAGATACCTAGTAGCATGGCGGAAGCGGCTAAAGATATAGACAGAATGGCATAGGAGTTTGTTACCTGAGTCTCAGGGTGCCTGATGGAAATTGTCAGTGAACGCCAGAGAGTAGACAGCATGTGTGGGCCTTTCATGGCGGGCAGTTTAAATGTGGTGAGGCAATTACAATCAGCTGTGTATGTGCGCCTGTATAGCGTGAAAATGGCTGATTGGGGATTGGCTAAATGTGGAGGGGAAGCGTCAGAGAGCGCTGTGAGTATCCCCCATAGGACCTCTGACAGGACGGCGCTGGGCGCGAGTACGCCCATAATGGGAGGAGTCGCGTACAGCGTCGTGACGTCACCGACGCGGGCAATGACTTCTGCCGGTCACGCTTGCGCTCCAAGCTGGAGCGCAAACAGGAAGACGTAAAGGTGGAACATGTCTCAAGGGACCGGAGTACAGCGCATGCGCACTACAGATTTGGCGCACGCGCACTGTCTTACCCACGCCGGGCAGCATACCTGGGTGATCGCAGCCAGTGTCATTAATATTTAAAGGAAAAGTAGAGTATGTAAAGAGTTGGTTATCTAGTGCATACATGGCATGAAACAAAACAGAACCTGTGGTACACAAAACAATGTTGCAACACTTCGTGCTATGACAACAATGTAAAAATAGGTTTTGAGACCTATTTATATTTGAGCATTTACATGGAACATAAGCAGTGGAGATGATAATGGGTATCCCATGGTTACACATATAAGAGTATTTGCAAATGATGATACAGATACATTGTTATGTTGGATGTCTGAATGTGGGAAAAGGAGCTCAGAGGTTTAGTTCGCAGACTCCAGATTGGAATCCTTCAAGGTATGGTTTGAAATTGAAGGCCTCATTGAGCCCAGGAGGTGAAGTCGCATTCAAATGGAAAATCCATCTAAGTTCGCTTTGTAATAAAGCTGTTATAATCCCCACCTCGATTTGGGGGTGGGATGTGATCCAAAGCTTTGAACAAAATTTTAGGGGTAGAGTTTTGGTGGACAGTCCTACAGTGTCGTCCCAGAGGTAAATCAGGGTCTCTCTGGTTGACACTGCAGCTATGGCCATATATGCGTTTCCAAAAAGGTAATTTGGTCATTCCCACATAGAAACATCCACATTCACATTCAAGTAGGTACACTATGCCAATGGATCGACAATTGACGTAGTGTTGGGGGAAAAATTGTTGACCATTTGGCAAAACATTGTGCATATTAGATTTACAGAGGTATTTACAATAACCACAGTTCCCACATGGAAAAATGCCCTTTAGTTGCCTGTGAGGCCTATTGGTAGCTATGTATTCACTGTTAATAAGTTTATCTCGGAGAGATGGAGCACGTCAGTAAGTGACCAAAGGGTGTGGCGGAACAAAGGGTGAAAGAGATTTGTCAGTGGCAATAATATGCCAGTGTTTAGAAAGTATTTGAGTAATTTGGTTATATTGTTGGCAGTAGTTCGTTAGAATTCTTAAAGGGGTATTGTGTGAAGGTTTTTGTAGAGAGTAATATAGAACGTGGTTTGGATTTGGCTTTTTTATATGCGTCTTTGAGGACGCTATTTTTATAGCCACGTGCTCGTAGTCTTCTGCGTAAGACGGAGGCCTCCTGTTCAAAGGAGGTATCCGTCGAGCAGTTGCGTCGGGCACGGAGGTATTGAGCAAATGGGATTGAGTTAAGTAATGGCTGTGGGTGAAAACTGGAGGCCGCCAGAATTGTGTTGCCAGCTGTTGGTTTTCGGAACAGGTGGCTCTGGAGATGCCCATATGGATCCTTGGGTCAAGGAAGGAGATGGAGGTGTTACTGTATGTCATGGTAAATTTTAAGTTTAAAGAATTGGAAGTATTTAAAAATGAGAGAAATTGATGTAGAATATCAGTCGGGCCTTGCCACAGAACCAAAATATCATCGATATAGCGACGAAAGGTCGCTATGTGTTTGGTGTATATGCTAGCAGTGTCGTCCAGAAAGAGTTTACGTTCCCACTCCCCCAGGTACAGGTTCGCATACAATCACATGAAAACACTTAAATGAAAATTATTGAAATAAAAATATTGAAAAAAATCTGTGTGAGCAAATTATTCATACAATAAAGTCCAATTCAAACTAAAAGTGATGGTGACACAAAAAAAAATTTTTGGTGACATATAATTTCCAAAAACGTGGATGTGAAAGGAACTCCACCAAGTGATCTTAATCCACCACCGCTCTAATAGTGTGCTTACCAGAAGGCAAGCTTTAGTAAGCCTGTAACTCGAAAGCCGTCAGGGTATGACCAAACCACTAGGTGTCGCCTCTAGAACTCGTGTTCGGCTGGTGATAGCGACCAAAAATCCTGGGTGAGGCAAATCTCCCTTATGGGGTGTAAATGGGATCGAACTCCTCCAAAGGTATCAAGCCAGGGAATCGTGCACTACTTATTAGTATCTTTTGGCTGCTGCTATGTCTCCTGGAGACAAATCGTGGGTCACTGACTGTAAAAAAAAGTGCTGCACGAGGATTGGTGCTAGGGGGTGGGAAGAAACTAGATCTTTTCTTTAGACTAATTTTTTGATGGGTGTGAGGAGGATGACTGAAGCTGTCATCTTCTAGGTTAGCTAGGATGTTATCTTTTTACGCACTACCGAAGGTGCACAAAAACCTGCCCAGACCACCAGGCAGACCGATTGTCTCCGGACGCGGCTGCCTCACTGACAATCTTAGTCGGTACATCGACAAATTACTCCAACCTCTGGTACTTGCCTTACCATCATATATACGTGATACGACACATTTACTTCAAGGTCTGTCGGACCTCCATGTCGATGCCGACACCATCTTGGTCGCCATCGACGTGGAGGCCCTATACAGCTCCATACCTCATTCCTTGGGATTACTGGCCATCCAACACATATTATCCACCACTGGGATCTACCCCCCTGACCTATCTATATTTATCATCAGAGCTCTTAAATTCATACTTACTCACAACTTCTTTTCATTTAACGGATCCCACTACCTCCAGGTACAGGGCGTCGCCATGGGCACATGTTGCGCGCCGGCGTACGCGAACCTGTACCTGGGGGAGTGGGAACGTAAACTCTTTCTGGACGACACTGCTAGCATATACACCAAACACATAGCGACCTTTCGTCGCTATATCGATGATATTTTGGTTCTGTGGCAAGGCCTGACTGATATTCTACATCAATTTCTCTCATTTTTAAATACTTCCAATTCTTTAAACTTAAAATTTACCATGACATACAGTAACACCTCCATCTCCTTCCTTGACCTTACACTCACCAAGGATCCATATGGGCATCTCCAGAGCCACCTGTTCCGAAAACCAACAGCTGGCAACACAATTCTGGCGGCCTCCAGTTTTCACCCACAGCCATTACTTAACTCGATCCCATTTGCTCAATACCTCCGTGCCCGACGCAACTGCTCGACAGATACCTCCTTTGAACACGAGGCCTCCGTCTTGCGTAGAAGACTACGAGCACGTGGCTATAAAAAATAGCGTCCTCAAAGACGCATATAAAAAAGCCAAATCCAAACCACGTTCTATATTACTCTCTACAAAAACCTTCACACAAACCAATACCCCTTTAAGAATTATAACGAACTACTGCCAACAATATAACCAAATTACTCAAATACTTTCTAAAAACTGGCATATTATTGCCACTGACAAATCTTTCACCCTTTGTTCCGCCACACCCTTTGGTCACTTACCGACGTGCTTATTAACAGTGAATACATAGCTACCAATAGGCCTCACAGGCAACTAAAGGGCACTTTTCCATGTGGGAACTGTGGTTATTGTAAATACCTCTGTAAATCTAATATGCACAATGTTTTGCCAAATGGTCAACAATTTTTCCCCCAACACTACGTCAATTGTCGATCCATTGGCATAGTGTACCTACTTGAATGTGAATGTGGATGTTTCTATGTGGGAAAGACCAAATTACCTTTTTGGAAACGCATATATGGCCATATCTGCAGTGTCAACCAGAGAGACCCTGATTTACCTCTGGGACGACACTGTAGGACTGTCCACCAAAACTCTACCCCTAAAATTTTGTTCAAAGCTTTGGATCACATCCCACCCCCAAATCGAGGTGGGGATTATAACAAAGCTTTATTACAAAGCGAACTTAGATGGATTTTCCATTTAAATGCGACTTCACCTCCTGGGCTCAATGAGGCCTTCAATTTCAAACCATACCTTGAAGGATTCCAATCTGGAGTCTGCGAACTAAACCTCTGAGCTCCTTTTCCCACATTCAGACATCCAACATAACAATGTATCTGTATCATCATTTGCAAATACTCTCTTATATGTGTAACCATGGGATACCCATTATCATCTCCACTGCTTATGTTCCATGTATATGCTCAAATATAAATAGGTCTCAAAACCAATTTTTACATTGTTGTCATAGCACTAAGTGTTGCAACATTGTTTTGTGTACCACAGGTTGTTTTGTTTCATGCCATGTATGCACTAGATAACCAACTCTTTACATACTCTACTTTTCCTTTAAATATTAATGACACTGGCTGCGATCACCCAGGTATGCTGCCCAGCGTGGGTAAGACAGTGCGCGTGCGCCAAATCTGTAGTGCGCATGCGCTGTACTCCGGTCCCTTGAGACATGTTCCACCTTTATGTCTTCCCGTTTGCGCTCCAGCTTGGAGCGCAAGCGTGACCGGCAGAAGTCATTGCCCGCGTCGGTGACGTCACGACGCTGTGCGCGACTCCTCCCATTATGGGCGTACTCGCGCCCAGCGCCGTCCTGTCAGAGGTCCTATGGGGAATACTCAGTGTTCTGACGCTTCCCCTCCACATTTAGCCAATCCCCAATCAGCCATTTTCATGCTATACAGGCACACATACACAGCTGATTGTAATTGCCTCACCACATTTAAACTGCCCGCCATGAAAGGCCCACACATGCTGTCTACTCTCTGACGTTCACTGACAATTTCCATCAGGCACCCTGAGACTCAGGTAACAAACTCCTATGCCATTCTGTCTATATCTTTAGCCGCTTCCGCCATGCTACTAGGTATTTACAACCTATATCTCTTACTTTATTATAGCTCTACATAACTGCTTGGCTACACGTTTACAAGACACGGGCCTACAGCCTCGCTCTTGTCTAGGACCTTGCAACTGCCTGAATCCATTGCAGCCCACTGTCTAGCTTTATGGCAATATCCACTTTGCTTTTATCCTGCACAGAGATCATTCCAGTGCATATCCCTGCTACAATAGCCAACTATATTGGCCCCCTACCTTCTCTGGCATCCTCCCAAACTAGCAGTGCATGCGAGTACCATACCTACAATATCACTACATTACACCGCTCTATATGGCAAAAAACAAACAGTATTTTTTGTTGCAAACTCTATGTACTAATCTCTAATTTATTCACATATTATAGATGTGATACAAGGATATTAAACTGCCTTGAAAAAGGACTAAAGTCCAAAACATGTTGGCGTTTTCCTGAATACATGCGCACAAAGCAAGTTTTGCCTGTCTCAACATCTTTTTATGTTCATGCTGTGACATGTAAAAAACTATATATGCTATTTTGTATGCTGTGATATCTGAACATTTTGTATTGTGTATTATATGCGTCACTCAATAAATCCACAATTTTTTTGAATTGCATATACCTCATCATTGTCTATCTTTACCCTAAAACATCCCCTAGGGGTATTGGGCTGTGTTCATGCACACAAGACCTACAAAATTTAGTTATATATATTTATATATATTTATAGTTATATATAACACACACACACACACACACACAAAAAATACAATACAAAAAAGGTATTTAAATGCAATAAAAAGGAAACATGTGGCCGTCCCGAATAATAATTCCCCACCTGAAAGGTTCCAAAGATTGTATCAACAGGAGAGCTGTTGAATCTATGTCTTGGATACATTGGCTACAATGGGTCTTAATGAGGAAATTGAAATTATACAATCTTGTAAATATATATTATATATAAAATCACACAGTATCTCACAAAAAAAAAAAGTGTGTACACCCCTCATTTTTGTAAATATTTTATTATATCTTTTCTTGCGACAACACCGAAGAAATTACACTTTGCTACAAGGTAAATTAGTAAGTGTACAAATTGTATAACAGTGCACATTTGCTGTCCCCTCAAAATAACTCACACGGCCATTAATGTCTAAAACGTTGGCAAGAAAAGTGAGTACACCCCTAAGTGAAAATGTCCAAATTGGGCCCAAAGTGTCAATATTTTGTGTGGCCACCATTTTCCAGCACCGTCTTAACCCTCTTGGGCATGGAGTTCACCAGAGCTTTACAGGTTGCCACTGGAGTCCTCTTCCACTCCTCCATGACCACATTATGGAGCTGGTGGATGTTCAAAAACTTCTGTTCCTCCATCTTCCGTTTGAGGATGCCCCACAGATGCTCAATCGGGTTTAGGTCTGGAGACATGCTTGGCCAGTCCATCACCTTTACCCTCAGCTTTTTTTTTTTAACAAGGTAGTGGTCGTCTTGGAGGTGGGTTTGGGGTTATGTTGGAATACTGCCTTGTGGCCCAGTCACCGAAGGGAGGGGACTATGCTCTGCTTCAGTATGTCACAGTACATGTTGGCATTCATGGTTCCCTCAATGAACTGTAGCGCCCCAGTGCCGGCAGCGCTCATGCAGCCCCAGACCATGACACTCCCACCACCATGCATGACTGTAGGCAAGACACACTTGTCCCTGTACTCCTCACCTGGTTACTGCCACACACACTTAAAACCATCTGAACCAAATAAGTTCCTCATGGTCTCATTAGACCACAGGACATGGTTCCAGTAATCCATGTCCTTAGTCTGCTTGTCTTCAAACAGTATGCTGGCTCTCTTGTTCATCACCTTAAGAGGCTTCCTTCTGGGATGACAGCCATGTAGACCAATTTGATGCAGTGTGCGGTGTATGGTCTGAGCACTGACAGACCCTCACCCCTTCAACCTCTACAGCAATGCTGGCAGCACTTTTGTCCATTTCCTAAAGACAAACTCTGGATATGATGCTGAGCAACTTTTTTGGTCAACCATGGTGAGGCCTGTTCTGAGTGGAACCTGTCCTGTTAAATTGCTGTATGGTCTTGGCCACTGTGCTGCAGCTCAGTTTCAGGGTCTTGGCAATCTTCTTATAGCCTAGGCCATCTTTATACAACTCAACAATTTTTGTACAGATCCTCCGAGTTCTTTACCTTGAGGTGCCATGTTGGACCAGTATGAGAGAGAGAGCGATGACACCAAATTTAACACACCTGCTCCCCATTCATACCCGAGACCTTGTAACACTAACGAGTCACATGACACCGGGAGAGAAAATGGCTTATTGGGCCCAATTTGGACATTTTCACTTAAGGGTGTACTCACTTTTCTTGCCAGCGGTTTAGACATTAATAGCTGTGTGTTGAGCTATTTTGAAAAGACAGCAAACTTACACTATTATACAAGCTGTACACTCACTACTTTACATTGTAGCAAAGTGTAATTTCTTCAGTGTTGTGACATGAAAAGATAAGAATATTTACAAAAATTTGAGGGGTGTAACATCGGGGGATGTTTTAGCTTAAGGGTAGAGCACACCAGTGAGCAGAGTCAATGCTAGTCGTGCCTTTTAAGGGCTTGTTGGCCCACTTTTATTAAATGAAAAGAACAAAGTCCAATAACAGAAGGGTTTCCCACACAGGGGTTTCAGCTTTCAGCAAACACCAAGTTAAACAGAACATACCAAGCCACCTGGCTCTCTTTAGCAGCACTGCTTCTCAGGCTTGTGCTTCAGCCCTCTCAGCTCTATAACAGAGTTCCTGTACACTCTGTACATCAGCACTCTTTCAGCTTCCTTGCTGTTCCAGCCTACAGGCTTGGACCCTCTGTCTGCTCTGACAGACAGAACTGTGCAGACATGCACGCTTCTCCCTTGCTTGCCTGGACTCCTCGGGAGGGTGGAGCCCAGAACCATGGTCAGGTGTCTACAAATAGCCCAGCACACACCTGACCAGTCAGTATGGTGGTGGATCTCAAAACCTGGACCCAGGACTGGGGATTTCATCCCACCCAGATCGCTACGAAATCCCCGGGCTCCAGATCCCAAAACTGATTTTTGTAAACAATGAGGAAACTGAAAAGCCAGCATCCTCCCAAATAAGCAAATAAAGTGGAGCCCCTCAACTTGCCTGGTTGAGAATCCTCCATCCAAACACTGGTGGGGTACCTCACTACTATATATATATATATATATATATATATATATATATATATATATACACACACACACACACACACACACACACACACACACACACACACACATATACACACATATATATATATTATATATATATATATATATATATATATATATATATATATATATATATATACATATACATATACATATACACACACACACACAGTTGTGCTCATAAGTTTACATACCATGGCAGAATTTATGATTTCTTGCCCATTTTTCAGAGAATATGAATGATCACACAAAAACTTATCTTTCACTCATGGTTAGCGTTTGGCTGAAGCCATTTATTATTAATCAACCGTGTTTACTCTTTAAATCATAATCACAACAGAAACTACCTAAATGACCCTGATAAAAAGTTTACATACCCCAGTTCTTAATACCGTGTATTTCCCCCTTTAACATCAATAACAGCTTGAAGTCTTTTGTGGTATTTGTGGATGAGGCTCTTTAAACTTCTCTGATGGTAAGGTGGTGTATTCCTCTTGGCAAAAAGCCTCCAGTTCCTGTAAATTCTTGGACTGTCTAGCATGAACTTCACGTTTGAGATCTCCCCAGAGTGGCTCAATGATATTTATTCAATGATCACTTTATTCTGCTGTAGCCAATGACGGGTCGACTTGGCCATGTTGGAATGGCCAAGTATGTCCCATGCGCAGCTTCCTGGCTGATGAATGCAAATGTTCCTCCAGTATTTTTTGATAACATACTGCCATAAATTTTGACCAACATCAACAATCCACCTCCGTGTTTCACAGTAGGAATGGTGTACCTTTCATCATAGGCCTTGTTGACTCCTCTCCAAATGTAGTGTTTATGGTTGTGGCCAAAAAGTTCAATTTTGGTCTCATCACTTCAAATTAGTTTGTGCCAGAAGGTTGGAGGCTCGTCTGTGCTGTTTGGCGTATTGTATGTGGGATACTTCTGGTGACGCGACCATGCAGCCCATCTTTCTTCAAGTGGCTCCTTGTTGTGCATCTTGAAACAGCCACACCACATGGTTTTCAGAGTCCTGTATGTGTGGGTTTTTCTTTGCATCCCGAACAAGTTTCCTGGCAGTTGTGGCTGAAATCCTAGTTGGTCTGCCTGACCGTGGTTTGGTTTTAACAGAACCCCTCATTTTCCACTTCTTGATTAGAGTTTGAACACTGCCGATTGGCATTCTCAATTCCTTGGATATCTTTATATCCCTTTCCTGTTTTATACAGTTGAACTACCTCTTCTCACTGCTTTTTTGGCAATTCTTTTGCTTTCCCCATGACTCAGAATCCAGAAACATAAGTGCAGCACTGGATGAAAGATGCAAGGGTCTGTCAAGCATCCAGAAGCCCATTGACCTTTTATACACACATACTAATTACAAGCAAACAGATCACAGGTGAGGATGGTTACCTTTAAGAGCCATTCAAACCCCATTCTGTCAACTTGTGTGCATGTTATCATACCAAAATCACCAGGGTAAGTACATTTTTGATCAGGGTCATTTGGGTAGTTTCTGTTATGATTATGATTTAAAAAGAGTAAACAAAGCTTCAGCCAAACACTAACCATGAATGAAGGAAATGTTTGTTTTATCAATCATATTCTCTGAAAAATGGCCAATAAATCACGAATACTGCTAGGGTATGTACACTTATGAGCACAAGTGTGTATATATATATATATATATATATATATATATAATACAGGATTTATATAGCACCAACAGTTTGTGCAGCGCTTTACAACATAAGAGCAGACAGTACACTTACAATTCAAATCAATACAGGAGGGATCAGAAGGCCCTGCACATTAGAGTTTACAATCTAGAAGGGAGGGTCAAGTTGAAAAAAAAAAATAATAAACTGTGGGGGATGAGCTGATGCAGAAAATGAAAATACAGTTAGGTGTGGGTAGGGTAGGCTTCTCTGAAGAGAAGGGTTTTCAGAGATTGTCTAAAAGCTAATAAAGTAGGATATAGGCGGACATATTGGGGTAGGGCATTCCATAGGATTGAATGGGATAGGATATAGATATAGAGATAGATTATATATATATATATATATATATATATATATATATATATATATTTTTTACACACACACACACACACACACACACACACACACACACACACACACACAGATCAAATTTCAAACAATTCATTATTTATCAAAGTAATTGCCAGTTCCATGCTCCACAGTGGTTCTGCATGCTTCCTGGATCGGTAGATTAGCAGCTTCATCATCTTCCCACAACACGCCAGGAGGAGACTCAGGTGGATAGTTGACAGCCTACTGACAAGCGCATTGCATACGATTTCATGCGAGTTACCCATTGGTTACACCTAATACTGCATTTAGTTGGAGCCACCTTGTGTTCTTTTACTTGCATTTCAGGGATTGATTCCTGTCTTTTAGCGCAGCTCCTTTCCCACGGTTGATTGTGGCTGTTCATGGAAAAATCCATATGTGATCCGTGGACTATTCATTCTTTTTATATAATCAGCCCACATACTATCTCTCTCATACATACATTGAGAGATAGCTCATTACTTGAAGGTAAGGTTAATAATCTAACTTGGATTACAAAATCTTTTGTTTTACTCAAATTAGTTTATGCAAAAATGAACACAGCCCACAACAAAAACTACTACATCTAGTATTTTGTATGACCTCCATGATTTGTAAGGACAGCACCGAGTCTTCTAGGCATGGAATGAACAAGTTGGTGACTTATTGCAACATCTATCGGTTTTCAGTCTTCAAGTACGACCTCTTTTAGAGCCTGGATGCTGGATGGAGAGTGATGATCTACTTGTTTCTTCAGAATTCCCCATAGGCGTTTGACTGGGTTCAGATCAGGAGACATACTTGGTGGCCACTGAAACACTTTCACCCTGTTCTTGAAATCTACAGTGGCCTTAGATGTGTGTTTTGGATTATTGTCATGTTGGAAAAGTCGATCGATCAAGAGCATGGAGTGATGGTAGCATATTCTCTTTCAATACAGAGCAGTACATCTGTGGATTCATGATACCATCAATGAAATGCAGCTCCCCGACACCAGCAACTCATGCAGCCCCACAGAAGGACATTGCCACCAATATGCATTTTTCTTTGTACTTCTCACCTTTGCAATGCCATACAGTTTTGAAGCCATCAGTTCCAAAATGTGTAAAAATATACAAAAGCGTCGATGTGAATAAATATTAAAATATGTGAGAAATAAATATTAAAAGATAACTAAATAATATAGCTGCAATTATATGTTAACCGATACACAAAAATAAAATGTTTTAAATTAATAATTGTGCTAATATTAACCTACTAATATTGCACAGTGTACCACCAAATAAAGTGAATAATTATGAACATATAGTGAACCATACAAAAGATAAGAAATATATAAAATATATAAAATTAGACTAGTTTCATCACCAGACACGTGATTTTCTTCAAGGATTTTTTTGACCCTTGAAAAAAATAAATAAATCACGTGTCTGGTGATGAAACTAGTCGGGAGGAGAAGCCTGTGACGTTACCAGCAGTGTTTTGTGTGCACTGTCAGCGTATGAGGAGATCCCAGCATTATGCTGTATTCAACTAATCATTTTATATGCAATCTATCCTGCAAGAAAGCGTGAGTGAGGTTCACCCTAACTAAATGGGGATCACTTTGTTATAATATCTGCGTAATGGACTTGTTTGTTCCTTGTTTTTCATGTTATGGAAGCCTGCTGAAAGTTGGAAATTCATCCATTGGAATCAGCAGTGAAATCTCTGAATGAACCATCTGTTACTCAGAAGACTCATTAAGGCTTGATTATCTAGTCCCACATGTGTGAATTTATTGGCAGAGACTTTGGTTTGTACACAGTGATATGTGATATTCCTTTTACTTGTGGCAAAAGTTTGCTTTGTTACCATTACACAGAACGTATTTTATATACATTTTATACATTTCTTATATTTTGTATGGTTCACTATATGTTCATAATTATTCACTTTATTTGGTGGTACACTGTGCAATATTAGCACAATTATTCATTTAAAACATCAGTTCCAAAAACATTCACCTTGGTCTCATCACTCCAGAGTATAGAGTCCCAGTAATCATCTTATTTTTCAGTATGGGCCCTGGCAAATTCTATGTGGGCTTTTTTGTGCACGGGCTTTAGGAGAGACTTCCTTTGTGGACAACACCCAAGCATGCCATTCCTCTGCAGTGTACGCCGTATTGTGTCATGGGAAACAAACACCCCAGTTTAGCTTTCTACTTTAGCTAACTGCAGTGAACTTGCATGATGATTTTCTTCAATCCTTCTCATGAGATGACGCTCCTGTTGAGGTGTTAAATTCTGTGGATGGCTTGGACGTCTCTGTGAGATGATTGTAGTTCCATCGTTGTTAGATTTTTGCATTACTTTTGCTACAGTATTCTGACTGACAAGTAAAGCTTTGCTGGACTTCTTGTAGCCTTCACCTTTCTTGTGTAAAGAAAAATCAAGTTAGACTTACCGGTAACTTGTTTTCCAAGAGTCTTTCAGGACAGCACCTGAGAGAGTGACTCCTCCCTGTGTCCACAGGAAACACCTCTTCCACCAAACTTTAAAAAGGAGGCTCCTTCCCACATATGGTCAGTTGTAGTAGAGAACCTCCGGCCCCAAACTGGAACACATAATCGAGATATGGTTAGTCACAGTATATTATATATATATATATATGTAAAACACATTAGGGCGGGATGCTGCTGTCCTGAAAGACTCTTGGAAAACAAGTTACCGGTAAGTCTAACTTGATTTTTCCCTAATCGTCTTTCAGGACAGCACCTGAGAGGATAATAGAGACTTACCCCCTTAGGGAGGGACCACAGCCTGCAGAACCTTTCTGCCAAAAGCCTGGTCTCCTGCTGACAGGAGGTCCAGCCTGTAATGACGGACAAAAGTAGATATACTTGACCACGTAGCCGCCTTACAGATCTGATCTGGAGTGGCACCAGCTCTTTCTGCCCATGTAGTGGCCTGAGCCCTAGTTCAATGAGCCCGAACCCCCTTAGGGGGGGATTGACCCGACTCATTGTAAGCAGTAGAAATAGCTGTCTTGATCCATCTAGCTAAGGAAGCCTTGGATGCCTGCTTGCCTTTTTTATTTCCAGAAAAGAGAACAAATAATGAGTCCGAAACTCTAAAGCCTCCTGTAACTTCTAAATAATGCAACAAGGTACGTCTTACGTCCAGGTTGTGAAACTGCTCTTCCTTATTGCCCTTCGGGTTAGAACAGAAAGTTGGGAGAGTAATCTCCTGGGATCTGTTATGGGAGCTCGCTACCTTCGGCAAAAACCCCGGATCTACTTTAAGGACAATTCTGTCTGAAAAAACTGATAGGAAGGGCTCTTTTACTGACAGAGCGTGCAGTTCGCTAATCCTTCTGGCTGAAGTGATTGCTACAAGAAAAATAGTTTTAAGGGTTAAGTTCTTAAGGGAAATGCTCTGCAGGGGCTCAAAAGGCTCTTTAGTAAGGGCCTGCAAGACTACGGAGAGGTCCCATGAGGGAAAAGATCTTACTGGGACCGGTCTAGCCCTGGAGAGCGCTTTGAAAAATCTTGTGATTAAGGGTACTGAGGATAATGATCTTTCTAAATAGACCCCTAAAGCTGACACCTGCACTTTAAGAGTGCTGACGGCGAGCCCTCTATCTGCCCCTTTTTGCAGAAATTCCAGAACTGAGACTAGGTTTTTTACCTCTCTATGTTCTGCATGACAAAAGGACGCGTAGACCTTCCAAACCTTGCCATAAATGGCCCTGGTTACTCTTTTTCTACTGGAGAGCAAAGTGGAAATTAATCTTTCCGAAAAGCCTTTGCTTCTTAGCAATTGCTCCTCAGATACCAAGCAGTGAGTTTTAGCCTGCTTACATCTGGATGATGCACTGGCCCCTGAGTTAACAAATCTGGTCTCAGCGGGAGGTGCCAACCTGGTTTGACTGCCAACTGTAGGATCAAAGAAAACCAAGCCCTTTTTGGCCAAAACGGGGTGATCAGGATTACTGAAACACCCTCTTTTTGTATTTTCCTCAGCACCAGTGGAATTAGCTGAAAGGGGGGAAAAGCGTACCCCAGTTGAAAATTCCACTGCTGTGCTAAGGCGTCTGTCCCTTGAGAACCGTCGTTTCTCTCGAGGGAAAAAAATTGAGGAAGCTGGGTGTTCCTTCTTGAGGCGAACAGGTCTACCTGCGGAAGGCCCCAGATACTGGAGATTAGAGTGAACACTTCTGTGTTTAGGCTCCACTCTGCTTCCTGCACTGTCTGTCGGCTTAGATAGTCTGCCACCTGGTTCAACGTGCCTTTTAGGTGGACAGCGGATAGAGACAGAAGACTGGTTTCTGCCCAATCCATAATCTCTGCCGATAGAAGATACAAGGACTTGCTCCTTGTGCCTCCCTGATTGTTTAAGTAGGCTACTGTAGTGGCGTTGTCTGACAGTATCCGGACATGGCACCCTAGGAGGTATGGGGAGAAGGCAGCTAAAGCTGCAGCGACTGCTTTTAATTCTCTCCAATTTGACGATCTTCTGGATTCGTCCTGAGACCATGTCCCCTGTGCCAAGTCCTGACCCATGTGTGCCCCCCATCCCCACATACTGGCATCTGTTGTGACCACCTTTTCTGTCGGGAAGGACCAAAGAAGGCCTTTCTGTAGAACTTCCTGACCCCTCCACCACCACAGCGAGTGTCTGACCCTGGGAGAAACTCTTACCCTGGTGTCGAGGCTCTCTGACCTGTGATCCCACGTTCCTAAGAGGAACCTCTGGAGGGGCCTGAAATGCCTCCTTGCCCACTGGATGGCAGGCATCGAAGAGGTCAAAGTCCCCAAAACTGACATGATTCTTCTCACCGAAACCAACTGGTTCGTTTGAAGAGCTGAAACCGCCCTCTGAATCCTGACCTTTTTCTCCTCTGGGAGAAAAAAACCTTTGTTCCACTGAGTCTATCTGGAACCCCAGAAAGAGTATCTTCTGGGTTGGATTGAGGTTTGATTTTGGGACGTTCACTAGCCACCCCAGAGCCTCCAAGTGACCGCGAGCCCCGGCCAGATCCTCCTGCAACCTCTCCCTGGAGGGGGCAAAGAAGAGGAGGTCGTCTAGGTACGGGATTACCGCAACCCCCTGAAGACGGAGAGGGGCGAGAGCCTCCGCCATTACCTTCGTAAAGATACGAGGGGCTGACGAAAGGCCGAAGGGAAGGGCCCTGAACTGCAGGTGTACAATCTCTTTGCCCATATTCACTGCGAATCTCAAGAACTTTTGAGACTGCAGAGCTATGGGAATGTGCAGGTAAGCATCTTTTAAGTCTATAGATGGCATGACGCACCCTTTTATCAGCATGTTCCTGACTGAGAAAATTGAATCCATGCTAAATTTTCTGTAATGGACCAATCTGTTCAGGGGTTTTAGGTTGAGGATTAACCTGTAGCTCCCCGATGGCTTTTTTATCAAAAAAATGTGAGAGTAGAACCCCCCTGCCCCGTTCTTCCGGGGATACCGAAACAATGACCCTCTGGTGTCTCAGATCCTTTAACAGGTTCTTCATGGCTAAGGCCTTTGTGACGTCCCTCGATAGGTTTGTCACATAGAATTTTTCTGGCGGGGGTTCCAAAAACTCCATTTTGTAACCCTGGACAGCATGTCTAGAATATATCGATTTTCTGTCATGCTGGCCCAAGGAGGGAGAAAACTCTGTAGTCTTCCCCCTACTGGGAGGCCCAAGTCATTGGGTCTTTCCGGAGGTCGCAGGAGGATGGAAAAGGACATTTCTCTTTCCCTTACCTTTCTGCGACGTCCAGTTCCTCCTTTTCTCCTGGGGTCTGCTACTTTTCTGAGCCCGGGGGGGACGAAAAAACTTTTTTGCTGGTTGCTTTTTCTTTTTGATTGGAAAAGACTTCTTTTTATCCGCTGTCCTATCTAACACAGCGTCCAAGTCAGGGCCAAAAAGTAAATCACCCTGAAACGGGATTCCACAGAGTTTGTTCTTGGAAGCCGCGTCTCCTGGCCAGGTTTTTAACCATAAAGCCCTTCGGGCTGAGTTAGCCAGGGCTGCAGATCTGGCTGTCATTTTAATAGACTCAGCTGAGGCATCAGATATATATGCTACTGCAGTTGAGAGGGTAGAGAAAGATTCCAAAATTTCTTGTTTTGGGGAGCCTGCTGAAATATGGGCCTCAAGTTGGTTTAACCAGAACTCCATATTCCTAGAAACGACCGTAGTCGCCATAGCAGGTTTTAGGTTTCCCATAATGGATTGCCAAGCTCTTTTTAGCTGCAAGTCCAACCTCTTGTCCATGGGGTCTTTTAATAGTCCCATGTCTTCGAATGCTAAGTCAGTCGATCTTGAGACCTGGGAGAAGGCGGCATCAAGTTTTGGATTTTTATTCCAGACTTCTGCCGGATTTTCATCGAAAGGAAAACGCCTTTTTAAGTTTTTAGGGAAAAATGGTTTCCTTTCTGGCTCTGCCCACTCCTTTTTAATAGCCTCAGATATGACTGGGTGCACTGGGAAACTGCGATTCTTAGGTTCGCTGAGTCCTGCGTACATTTTGTCATGCAGGGACAACTCCTTTTTCTCCTCCTCTAACCCTAAGGTAGTACAAATTGCCTTCAACAGGCCATCCACCTGTTCCAAAGACAATTTAAACTTAGAAGGGAATTCCTCACCTTCTTCATCCCCCTCAGATTCTTCTCTAGACTGGGTGGGGGAAAGTCCCTCTTGGGTGAGAGATAACTCATTCTCTACCGACGGGATCACAGGTGAGCCTAGGGAGGATTGTGAGGCAGAGGGTTGACTCAGGGATGGGTTCACTATACTAATACTGTCCCTTACCTGGGCCTTGCTGGTGCTTGTGCCTGTCCCACTCGCTGCTGCCGACTCCATTGATGAGGCGCTGCGATATCTTGTGGCTAAAACGCCGGTTCCGGACTCCAATAGCGCCTGTGCGCCGGACCGGAACCAGCTAAATAAGCACCAGCCCCGTCCCTCCCTTCTCCTCCTGCGATTTCCGGCGGAAATGACGCTGCGCGCCTGCTCCGTAGGCCCCGCCCCCTTCCGGACGCCTGACTTCCGGCGGATGGAGCACAGCATGCCACCCCCAAGATGGCGGCGGCGTTTTCAAACAGCAGCAAGTGGACCGGCATACATTTCAAAAAACAAGCCGGCCATTGCTGCTGTACACCGCCACCCAGGGGCAGAACCCACAGCAGTCTAGCTCCAGTGAGCCCTATGAAGGAGGAGAAGGAGCCCAGCCACCAGCATCGTAGCATCGCTGTGGAAAGGGAGGGACAGCTCCCCTGAGGTAAGAAAAAAAAGGTGGAGTAGGATCCTAGGCCCTCAGGATAGCACCCAAGAGCCCTGTCTCCCACGAAGTGTTCCCTCCGGAGGAAACACAAAAACTGACCATATGTGGGAAGGAGCCTCCTTTTAAAGTTTGGTGGAAGAGGTGTTTCCTGTGGACAAAAGGGAGGAGTCACTCTCTCAGGTGCTGTCCTGAAAGACGATTAGGGAAATTATTTTCTTTCTCAGGCCTTATGACATTTCTCTTCCATGTGGTGCCATTGCTGACAGCTTGAAAGGGGAAGGGGTTTCTTTGTTAAAGAGGAAGTAAAAAAACGGAACCTGCAAGGCAAAGGCATAATGAGCTAGTATGCATAGCATACTAGCTCATTATGAATGACTTGCCTGAGAACGAAGCCCCCGAAGCGGTCCTCATCCACGATCTTCTCCGTCGCCATCATTCCCGGAGTGACTTCCGGGTCTCGCCGATCCAGCGCTGTCATTCGCTGGAGCGGTGATGACGTCACTCCCACGCATGCGCACGAAGGCGGCATATCGCCATGATCTCGGCATGCGCAGGGCGCCTGCGCGCCGCTGTCTACGGCGCATGCGCCGTACACAGCGGTGCCTGTTTTTTTTTCTAAATATCTCCTAAACCATTTAGATAAGATAAAATAAAATACATGAAATGTTCACGGACTGTCCCAGAAAAATTAATATAAAAAATCCCAGAATAAAGTGCATGTGCAGAAAACTAATGTAACTTCAAGTGGAGTGATGACATTAATCCAGTGACAGATCTCAGTGATGGTGATCCCTTCACCTAAAGTAAGGGTGGCCTCTCACCTCCCTGCTTCGACCTACAATAGGTCACAAAGCAGTATGCTGCTGATTAAAACTCTGGTCTCCAACTGTCAGGATCTCATCTCCAACTGGGGGAACCTCACCAAATTCAAGCAGTATCCAGCATACATATAGAAAGTATAGAGGGACAATCTAGTGCTCTCTGTTTGTAAAGTAAATTTATTTGCACAAACAACAATAGGAAATGCACTCACATTCTGAAGCACTCAGTCCCGAGTGCTGGCGCTGTATGTGTTTACAAATCGAATCCAAGATGGCCGCGGGTGACGTCACTCGTGCTCCCTGACCCTCGTACGCGTTACGTCCAGGCGAGACCTGCACCAACCAGGGGGAGAGGGCAACAGAGAGGTAGGGGGAACCATCAAAATAAGGGTCCTCCCATACCCACTCATCAGTATGCCCCTCTCCAAGATCATTGGGAAAGCCAACCAACTAATCATTTTTTAGGACAGGAGAGGACCCCCTGGAGGGGTCCTCCACCGCAAACGCCCACCTGGGTGGGGGATTGGAGGGAACAACCGTACCCACAAGGACAACAAGGAAATATCCAGTCGAGCATAAAAAGAAAAAACATAGAAAATTTTATATGAATTTTTCTGGGACAGTCCGTGAACATTTCATGTATTTTATTTTATCTTATCAAATTATTTAGAAATTTTTGCGCTGCACTACTGCATTTTATCTGTTCCTATGAGGTGTTTTTTGAATTTACCTCGAGTGTCAGCAGGCATTTTAGACTTATTTTAGTGGTTTTATTTTATGACTGCGCTGAGTACCTTTCTTTTATACATGTTTGGAGGAAGAAAAAAAAAAAAGAAGAAGTTGACTATGACCCCAAGAACACCATCCCTACAGTCAAGCACAGAGGTGGAAATGTTACGCTTTGGCGATGTTTCTCTGCTAAAAAGGTACAGGACAACTTTGCCAGATTGATGGGGCAATAGATGGGGCCATGTATTGTAAAATCTTGGATGAGAACCTTCTTCCTTCAGCCAGAACCGCCAAGGCAACAAAGGAGTGGCTCAAGAAGAAGCACATTAAGGTCATGGAGTGGCCTAGCCAGGCTCCAGACCTTAATCCTATAGAAAATTTATGGGAGGGACCTGAAACTTCAAGTTGCCAAGAAACCTTAAGGACTTAGAGAAAAGATCTGTAAAGAATGGACCAAAATCCCTCCGAGATGTGTGTAAACCTGGTAACCAACTACAAGAAATGCCTTACCTTACAAGCAATTCCTGTACTGACCCCATCTTTTTAACTCCTCCTCCTAGAACCTTTGTGACACTGCAGGGCCTAGTCACAGGGAATAGCGAACACATGTTACATAATTCAAGAAAGTAAAAATGTGTGGGAAGCCTCACAAAGTTTACAAACTGTAGGATTGTGCAGATTAATAGGAGTTATAGTTTAAATACAATGCAAAAACAGTTGTAAATATTGTGATCTTTAAATTTTGACCATAGTTTTCCTTCAACACTGGCAATAATGATGAAGAGGTAGATAACTGCCCACACGACTCTCTCCCATGACTCAAATAAACCCCGGTTTTCTTTTTAAAAAGGGTAAAAAGAAAATGTTTATACTGGACAGAGAAGCAATGACACGATTCTCAATTTCTAACCTCTACAGGCTTCTAGATAAGAACATTTATCTAAGCCTTACGCATCCCATAGATGAAACTGACCCGATTCCCCCATTCACACACGTGAATGGGGGAATCCTCCCCACTAAGTTATTGTATTCTGATAGCATAGAGACTTCCCCACTGTCAGAATACATGGATCAGTGTTGCAGGCTATAGCCTGCAGCGCTAATCAAGCAAGGAAAAACCAACAGCCATACAGAAGTCAAAACAGCAGAACAACTTCTATGCAGCCTCCCTGTCTAAACCGGCCAAATTTCAATCCATATATGGCTGGCAGAGAAAAGTCACCATACTTACGGTTTAAACTCATGCTGGTCTGTTATTGATGACTAAACTTGTAAGCAAATTGAAGGGGTTGCAATTTTTATTTTTGGTTCATGGTAAATATAAAAATGCAGCTTTAATCTGAGTAAAGCCTCCGATTCATCTTTATTAACTGCCTGGATTACCGAATACCATAGGTTTCCACAAACAAGACAGATCTACATAAATACATTCAAACAAATTATAACATTTTCAAACTGACAGCTCTTCCAAAACAATCAGGAAAATTGCCCATTCAAACCACTTTTGGCACCAATTACTGCATGTACAAGCATTTGTGTTGAGTCAGTATACATTCAAATAACTAGACTGATTTTGTCAGTACATACCATACATATTTAGGTTTTCTAGTGTAAACATCAGCTTTTCTTCTGGGAACATCTTTCAAAACAAATACCATTGAAACAATTCCACTCTATTATATAGGACTTTAAAATAGACCACCTCTGAGCAAATTAACAGTAACAAACTAGGAGGGGCGTGGCCTGGTATGGTGTGAGGAGCTTACCTCGGGAGCTCTACTTGAGAACTATCTGTTTCCTTATATCCTGTGGCTATCCTTAACTATCCTTAACTTTTCTGCCCACCTTGCACTGCCTGGATCTTCCTCCGCCTTACTACCCCATGTCTCCACTGAAAAAAATTACTGACACTATTGCAAAGCTGGATAAATACTGGCTCAAGGAGAATGAGACCCCGGGGGAAAATGGCGCCGCCACGTCCTCCTCCACAGACTCGGCAGCAGCTGATACAGCTAAAGTACTGGAGGCGATAACGGACTGCAAGAGCACACTGACAAGTAAGATCAAGGAGGTGAAGATTGGCATTTCCTTGATTCGGCAGGACCTGCAGAAGCTAAGGGAACGTGTTACAGAGACGGAGGCCCGCATCAGCCATGTGGAGGACGACCTGCCGCCATTGCAGGCAACTACTGAGCGGCTCCAGCACCAACTGAATGCAGTGCAATCCAAACAGGACTACAGAATAGGCTCCTTTGTGTAACCTTAGATTTGTTGGGCTGCCTGAGGGTGTGGAAGGCTCAGATCCTCAGGTCGTTCGAGAATTTGCTAATGTCCACTTTTGGCAGGCCTGCATTCTCTGCATCCTTTGTGGTAGAGAGGGCTCCTCGATTGGCAGCCAGACAACCACCGCAAGGCGCACCTCCGCGTACCTTCATCGCAAAATTTCTTAATTATAGAGACCGGGATACCATCATCGCGTGTTCCCGGATTTCTCTGCGGAGGTCCAGGAAAAGAGGGCACACGTTACAGAGGCCAAAAGACACAGATTTGGCACATCTCCTACGCTATGTTGTTCCCAGCTAGACTGTGGGTTGTGGGAGAATATTAGGACTACTTTGACACTCCGGATACGTTTTTTGCCTGGCTGGAGGATCGGGATGCATCCGACCAGGTCCACGCGCGATTGACAAACTCCAATTCAGATCATTTGTCATCATCGATCTCAGGGATGTGAGCAAGGAGAATGTGCTGGATGGGTGAACCACTTTACCCACACATTACTAACCGCAAAAAGTATTATGTGTCATGATTCTAGCCCACTCTCCCCTCACTAACTCTGACTCACCCCCTGCCTACTGCTTTTTTATGTGCATAATTTTCCCCGTGGTCACATACCCTCTCAGATTTCATTCTCCCTCCCCCTTCTATATGATATCAGTGGTGGAAAAGACAACTGTATGGATGGTATTTCCCCTGTTTTTTTTTTTCTTTTCTTTTCTCAGCCATAGCATTTGGACTATCTCAAGTTGCTCCCTGCTCTGATGGGTGCACTCATCTTCATCCTGATATACCCCTCCTGACCATTGTTTTCTACACCCTACACCAGGGATCATGCTCCTTGTACTGCTGTACGTTCTTCATCGAATGTTTGTCCCCCTAGATGTGGGAGCCCTACAAGCTCCTTTTATTTGTTTTTTTAATTGGACTATTTTTGAAGTAACTCAAGTATTGTTCCCCTGGCCTGTCTGGGTACACCTGTTAGCTACTGAGAACTGCTCCAGTCGGGTTTTGCCCAGCCAGGCCAGTGTATGCGTTTAAGTATGCTTATAGTTTTGTTTTTGGTTAAATTGTAATGCAATTTCAGGATAGGTTGAAGAAGAGTATGTGTGTATGTATGTATGTATGTGTGTATGTGTGTATGTGTGTATGTATGTATGTATGTATGTATGTATGTGTGTATGTGTGTATGTGTGTATGTATGTATGTACGTACGTACATACATAGTACATGCAAGCATTTCTCAGGCTCCCAATATGATTGTAAAATCTCCTTATTACAACTCAGGTATGTGTATTCTGTTACTACTAGTCAAGACCACTTACATAATGCCTCCCGCCTGAGTAGTGGTCATATGGTCCTATTTTGCTACCTGCCGCTGTGGATCGGGTTAGGTGCCAATAACCAATGTTTATTACCATGGCTACTATAAAATGTCTAACGTGGAGTGTCCATGGCTTCCAGGCCAAACCTAAGCAGAACGCTGCCCTCTCTTACCCTAAAGCACAGCATACAGATATCTCAGTGTTGGTGGAGATCCACCTTACGGGCCAACTGCAGTTGTCCCTTAAAAAGCCCTGGGTATGGTGGATATACAAGGCCCCTTATAATGCAAATTCCAGGGGTGTTGCAATACGGATTGCTTAAACTGCTCAGTTCTCCCTTTTGACACTGCAATCTGATCAACAAGGCAGGTTCCCATTTCTACACGCTATGTTGAATGGGCTAGAAATGTTACTGTTGGCTTACTATGTACCACCTCCATTTCAATTTAATATCCTAACAGAGGGATTAGCGTTTATGTCACAATTCCCCACTGTACCGGCTATATGGCTAGGGGACGTCAATACTGTAGTTGACCCCAGTCTGGATAGGCTTGCCTCTGTGCCACCAACCACTCCCACACCTTCTCACACGAGATTTGGGAAACTCCTGAGTGAATTAACACTGGTCGATACCTGAAGACATGGACATCCAGATGACAGAACCTTCTCCTGCTTTTCAGCAATGCATAATACTATGTCCTGTATAGATTTAATTCTTCTATCCAAATCCCTGCTACCAAACCTGAGCAACGCATGCTTTAGCCCACGCACATTATCTGACCACACGCCTATTGGATAGTACTTAAAATGCGTTCCCCCCCCTCCCCTTCATATATGTGGAGACTCAACTCCTTTTGGTTAACATTTCTGGATCTGGAGGGAGTACAGGATGAATGGGAATTTTTTTTCTGAGTCAATCGCAACTCTGCTCCATTCGAAACAGTATGGGATTTGTTTAAGTCCCATGCTTGGATGCTCCTTTCCCAGTGAATCTCTGGATAGATACAGGAAGTCCTCTGTGCAGGTAGCCCAACAAGCAGAAGAAAGAATGGTAGAAGTGGAGCAATCCTTTACAACGAACCCCTCGCCGGTCACGGCGGATCAGGTTAAACTTCAGGCCCGTATAGTGAAAAGCCTCCACTTTGAAAGAGCAGAAAGGAAAATATTCTACAATAGGCAGAGGGTATACGAGTGTGGGGAGCGTGCAGGGCATCTGCTAGCCTATTTGGCACACTTGCAGCATAAACAGCCCGCAGTGGTCTCGCTGCGCAATGCCACTGTTCAACCCATTCGTGATCCAGATCTAGTGGCCGGATAGTTTTGCTCCTTCTTCGCATCCCTATACTCGTCTACCACTAACTATTCCCTGACTGACCTGACTGATTTCCTCTCTACCATTGCGTTTCCTACGTTAACTTCCTCGCAGGTTGAGATGTTGGAGGCTCCCATCTCCACTGATGACATCCAAGAGGCGATGTCCCATCTTGCCCCTTCCAAGGCCCCTTGCTCAGACGGCCTCCCCCTTGAATTTTTACACGAGTTTTAGTGAGACTTTGGTTTCAAAACTACATGAGCCATTTTCACACATCTTTAAATCCGCCTCCTTACCCAAATCCATGGGTGAAGCCTTAATTGTACTAATTGAACTCCCCGAATCACACCGCCCAATTTTCCCTCATTCAGCTTGATATTAAGCTGGAAGAAGTTCCTGTTTAATATGGAGGTTACAGTATTGACAGGTTTTTTTACCCTCCAAAACATTGTTTATGGGACTATCAGACATCATTTTGTTGTGGAAATTTTATGAAGATGTATTTTAATATGCATTATCAAAGTGTCTCCCAGTGTTCATTCTCCCGCAACCCACTCCAAAGAGCTGACTGGGACAGACTGACGCCGGTTGAGATCCGTTAGGTAGTGGAAAACTTCCTGGTATTGGAGAGAGGTGTTTGCAGAGTGGGCCCCTGTGCATTGCACAGACGATCGTCTGAGGGGATATGTTCGCTCTGCAAGGACATGATCGGTAATAGGCGGATGTACACTCTGGTCTCTGCTGCGTCTGATCAGCACATGTCGAGATTCGCAGCGTGCACCTGCAGATAGCCTCCCATCCACAAGGAACGGTAGTATAAGGATTCCTATCAGCGGAATTGTAGTGCATATGTAATTGTTCACATGGTCATGTCTGTTTACTTGGGGATATATGGGAAATGGAATGATAGACAAGGTATATCATTAGACGGAATGTGTGCTTAGGAGCACAGGCGATATGGTGTGCGCATAGCGTACAGACAAATTTCCCAGACAATTTCAATTTAACAAGATGCTAGGTGTGTCATATAAATGCAAACATTGGACTTTGACATATGTCTGGTTAGACATTTTTATTTTATTTTTCGAATCTGTACAAAATTTGCAATATAATTGCTATTATAAGCATACACTCTTCTCAAATGAAGAGGTTTGTAAAAAAAAAAAAAAAGAAAAAAAAAAAAAAAAGTAACAAAGTAGGTATACAAAAATGTAATGAGAGACAGACCATTTACACATTTAGTATGGTATATACGACTGATTCAGCATATGTATGGAGAGATCCACCGCTCCAGGATGATCCACCCAAACTCAATCCCACAGCTGTTCCTATGGTTAGAGAACCCAGGTGCAGGCACGGCACAAGCTGATGAAGATGCAAATTAAGGACTCTGAACAGCCGCAGTCCAAGAAAAATTCAAAAGCCTTTATTGGTAAAATATGGAATCGCACAAAAATAGGTCACAGCAAAGCAAGAAAATAGCTAATGCATTTCACACTACCAAAAGTGCTTACTCAAGTGCCTATTTTTGTGCAATTCCATATTTTACCAATAAAGGCGTTTGAATATTTCTTGGAGTGCGGCCGTTCAGAGTCCTTAATTTGCATCTGATTCAGCATATTTACTTTCCATATCACAAGCTTTTCAACAATATCACAATTTTAGCACTATTTACACTTCACTGCAAACATTGCACTTCGCACGTTCCCATGCTTCCTGAGGACTATGGTGAAATAAACAATGCATATGGCTAAATATATCACTGCTTATTTCCCTTGGTCCCGAGGAACCATGGGAACATGCAAAATGCATTGATCAATATTTTGAAGCGTGAATAGTGCCAATAGTGTCATACTGTTGAAAAACTTGGCGAGTACTGCTAAATACTTATCTCAATCAATTTATTAAAAATAATGGAAGGGGCAACTCACCATGTATTTGAAAGTCCTCATAAAAGCATTTCTTGTTTAGCTGAAATTCTGAGCTTTCTGTATAGCTGTATAGTTCTTTAACAGAGGAACAAGAAAAAATATATTACATGTTATTTTTTTTTAAAATGGTTTTAAAATTACAACTATGTTGTTTAGCCAATAAATACAAATGGAAGACAATGCTTTTTTAGCAAAAAAAAAAAAATGACTTAAACCCTCATATTGTACATTAATAAATTGCCAATATACTCACTGGTGGCATTTTTGTGCTAGTGTAAGCAAAGTTTTCTTTGACAGTTTAAATTGAGTGCTCATAACCTGGTGTCATTTTTTAGAGTTCGGTCGATTGGCTATCTTGTAAAAGTGATCCGACCAGCTCTACACTTTTACCCCTGATCTCTTACGAAACAGTACCTGTCACTACCCAAGCCATCACAAAGGGATGTTGTTTATCCCTTGTGGTAGCAAAAAAAGTTGAAAGAAAAAAAAAAAAAAAAAAAAGAAGGTGTAAAAATAAAAAATGTACAGTAAAATGAAAAAAAAAAACCCTGACATTTTTGTAAATATTTTATTATTTTTATTTTATTATATCTTTTCATGTGACAACACTGAAGAAATTACACTTTGCTGCAATGTAATGTAGTGAGTGTACAGCTTGTATAACAGTGTAAATGTGCTGTCCCCTCAAAACAACTCACACAGCCATTAATGTCTAAACCGCTGGCAACAAGAGTACAGCCCCAAGTGAAAAATGTTCAAATTGGGCCCAAAGTGTCAATATTTTGTGTGACCACCATTATTTTCCAGCACTGCCTTAACCCACTTGGGCATGGAGTTCACCAGAGCTTCACAGGTTGCCACTGGAGTCCTCTTCCACTACTCCATGACGACATTATGGAGCTGGTGGATGTTCGAGACCTTGCGCTCCTCCACCTACCGTTTCAGGATGCCCCACAGATGCTCAGAAGGTATTAGGTTTGGAGACATGCTTGGCCAGTCCACCTTTACCCACAGCTTCTTTAGCAAGGCAGTGGTTATCCTGGAGGTGTGTTTGGGATCATTATGCTGAAATACTGCCCTGCAGCCCAGTCTCCGAAGGGAGGGGACCATGCTCTACTTCAGTATGTCACAGTACATGTTGGCATTCATGGTTCCCTCCGTGAACTATAGCTCCCCAGTGCCGGCAGCGCTCATGCAGCCCCAGACCACGACACTCCCACCACCATCCTTGACTGTAGGCAAGACAGATATGTCTTTGTACTCCTCACCTGGTTGCCGCCACACGCTTGACACCATCTGAACCAAATTAGTTTCGCTTTCTTTGTCTCATCAGACCACAGGACATGGTTTCAGTAATCCATGTCCTTAGTCTACTTGTCTTCAAACTGTGTGGGCTTTCATCTTTAGAAGAGGCTTCCTTCTGGGACGACAGCAATGCAGACCAAATTTGATGCAGTGTGCGGCGTATGGTTTGAGCACTGACAGGCTAACCCCCCCCCCCCCCTTTAACCTCTGCAGCAATACTGGCAGCACTCATACGTATATTTCCCAAAGACAACCTCTGGCTATGACGCAGAGCACGTGCACTCAACTTCTTTGGTTGACCATGGCGGGGCCTGTTCTGAGAGGAACCTGTCCTGTTAAACCGCTGTATGGTCTTGGCCACTGTGCTACGGCTCAGTTTCAGGGTCTTGGCAATCTTCTTATAGCCTAGGCCATCTTTATGTAAAGCAACAATTCTTTTTCTCAGCTCCTCAGAGTTCTTTGCCACGAGGTGCCATGTTGATCTTCCAGTGACAGTTATGAGAGAGAGAGCGATACCAAATTTAACACACCTGCTCCCCATTCACACCTGAGACCTTGTAACAGTAACGAGTCACATGACACCTGGGAGGGAAAATGGCTAAGTGGGTCCAATTTGGACATTTTCACCTAGGGGTGTACTCACTTTTGTTGCCATCGGTTTAGACATTGACTGTGTTGAGTTATTTTGATGGGACAGCAAATTTACACTATTATGCACGTAGGGGTGCACCGAATGCATTTTTTGGTGTCGAAAACTGATAACGAAAATAAAAAATACACTAGGCCGAAAACCGAAACAGCACCGATACCAAAAATGGCTTTTTTATTTAAATATATTAAACAAAAAAAATATTTGATATATAAAATTGTGTTATATTCGTTATACAATTCATATTCAACTTAATTTTATGAATAAAAATAAGTCTAATGCCCCGCACACACGGTTGGAGTTGTTTTTTCTCCGATGGAAAAAGTCTGATTGGATTATGTTGTCGGAAAATCTGATCGTGTGTGGGCTCTAGCGGACTTTTTCCGACGGAAAAAATTTGAGAGCAGGATCTAAAATTTCCCGACAACAAAATCCGATCTGACTTTTTCCGATCGTGTGTAGAATTCTGACGCACAAAGTGCCACGCGTGCTCAGAAGAAATTTGCAGACAAAAGCTATTGGCTACTGGCCTCTATGTAGTCCCGTCCTACGTTTTGTACGTCACCTCGTTCAGAACGATTGGATTTTCCGACAACTTTGTCCGACCGTGTGAATGCAACACAAGTTTCGGACAAATTTTTGTGGTCGGAATGTCCGACCGTGTGTACAAGGCATAAGTAGTAAGAAGACTTTTTTATTTTATTACTTTTCAACTTAAATCAGAACTAGTAATTTAGTTCTCTCTCCCTAAGGTGTCAGCGGCTGCATGTGCAATAAAAGTGTACGTATGTAGCTGCGGGTTACATACATAGTCATACAGTAGACTGCACTGTGTTCCAGCCCCCGGGTATGAGCGGAGACTTCCTGGAACACAGACTAGTCTACAGCAGCAGTGCTCAGCCAATCACAGCAAGCAATGTAGACTAGTCTGTTTCTGGAAGTCTCCGCCCATACCCGGAACACAGTGCGGTATAGTGTAAAGTACTGGAGTATGTGGACAGCCACAGATACAGACCATACAGTTTTGCACATGCAGTGGGCTGACAGCTTAGGGAGAGACAATGACATAGCTTGGCCCAACAACAAACACACAAACAATGTATAAAGAACAAGTGCCAACTAACCATAACAAATATGGCAGAAGGCAGTTATTCTGCTTCACAGTTTCTGTAAATATAACATAGTATAACTATGCTATAATAAAAATGTTATTTATTTTCAAACTTGAGAACTAGTAATTGATTTTTTTCCCCTAAGTTCACTCCCTAAGGTGTCAGCAGCTGCATGTGCGATATAATAGTGTATGAATGTAGCTGTCGGTTACATACATAGTCATACAGTAAACGGCACTGTGTTCCGGCCCCCGGGTATGAGCGGAGACTTCCTGGAACACAGACTAGTCTACAGCAGCTCAGCCAAACACAGCAAGCAATTTCGTGATCTATGAGCGCCTCACTTTTTTATATTTATTTTTTATTCACTTAACACAGAACACTGTTGTGCAGGCTGCTTCTTTTTTTTTTTTAAAAAAACGTTTATTGCCAAATGTATAAAAATTAAACAGTTTTACATTATATCGTAGGAAACATATATTGTCACATTATTTACATCTCAAAGTTACAGTGATAATGGTCGTACATTTCCAAAAGGAATCAGTCATACATTCAGCGATTTTTTTTAAGTGCAAAAACTGAGAAAAAAACATATATAACCCTAAATAAACTAAACTATAGGAAATCAAATCCTACATAAGGTGTAGTAACATATTTGGGTCAGGGCCCCCAGTGCACTGCAACAGACGTTGATCCCAACGTGCAGATCCAAAATTATTCAGGTCATTTAGTAATGTTCCAAGCCCACTGGGGCCAATTTCCGAGGAATATTTCCCTTAACTTTAACCCATTTGTTTGTGCTGTGTGCTGCCATTTCACTCCCCTCCAGATCTCCCCATAAATGTCTGTCCATCCTTGCAGACAGTAGTATTTATTGTGAATCGGTCTGAGCCGTTTGTTGCTGCAACCCATTTACCCCATATTTTATGAAACTTCTTTGGACAACCTCTAGCTTCATACGTCATTTTGTATAGGGCAACATTGTTATTCACTAGTCCCTTTCAGGCATTCAGAGTAAGACATTCCCTCCTAATCCAGTTGAGAACAATCAATTTCCTTACATAAAAGAACAGTAATTTCAGTAGTATTCTAGTGTTATTATTCATGACTTCATCCTCTATAATTCCCAGCAGACCCAGAAGGGGGCTGCAGATATTGGGGAGATCCAAGGTATCTGCTATGAATTGGGTCACTTGGGACCACAGAGGCCTGATTCTGTTACATTCCCACACCACGTGTATACCCACACCTGTCTGCTATCTGACACTTGTGGCAGGTGGGACTGTCCCTTCTGCCCATTTTGTACAGTCGGAGGGGAGTATAATATGATTGGTGAAGATATCTGAGTTGTATCATCTTGTCCCTAGCGGAAACTAATGGTAAGTAGCTATTTAGTACCTCTCCCCATTGCTCATCTGTAATCTCAGGTACAATCTCTACCCATCTGTCCTTAAGTTTTTTTTCCTTTGGGGTTGGCTTTTCAGCAAGAGTATTATAGTATGTAGATACCAGCTTTGTATGTTCTGGTTGAGCGAGGAGCTTTTCCACCTTAGAATTTGTTAATGCCACTGGGCCTGTGCGGCATGTCTCAATCTATTAAATTGGTATTCCCATGTATCAGGGACATCAAGATCCCTTTTTAGTTGCGTAAAGAATTTAAAATTCCCCTTTGTCATCATACAGTTGATGCAGATATGTGAGCCCAAATTTAGCCCATACTCCCGAAGGCAAGGGTTATACCCCAGTGGCGCATTGGGTGATTGCTGTAGAGGATCATCAACAAGGTGTTTTATACATATACCCAGGACTCTTTTTGCGGATTTAAGCATCTCTTTCCCTCTATCTGCAGGGGTCACTCCCCTGAAGAAAAAGTTAAACAGAGCTTCATAGGAAGTAACTACAGCGGCTTTGATATCCACCGCCGCATTGTTCAGCTGTGGGAACATTCGCCAGTGGATATGTACGAGCTGCGAGGCCAGGTAGTATAGGCAGAGGTCTGGAACCGCCAGACCACCCCTCACAGGCAGTTGAAGAAGCTCTAGAGAAATTCTGACGGACCCCCCCCCCCCCCCCACCCCACAGGAATGACGTCAACAGTGAGTTAATATGTTTAAAAAAGTCTTTTTTGGGATATACGTCAGAGCATTAGATAAAATGTAAAGGAACTTGGGGAGAAAAATCATTTTAAATAAATTGGCTCTTCCAAATAATGTGAGTGGTAGGTCTTTCCATTTCAGTATCCTATCTTGGAATGTTGCTATTACTGGCACTAGATTTAGGTCCGCAAACAAAGTCGTCGGTAGGCGAACTGTGATCCCCAGGTATTTAAATTATGAGGCAATGGTCAGCGGACAACTTTCCGGTAGAGATATATCCGGCTGGGGGTCTAGAGGAAAGAGAGCTGACTTAGTCCAGTTGATGCGGAAACCGGAATAGTCACCGAATTCCAAAATCAAAGAGACGGCTGTGAACAAGGATTCATCAGGGTCCCCTAGGTATAAAACCATATCATCAGCATATAGTGAGACTCGTTCCTCCAGCTCCCCAGCTACAAACCCCCTAATGGAGTTATGAGATCTTAGTTTGGCTGCTAGAGGCTCTATAGCTAGTGCAAACAGGAGGGGGGATAGAGGACATCCTTGCCTCGTTCCCCTATGTATTTGGAAAGGTTCGGATATAAGGCCATTCACTCTAACGCTCGCTTTAGGGTCCTTGTAGAGCAGTTGCACCCAGGAGATAAAGCGCTGTCCAAATCCCATTTTTCCCAAGGTGAAAAATAGATAGTCCCATTCGACTGAATCAAATGCTTTTTTTGTGTCTAAAGATGCTATGACCCTCTTGCCCATATTGGAGTGTTTGGTTTGTAGATTTACATATAGTCTACGGAGGTTCATTTGTGTACACCTGCCAGGAATAAAACCGGTCTGATCCGAGTTAACTAGATTGAGAACCACAGATAGCAACCTACTGGCCAGAATTTTGGCCAGTATCTTGACATCTGAGTTTATCAGAGAGATTGGCCTGTACGATTCGCATTCCCGCGGATCCTTCCCAGGTTTGGGAATAACCACAATCAATGCTTCCCTCATAGATTCAGGGAGGACTCCTTCTCTCTCCGCTGCAGTAAAAACCTTTTGGAGGTGCGGGGCCAATTGTCCCTTGTATAGTTGATACCATTCCGCCGGGAACCCGTCAAGACCTGGGGACTTCCCCGCTTTGAAAGAGGAGATAGCCGCCAGGATCTCTTCCTACGTAATGGATTGGTCCAGAGCCTCTCTGTCTTCTAGGGACAGGGAGGGCAGTGGAATGGAGCTCAGATAGTCATCTAATTCCCCATTAGTACGTTGTGTTTGCGTCTGGTAGAGGGTGCTGTAAAAGTCTACGAATGTGTTCAGGGTTGTCGGTTAGTCACTTACAATCGTTCCGTTAGAACCTTTCAGTTGAAGGATGGAGGTCGGTGTGTAAAGTGGCTTGGCCAAAAAAGCCAGTAAACGTCCACTTTTGTCACCAAACTCAAAAAATGATCTAGATTGTTGCAGTTGCTTCTTAGCATTGCGTTCAGTCAGGAGTAACTTATATTGTCTGGTCTTATCTTGCCATGCCTGGTAGGTACTAGGTAATGGGTCCTGGATATAGTCTCTTTCTGCCTCTATGCTCTGGGTTTCTGCTGCTTTTAGTTCAAAGTTCAAGGCCTTGGTAAAGTTCCTAGTCTCATCTGTGAATCTACCCCTCATAGTGGCCTTAAATGCATCCCATTGGTTAGCAATTCGGGTTACCGCTCCATTCTCTCTCCAGTAATGGTCAATCTCTAGTTTACATTGTATAGTCACAGTCTTCCTGAAGCCATTGGACATTCATACGCCACTGTCTTCTGCCTCTCGGCGCATTTAAATCCAATGTGACCTCAAGGGGGGAGTGGTCTGAAATAGCCCTCGGGAGGTATCGGACACCCGCAATGAGTGGGAGACCATCTAGGGTAGATAGCAGGTGGTCTATTCTTGAGTGTTTTGTGGGTCTCTGAGTGACATGAATATTCCCTCAGACTAGGATGCCTCTGCCTCCAGACATACGTGAGGGCATAACTCTCTAACCAGGGGGAGAGAACATAATGAGAATGAGGGGTACAGCCATGTCTATCCAGGTTCCCATGTGTGACCGCGTTAAAATCTCCCAGGAGTAGTATCGGGCCTTGTGCAAATATAATCGCTTCTTTCAGGATGCTATCAAGTAGCTGCAGAGAGGATGGAGGCGGCACATAAACGCACACCAATGTCAGGAGGATTTCAAACATTTGGCAAACCAATATCACATATCTACCATTCGGATCTAACTTGACCTGTATAATATGAGCTGCAGCTTTTTTTGTCACAAGGATAGCCACTCCTCGTGAGTAAGTGGAGTAGTCAGCGTGCAGTACCCGCATTACATTGGCCTTCTTAAGGGCCATCACCCTAGACCCCTGCAGATGGGTTTCCTGCAGGAGTATAATGTGAGGTTTGTACCTTTTTAAAAATTCACAGATCAGAGACCTCTTGATTTTAGAGTTCATGCCCCTTACATTCCATGATATAAGCTTTATCTTACCCGCCATGATATACAGACCAAGATAGTATCAGGAGCTCTAAGATTGCATTCTGTCCAGGAAGCATCAGGTACACTTCCAGATCTGTGGAGAGCGAAACAGAGAAAACACCGGCAGCACACAGCACAAAGTTAATCACCTCATTAACCTCCACTTCCCCTCCCTGCCCACACCTTTGTGTGCCTGAATCCCATAACTGAACAATTGCTTTAAATGACCTCGGGGGGGGGGGGGGTCACAGGTCTCTGCTACTCATGTGAGCACTGCTGGATGTAGGTAAAAAAAAAAAACCCTTACAAGAGTCACTCAGCTTTGCATATAGTAGGTGCCAAAAAATTATTTGCTTTGCAAACAGGGAAAAAAAAAAAAAAAAAAAAAGGGAGAGAATGAGAAAAGAAATTTAAAAAAAGTGCAAAAAAAAAAAAAAAAAACAGGAGAGAAAAAAAATAAGTTACAAACCCAGGGTAGATTTTGCCATCTTCCTGTATCCTGTATACTCAGATAAGTATTCGGTATGGCAGAAAGGAGAAGGAAATACGGTGAGACATCTTGTTCAGGTGTTGTAGTGTCTGCAGGAACTCACGAGGATCGTAAACACGCAGTTATAAAAGTGCACATCTTTATTCTGCATCTGTCTTCTCTTGTGATGGTAGCAATGGTTTCATCTCCCAGCAGCCGGGCTATGGCGCCCTCTGGTGTCCAGCCAGCATGACGCTTCCACAGGTAAGTTGAAAAAGTAAGCTTTACCATTATCAACAACTCTCAACTTTGCAGGGTATAACATACTGTAAGGCATCTGCAGGTCTGAGTCGTTTTTTAACATGGACAAAACTGGCTCTCTGCTTCTGGGTAGCCGCTGAAAAGTCAGGGTATATAGAGATGCGATTCCCATTTTACTTTAACTCACCCTCTGTCTGGGCAGCACGGAGTATATTCTCCCGGTCTCTAAAATTAAGGATTTTTGCAATCATTGGGCGAGGGTGGGCTCCTGGTGGAGGTGGTTTGGATGGGATTCTGTGGGCCCTCTCTATTGCAAACAAATGTGAGAATGTGGTACCGGGTAAAGTGTCTTGTAGCCAGAGTTCTAAGAAGTCTTCAGGCTGCTTACCCTCACTTTTCTCTGGAAAACCTACAAAACGGAGGTTGTTCCTTCTTTGTCTGTCTTCCATGTCTCCGAGCTTCTCAGTGTGGGCTCCAATCTCTGTGTAGGCCCTGCACTTTATTTTCCATAGGCCGCACCACATCCTCCAAGTCACTGACCCTCTGTTCAGCTTCTGAGGCCCGTTCCCTGATAGTTTGCATGTCCTGTTTAATAAAGGACATTTCGGCCCTCATGCCATCAATGTGCTCTGTCAGGGTGGCTTGGCATGTGTAAATGGCCTCCATGATTTGTGTCAGTGATGGCTCCCCACCGCACTCCGGTTCTGATCCGCCTCACCCACACCTCTAGCAGGGCCTCTGTCCAGGGATAAACCCCTACTCCTACCCTTAGATCTGGGGGGTAGTGGGCCTACCTTCTCTGTGCGAGTTTTTCTCCTGACTCCTCTGTGCGCTGCTCGGGTCTTGATCGTCCGCCTCGTGTCGGGCGCCATCTTGGGATCCCCATGCAAAACGGGATAGACTGTCCACGGCTGAATCCATAGCTGGTGGTCCGTATTTTACCATGCCCCGATCGTCTGGCCAGTCCAGGGGGTGATACCAAGCGGGTGGTGTGCCCAAAATAGTGTCGCAGATACTCAGGATATGTGAAGGATCTTGTGTCTCAGCCGGAGCTCCCGCACAGCGCTGCTCACATGTCCGCCGCTAGCTCCGCCCCCGCAGGCTGCTTCTTATATACACCTTCCTTAGACAGCGCAGTTTGTTATTTTTTTCTTTTCGTTGTCTACAGCAAGCAATGTAGACTAGTCTGTTTCTGGAAGTCTCCGCCCATACCCAGAACAGTGCGGTATAGTGTAAAGTACTGTAGTATGTAGACAGCCACAAATACAGAACATATAGTTTTGCATTTGCACATGCAGCGGGCTGACAGCTTACGGAGAGACATAGTTTGGCCTAACAGCAACAAACTATGTATTTACAGTAGTTCAAAAGCTAGAGTTCTCTCTTAAAATTGAAGAAGTGCGAAAAACTGTAGAAGAACTACAATGAACAAATGGCACAACTAGAGACAATTGGAACATACTAGGTAGTCGTCAGTCATACTATGTTGTATGTTCCAATTGTCCAATAGCACAGTCCAATACCAATTCATTTACTATGTTCAACATGGTAAATGAATTGGTCTGTGCTACAGATTTACAAATCTATTTCAGTAAAAGTGGCAGATTTCTTCGTTTACCCCAGAGCGACGGAGGCACATCTCATGACAATCCTTCTGATGGCAAGTTGTCTCCGGACCACACAGTTTGTTTGAAACCAAGTTTACTACCCCCGGCTTACGCCGGGTGAACGCTAAGTTGCCTTAATGCCGGACTCCAACACCTGGTCCATGTACTGTACTCCAGAGGACCGGGCTCTGGTGCCCTCTTGCACATTGCACCCCCACAGGGGCCTGTTGCCCCTTAAGGTTTTGGGAGAGAGGCCCCCCCTGGATTGGGTGGGGGGGTGGCAGGGTGGGGGATGGGAATTTATGTTATGTTTTCATCATTTATGATTTCTATGAGTCAGTTTACCGAATGCCTTAACTATTTGATATCTCATACAGGAAACGCAGTACAGTTGGTAATGGATGGTGGTGTGGTGGGAGCTCCTGAATCTCTGGCGAAGGTCCCCAACCCTGCGGAGTGGTATGAAAATACTCGATGTCTAATTGTAAAATAGTGTCCTGGAACACCAGGGGTCTGAACTCTAAGATTAAGCGATCGCTGGTGTTCCAGTTCTTGCAAAAGCACTCCCCTCATATCTGTATCCTTCAGGAGACACATCTGGTTGGGGGTAGAACCATGAGCCTGCGCAGGCCCTGGGTGGGGTATGCTTACCATTCTACCTACTCCAACCTGGCGAGAGGCGTTAGTGTCCTAGTGCGCAAATCACTGCCCTTTAAACTGCTGGCACTTGAGGTAGACGCAGGGGGGCGATATATTATCATTCATGCTAGTATCCTGACTTTGACAATAGTATTGGTGGGGCTATATATTCCCCCGCCGGCCTCGACATCCCTGCTGTACAATATAGTAACAAAAATAGCACAGTATGCCACGGATAATGTTCTCCTAATGGGTGACTTTAACATGGTGCCGAACCCCCAGCTAGACAGACCCAGTCACCCAGTCACTGAACACATCTTCGGAGTTGAGGGCATGGGCTGAGACATTTGACTTTACTGATGTCTGGAGGTGGAGACACCCGACGCTGCGGGCCTATACATGCCATTCTGCGTCGTACAAAACCTTTTCTAGAATTGACCTGGTCTACTCTGGGGGGCCTATGGGTGTCTCAGACCATGCCCCGGTGTCACTGACGATTGAACTATCATGTGCCCCCTCAGAGGGTTTATGGCGCCTTTCTAGATTCTGGCTCTCTGACTCAAGGATTGATCTCCCGGGAAAAGCTAAAATAGGTGAATTCTGGAATACGAGGGACGGGAGTGTTTCTCTCCCTGACTCCTGGGACGCCTTTAAAGTATGCATGCAAGGCCATTTCCAAACCTGTATAGGACAGATCCGCAAGGACACAAGTAAGGAATTACACAGGGCTGAGTCCAGGGTAAAGCGCTTGGAATCAGACTATGTCAGAGCCCGTTCACCCCAGGTATACCAACAATACAGTGAAGCCCTGAGAGATGTTAACCTCCTTCGGGCCTCTGCGACGAAGGTACGCCTGCTCTATCAGAGCCAGCGGATCTTTGAGCAGGGCGAACGGGGTGGCAGACTGCTTGCATGGCTGTCTCGGGAGCACTCCTCCCTGGCCTCCATAGCAAGGATACTATCCCTGGAGGGGGAAATTTTGACAGACCCCTCCCAAATTAACGCCCAATTTGCTTCCTACTACCAAGACCTATATAGCTCCAAGGCCCAATATACTGAACAAGAACTACAGGCTTACCTAGACCAGGTTGACCTGCCGTGTCTTACAGACTCGGTCAGAGATAAACTAGATAGTGCCCTGTCACTGACAGAAATCCAGGCAGCGGTCAAATCCTTGCAAAGTGGTTAGACGCTGGGCCCTGATGGGTTCCCGGCGGAATTCTTTAAGCAATACGCAGGGGATTCTCTTCCCATATTTAGGGAAGTATTGGTTAAGGCTTTAGAGCAAGGAAGATTGCACACCTCGATGTCTGAAGCGGTTGTTGTGGTTCTCCCCAAGCCTGGCAAGAACCCTGACCTGTGTTCATCATACAGACCCATATCACTCCTGAATGTGGACTTAAAGGTACTCGCGAAGGTACTAGCGGGTCGGTTGAACACAGTGATCACGGCCCTTGTACACCCGGATCAGTCTGGGTTCATGCCGGGCAGGGGGACTGACATCAATATCCGCAGGTTGCTGACACATATGGATGGGGCTCCGGGGGATGGCCTGGGGGTGGTGGTGTCCCTGGACGCCGAGAAAGCATTTGACTCGGTTGAATGGGGATACCTCTGGGCTGTCCTCCGGAGACTCGGATTTGGGCCAGTATTCATTGAATGGCTGCGCATTATGTATGCCTCCCCTAGCGCCCGTATTAGGACAAACAACTCCCTCTCGCAGGCCTTCCCCCTGGCAAGGGGTACGCGTCAGGGGTGTCAGCTCTCGCCGGGGCTTTTTGCACTGGCTGTGGAGCCCCTGGCTTCTAAAATACGCGCTGCACACACGGTGAGGGGAATACAGGTGGGAGTGTTGGAGGAGAAGATATCCTTATATGCAGATGACACCATCCTGTATTTGAGTGATGTCTCCTCCTCACTCCCAGCAGCCCTGCAGCTGGTTGACGAGTTTGGGAGATACTCCGGCGTCAGGGTTAACTGGGACAAGTCCCTGATATATCCACTTAGTCCCAACAGACCCAGACCTCCCCTGCAATGCCCACTAGTTTGGGTGGACAAATTCAAGTATCTTGGGATACACATGGGCGGCTCGGTAGGCGAGTATATGGAACTCAATCTGAATCCCTTGCCAACTAGCTTCTCCAAGAAATGCGTAGACTGGAAAACATTGCCCTTGACCCCGGTAGGTAGGGTCAACCTCATTAAGATGGTGTTTCTGCCAAGGTTTCTCTATCTTTTTAGGAACAGCCCCATAGTGATGCCGACAACCTATTTTGCCAGAATAAAGTCTATTATCTCTTCCTTCGTATGGCTGGGCAAGGTGCCCAGGCTGGCATTGTCTACCCTACAGTTATCAGTGGGCCAGGGCGGGTAAGCTCTATTATTGGGCGGCCATATTGGTGACCGCCAGGTGGTGGTTCTCACAGCCCCAAAACAATCCAGCTGTGACATTGGAGGCTGCGATCCTGGGGTCGTATGCGGCTCTTGGGAACCTGGTGTTCAGGGGGGTCAGGGCATATCCCCAATTTAACTACCCCGATGCGCACGACCATTGCGGTCTGGAATAGAGCCAGAGGGGTGTATAGGACCTCGGGCACGACCTCACCCCATATGCCACTATGGGGTAACCCCAATTTGGCCCACTTTCGCAGTATCCCTGATCCGCAAATTTGGGCCACCAGAGGAATCACAACACTACAACATTTGATGGTGAGGGGCAGGCTGTGTACATTCCCAGAGTTGAAGGCCAAATATCAATTACCCAATTCGATGCTCTTCCGGTTCTTCCAAGTGAGACATGCCTTTCAACACCAATTTCCCGGGGGGGGCTATCCTTGAGTCAGATCCAGTTGAGAGGCTGCTTATCTCCAGGGCCCTAGTGGCCCCCTTGTCTACCATCTATTTCCACATGACGGCATCCCAGTCCGCCCCACTACCTAGGGTATATAGCAAATGGAAGGCAGACATACCTTCCCTGGAGGAAGACGACTGGGAAACGTGTGTTTCGGAGTATGTCTCCAACCTAATCTCAGCTAGGGATCGGTTCGTTCAGTTGAAGTTCCTGCACCGAGCCTATTATACACCCCAGAGACTCGCGACTATATACAGAGATAGGTCCCCAAATTGCACGAGATGTGGGGGGGGAGGATGCCTCCTTCCTACATATGACTTGTTCCTGCCCAGCACTACAAGAGTTCTGGGAACAAGTTCTGGCTGACATCAATCAGGCGGCAGATCTCTCACTCCCCCTGAAGCCAGAGATTCTACTTTTAAATGTATTAGGAGACCCCCTCGGTTGGGAAGTACAAGAAACTATTTATTTCCTTCGCCACATATTATGCCCGTAGGGAAATTCTGCTGCGATGGAGGGCCGAGCTCCCACCCAGCACCACCACTTGGAGAAACACTATGAACACGGTATTACCACTGTACAAAATAACCTATGTCAACAGGAACTGTCCGCATAAATTTGATAAAATCTGGTCATCCTGGATAGACTCTTGGGGATCCCTGCCCCCGGATCTGTCTCCTCCAGAACCGGAGGGGGACCTATGATCCGGTGGCTGGGATCTGGTTGACTGAAATGAGGTTGAGTGCACTTTGCTCTGTCCCCCCCGTTCCTGCCGCCCCCCCTCCCTCCTTCCGTTATTTCTCTCCTTCCCTCCTCTTCTCCCCCTCCTTCTCATTGGCCCACCCTCCCCCCCTCTGGGGTACTCTCACTCCATTCTACTGCCTCCCCACAATACCCCCTCCTAAAATAAACCCCCCCATGCCCGCTGGACGAATGATCTGTCCTTTCCATCTCCCCCTCTTTTTAGAAGATGTTGTGGGACAGAGTAGACTGTTTATCCACTTGCCTGTTGACTAGAAGACTGAGTTACTATGATATCTAAAAAACCTGTATGCTGATTATTTGCACTATCTTGTGTTGTAAACTGACCTGCATGTACTTAATACAAATAAAAGTTCACGTTTTGTTAAAAAAAAAAAAAGTGGCAGATTTCGCTTTAAGAACAAAAGTTGTTCAGCTTTCTCACAGGAGAGATGTTTCTCTTCTCATCAAGAATATGAAATGCTGGGCGGAGTTAGCCGGAGACCAAGATGGCCGCGTAGTGCAGGAGCTCCGTGCACAGCGGGACAAAAAAACGGCACCAGGTATCCTGCCCAGACCCGATCCGGAGCCCAAAACACGGCGATCTGACCTGCCGACACCGGGTGACAGCACAGCAGAAATGCCAGACGGAAGAACAAACCGAACAGGCCGACACGCCTGACAGAGTTCTTCACATGCGGGCCTAAACAAGATGGTGCCGGCCTTACATCCACGCCGACTACGGCCGCTCCGCATGGAGGATCGCAGTCAAAAACCCGTCGCTGAGGACGTCACATGACGAAACGCGTCAGACGCAACTACGCCACCACGCACCCTCTAGGAAGTACGAGTCGCTGACACGCAGGTGGAGCGCAAGCTGACCGGACTGCAGCGTTCAGCTTCATAGCGGGTAACCGCCTGTGTTTGCCTGCATGCCCCACCAGCAGGGATTTCTATATGAATTGTTTCTCCCCAGCTCTGGTATCCCCTTAGGGCTGCTTGGCAACACGGCTTACCGTTTTAATTTTATTTATTTTTAACCCTACTTCAACCTATTTTTGTATTTTTTCTGTTAAAACTGTCCTTTGGATTTTTTAATAAATCATTTTTATACTTGGCAACACAATTGCACTATGGGATCTTTTTTTACTTCCCCCCCTATGAGGACACTTTCCTTCCATCACAACATACCTGAGTGCCCCTACACAAGCCCAGCAGAGGAGGAATAAAGCCTGGACCCTAGATTCAGCTGAAACCTGATCCAGCCCCAGTGTGCTCTACAGGCTTGTTACCCCTGCAGGGGTGCAGGTATCTGGTGAGTGGGAAATTCAACAGGGGGAGCACCGAAGTCACCTGAGAATTTACTATGAGCACAATTTAATCACCAAATTTTCTCTCTCTCGGAAATCTCAAATGTGGACTGTTTAAACTCTACTAGTGCATGTGTTGGACTTATCTCAGCTTTACTGTGTAAATGTGATCTATTCTTATAGTGCATCCCATTTATTCTGCTGAAACAATTGCACACGGAACCGCATGCATTATCTCAGCTTTACTGTGTAAATGTGATCTATCCTTATAGTGTATCCCATTTATTTTGCTGAAACAATTGCATACGGAACTTAATTATGTATTGGCACCATTACTAATTACAGCACCGGCATTAGCTTATGCTGTGGTTCAATAGCCAGCCCATACCACAGCCTAATAGCATATTTAGTACACACAGTATTTTTTGCTTAGGCTTCCTATGATCACATCAGCTGACTATATCAGGCGCTTTATGCAATATTTGTATTTTGGTTGCATCTGTGTTCACTTTTGGTATATTAATTATTTTTTATGATATGAGCACATAGGAACTGTCTCCGTTTATATACACTTAAATCACAGGATATATCCCTACTTATCACGTCTAAATTTAGGGGACCTTAACCCTTGGTGTATGGTGAACCACTTACGTGATATCACCACATTCGTAACACTCTTTTTATTAAATGTGCACGTCACTTAGCACGGTGCCAATTATAGTGGCACATATAAGTGTTTGTGCTAGCATCAGCTACACAGTGAGTTATATGTCTTATACTTTATGTTTCATGTTTTATTTTGCCTAGACGCATATAATAGGTACTTTACCTCCTGGCCCAAGTGATTACTATTGAGGCAATTCACATCAGGATATATATATATATATATATATATATATATATATATATATATATATATATATATATATATATATATATATATATATATATATATATATATATATATAATTTTTTTTTTTTTTTGGTTCTTTTAGAAGGTTTATATATTTTCTTTTCACGTTTTGATTATTGACCTTTGCGCGCACATTGGTGGCTATTACAGTAGTCCACAATTTAACTCATTTTTGACACTTTAGTCATCATTTATTACAATTAAGTGACGTAGTGTAGTAGCGCCTGACCCCAGTATTACTATCAACTATTCTAAGGATAACTCTTACCCTTTCCCCTGAGGTGGCAGCAACCCAGATAAATCCCACCTAAGCGCGGCTTACCATACACAAATTTCTGGCAGTCAAAAACCCACAAAAGAAGCAACCCACCTAAAAAAGGTATGACATCCCGCCAGCTACCCCATCCTCCGGGAGCCTGGAAAAGGTCAGGTTCAAGCCCGATGCCACGGATGATAGCAACGAGGTGAGCTCACTGCTAGATTCAGGGGATGAAACCAGGGAATTGCCTGACTCTTGACACCTTCCCCACTAACGGCCAACCAGTCTTAGACACTATGCTTAAGGAGATGCTAGTCTCCCTGAGGGGATCACTTCACTCTGATATGGTGGCCTGTTTGCATAAGTTTGGTACTGAACTCCGGTCAGTATCAGACAAAGTGACACATATAGAGAACAAGATGGGGGAGTATGCCACCACAATAAATGACCTGGTGGATGCAGATGAAGCCAGAGATGAGGAACTAGAGTCAATGAAAGACAAAATGGCCGACATTGAAGACAGATCCAGGAGGAATAACGTCAAAATAAGAGGGGTCCCCGAATCCGTTCCACAACAGGAACTTAAAACGTACGCAACCCAACTATTCGCCGCCATTATGCCAGACCTGTCCGAATTGGACATGACGGTAGACAGGATTCATAGACTCCCGAAGCCTAGCTTTCTATCTGAAAACATACCCAGAGATGTAATTTTGCAGCTGCATTTTTACTACACTAAAGAGAGACTGATGGCCAGCAGACCTAAAGAGGACATCCCAGCACAATATGCGAATTAACAATTCTATGCAGACCCTTACCAATATACGCTCCAGAAGCGCAGGAATCCGACGACCATAACCAAGGCCTTAAGGAACCACAATCTTACCTACAAGTGGGGTTTCCCCACAAAACTCATTGTCACAAAAGAAGGAAAAGATTACATAATGGACTCAGTCCCCAGAGGAATGTCCCTGCTACACACATGGGGCATTATCCCAGACCCACCGCCAAGCTCAAATAACTAGGAACCAGGAATCTGAATGGCGCACTGTAGACCGAAGAAATGCCCGCACCCATGTATAACTCACAATGGGCAGGCAAACATTATATTATCCGCTATGCCAAAAAGTGCTCTGATAAGTTTTGATAAACCCCCCCCCCCCCCCCCCCCCCCCGAGTTACATTTGAGTGACTTTGAGTCACACTATGACACTAAACTAATCATGTAGGCAAAAAGCCACATTGTTAACCGTTTACTTGTTCAGTTTTTTCCCTATATGTTTCCAGTCAGGAAAACCGGAATTATAAAGAACCGCATCAAGCAAATTAAAGGTCGACAGCCTTGCACATCCACCCATTTGGACACTGCACTGCCCAGGACACCACATCATGAGCCCATAAAAACTAAGTGAAGCTCTTACCACTCATACACAGCAACACAAATTGCACCACCATAATGGCAGTTAAATTCATTACCCTAAATGCCAAGGGTCTAAATCATCCAGCCAAAAGACGATCCCTTTGGAAAGAAGCCCTGAAACTTAATGGCGATGTTCTATGCGTCCAAGAGACACATTTCCAGTCCTCAGCCCCACCGAAATGCTCTCACCCAAACTTCCCTCATATTTTCTTCGCTCACGCTGAAAAGAAATCAAAAGGTGTACTGATAGCCATCAGGGACACTGTGGCATTTAAGTTACACGGAATAGAAACGGACCCGCAGGGTCGCTACATTATTTTGGTGTGTGACCTGAATTCCACAACTTACACAACTACAAACCTGTACGCACCTAACTCGGGTCAGCCCAGGTTCCTCCACAAGACTCTGAAAACCATTGAGTTACAAAAAAAGGGTGCAGTGGTTATATGCGGAGACTACAACATGACACCAGACTCTGCGATGGACACGTCGCACCCCAAAAAACATCCACCTGACCTCCAGCCGCTGTTGCGGAAACATCTACTTTATGACGCATGGCGATGCCTTAATGCGAATAACAGAGACTATTCCTTTTTCTCCCACAGGCATAAGACTTATAGCAGGATTGACTTATTTCTAGTAGATAAACAATTATTGTTTCAATGTAAAGCCGCTAAGATTCATGACATCACCTGGTCGGATCATGCATCGGTGGAGCTTCAAGTGGGAACTCCAACCAACAACAGAAATACCTTTGTATGGAAAGCAAATCCCCAGCTCTTTTGGCATGATCCGACCAGGAAATATGTTAAAGGTAAACTAAAATAATTTTTTGCAAACAATAGGACCTCAGTATCAGATTCTTTTGTATTGTGGAATGCCCATAAGGCATTTATTAGGGGTATATTGATACAAGGGGCGAGACTTAAGAGGACGAGGCAACAGCAAACCACGAATATTATAAACCAGATACATGAGCTAGAAAAACAAAAAACATGTCCAATGCCACACAATTGCTGACAAATCAACAGTTACGTCTGGAACTAAGAGTAATTCTGCTGGGGGATTTTGAAAAATCCTCCAGGAAAATGAAACTAGCATATTACACCAGCGGCAACAGAGCTGGTAAATTACTAGCTTCCAAATTGAGGGGCCACAGATATAAGACGCACATCCCACATGTATTTCACCCCAAAACACAGCACAAATTACAACACCCACAGGAAATAGCAGACGCGTTTAGCTGCTATTACAGCACACTCTATAATCTCAAGGAGGATAACACCACACACCAACCACAACCTGAAGAAATTAACCAATTTCTTAGCAAAGTACACCTACCACGGCTTACACCAGAACATATTGAACTACTCAATGCCCCCATTACAGACACAGAAATTCTCCACGCAATAAAATCATTACCACTTAACAAAGCTCCAGGACCAGATAGTTTCTCAGGAGTGTACTACAAAACTTTCCAACACGTACTATCTCCACAATTGGTGGATGTATACGGTTCTCCCGTTGCCTCCTCCTCATTCCCACAGGAAATGCTATCAGCCACCATAGTCGCGCTGCCCAAGCCGGGTAAGAATCCAGATTCCCCACAGAATTTTAGACCTATCTCGTTGCTAAACAACGATGTAAAACTATACGCAAAATTGCTAGCTACTAGACTGATAGATATTTTACCGGAAATTATAGATAGGGATCAATCAGGATTTACTAAGGGCAGGCAAACCTCAGACGCAACGAGACGATTGGTAAACATAATACATCTAGCCAACAGGACTCAAATGCCTTCTCTGCTCCTAGCTTTGGACGCAGAGAAGGCGTTTGATAGGATTCACTGGCTCTTCCTGGAAAAAGTGCTGGAAAAGTTTGGCTTCACTGGCGCAATTTATTCAGCAATAATGGCCCTATACTCAAACCCCATCAGCACAAGTTCTGGTAGCAGGAACAATGTCAAAGCCATTTAAAATCACCAACGGGACGAGGCAGGGGTGCCCGATGTCCCCACTTATATTCAATTTACTTATGGAACCATTGGCCTCATATCGGAGAGCTCATCCACACATATCGGGCTTACAAGTAGGTAGGAAAAAACACGTTCTAAGCTTATTTGCAGATGACATAATATTGATACTGACTAAAGTAAGTACCTCACTGGCAGAAGTACACCAAACACTACAAGAATTTAATAGAATCTCATATTATAAAATTAAATGAGTCCAAATCATTTATATTAAATCTTGGGATCCCAGACCAAATCAAAAATAGATTAGAAGACCTTTTTCCTTATAAGTGGAAAAATGATGGGGTTAACTACTTGGGTATCGCGCTCACTTCTAAAATAAGCAACCTTATTTCAGCCAACTACACCCCCTGGATAAGATCGCTTCAAAGTAAATTGCAGGCCCTAGCAAAATTCGAATTATCATGGTTAGGAAGGATAGCGGCTTTTAAAATGCAAACCTTACCCCAACTACTCTATTTAGAAACCTCCCCATCCCAATTCCCAACTCATATTTCCAAACCTTACAACCCATAATCAACAGGTACGTCTGGCAAGGCAAGAAGGCTAGATGTGCATTTAGCAAACTGACAAAACATAGAACAGCTGGAGGGGTGGGACATGCGCATATCCAGGACTATTACTATGCAACAGTTCTAGCGCAGATCAAAAGCTGGATGAACCCGGTGACAGAGCAAACGGCATTATGGCACACACTAGAACAGCAGCAAATAGAGACAGGAACACTAAGAGATTATGTCCTGACAGACCATATTAACCCCTCACTAGACAACAAACAATCCCCCACGATACTAGCAGCCATGAGAGCATGGTCCTACCTTAGGAATAGGAACCCAGAGAAAGAATTACCAATCCCTAAAAACACCTATCTCTTCACTCACACATCTAATCCCAAACATCAATCTTAAAATCTGGAAAGAAAGACATCCGGTATATAGAAGACGTAATGACGGAAACCACAGTTAAAACCTTTAGTGCCTTGCAGGAAAAGTACTCTCTACCAAACTCTGAAAAATATAGATACTTACAAATATCTCAACTAATTAAAAAAAACAAGATCACAACAACTATGGTGCCTCCTAGGATCCACCAATATTATATGCAGACTAACACTAGACAGAAAGGAATATCCACGGTATACATGGGACTTAAAGACAAATATCTATGTGAAAAAACCCACAATACGATAGCCTGGGAATCAGACATAGGGGAAACCTTTCCAGTGACAGATTGGGCAAAGGCGTTTAGACACACGTTTAACTCTACTAAGAGCACAAACTTGAGAGAGATGCAACATAAAATATCCCTCCGTTGGTACCTGACCCCCAGCCGACTGGCCAAAATTTACAAGGATGTAACACCTGAGTGTTGGAGGGGTTGTGGCGGGTATGGCACTTTATGCCATGTTCTCTGGAGCTGTCCTAAAATTAAACCCATATGGTCACAGAGCGAGAGAATCATTACAGATGTCACTGGAAATGAGCTCAGTCTAACCCCAGCAGTAGCTATATTTTCCATTGGGCTGGACACTATCCCGACAAACTATAGACTTATAGTATCACACATCTTATTAGCTACCCGCCTTGCTACTTTAAGATACTGGAGGAAAACAGAAACACCAACTGCTCTTGAGATAATCAATACAATACATATACATGGCACATATGAGGTACTTCACTCGTCGTCCTTAGGGAACTAGGATGAGATGACAGAATTATGGTCAACCTGGAATACATGGTATTCTGAAAAAATAAAGCTTTCATGACACTAATATAGTGGTGACAAGGAGCCGGTAATCCTGACTTCATTACCAATTTTGGTACACAGTTTATTCTTATTTTTATTTAAGTTTTGTTTAAAGTTTCATAATGTTTAAGCGAATTGCTTTATGATGCACTAAGCAACCTACGACAGTCCAGGGGTGGGGAGCCCCTCTGTGGTCGGCTGCGGCCATAATGAGACCGCTAGGGCCGAGGGCGGTGGGGACTCCTTACTCCGGGACAGGATGTTATCCAATAGAAGTTGTCTAGCGTGTGTATAGAGGCAGCAACAATGACCAGAATATATATTCATATGTAGGTTAAAATGACTCAGCACATCAAAGTTACGGAACTATGGAAGCATACACTTTGTATATGTATTCGTTTAAATGCTTGAACTGTTACTGTACTTGTTTAAAAAAAATAAAAAAAAAAATATTCAAAGTAAAAAGAAAAAAAAAAATAGAATATGAAATGCTAGACTGAATAGTCCCTCACTCTGTACTAGTGCTTGGGGCAGATAAATATCTGCGTGCAATCTGTGCAAGTAAATGAAAACGTTGATGCGCCAGTACTCAAGGGGATTGTCAATTCTGGCGATAGGCTGTTCAGCTAAAAAGTATAGTTTTAAATTCTTTGTAATATTCACTGCAGAACCCGTCGGGTCCTGGCGATTTATTCATGGGCAAGGAATCTATAGTTTTCTGTATTCCTGCTTCGGTAAATGGATGATTGAGAGAGTAATTTTTGAGGGGACAATTTAGGTATTGATAATTTTTCTAAAAAGTCGTAAATGACTTCAAGGGTAGGTTGTATAGTGGCGGAATCATCTTTTAAATTATATAGGGAATTATATAGGGAACCATAGTAGTGGCTAAAAGCATTTTTTGAGGGTGGAATTCTTTCTGGTTGGTAGATGGGTGTATTATGAAAGGTATTCTAGACTTGTATCTATGGCCTTGAAGGTTCTGTGCTAAAAGTTTACCTCCCTTATTTCCATTAACATAATAGTTAATTTTGAGTCTTTTAGAAGCCTTTTAAAAATGCTCTAAGAGATGTATCCTAAGGTCATATCCAAGTTGCGACAATTTTAGGGAGATGCTGTGGTTATAATGTAATTTATTTTGGGTTTCTGTTTCGGAGGATCTGTTTTGTCAGTTCAGTTGTTTGCTGCTGCCTCTTTACCCCTGCGCCTATTTGTATAAACATGCCCCTTATAAACGCCTTGTATGCGTTCCACATTGTAAAAAAGGACATTGCACAGAATTGGCATTTTCCTTAAAAAAGTGAAATAAATACTTCGCAATTTGTTCTTTGATATTAGGTTGTTGCAGTAGGTAAGCGTTGATTCTCCATATTGGACTAGGTTTGGGATAGGTTGAGTTAGCATGTGACAAGACAATTGATGCGTGGTCTGACCACGTTATAGAGTTAATGTGGACAGCTTTGGTATTTAACAGGATCTGTTGGTCTGCTATGAAGAAATCAATCCTGGTATATACCTTGTGAGGTGCAGAGAAAAAAGTGAAGTCCCTCTCATTGCCGTGGAAACATCTCCAGGTGTCATATACGTTAGATTTCCTGAGGGAAGTGTCCAGCGATGGAGTGCTGCAGATGGATTTGGACGTTGAGTCCATTGCTGGGTCCGGGGTGATATAAAAATCGCCACATAGAATAAGTGGTCCTTTTTGGCACTTCCTGATTCTCTTCATTAACTTATTGAAGAACTGCACCTGGTGCTTATTAGGGGAGTAGGCAGTCACTAATGTATATGGCGAAGAGTTAAGCGTGCATATTAGAATCAAATATCTGCCCAAAGGGTCTCGGATCTCCTGGTGTAATGTAAATGCTACAGAGTCACGAATAGCTATCAACATCCCTTTAGTTTTGGAGTCTGCATTAGCTGTGAATACAAATGGAAAGTTCTTGTGGGTGCACTTCGGTGGTGCTTAGATGCCGAAATGCATCTCTTGAGCACAAAGAATATCTCCTTGATGTGAAAGAGCTTCTTGCCATAGTGACTTGAGCTTCACGGGGTGATTGAGCCCCTTGGCATTAATAGAAATTATATTGATAGACAGTCTATGTATGGGGTAAGTTTCGAAACTGAGATGATGTCTCTATTTCAACACTTAGTCCATATGCTTTTCTTGTAATGAAGGTGTTGTGTTGAAGGTTGAACTTACTTGGTTGAATCCACGGAGAGGTTGTCGACGTTAGAGAGGGTCGTTGGCGGTTGAAATTATGTTGATAGCTGGGATCCACGTTGTAGCTGTCCGGTGTTTTTCCCGATTCGCAGATAAGAAGTTGAGTTTGGAGCGATGTTGTCCACATGCCATGCGCACAAAACAAATATTGGGAAGAGAAAAAGGGTAGAAAACAAAAACGAAAAAAGGAACAAGAAAAGCTTAACAGTTAACTTTCTTACATTTAGATTTATGTAACCAATATTGGGGGTAGTAGTACCCAATGACAGCATATTGCTGTTGGTTGTTATTGGGGGATAAGTTCCACTCTAGCGACTACAATAGTCAGGGACAGGTGCAATTGAGTTCCATCAATATTTTTCTAGGAATGAGAGGTGGCGTTTTTGGTGGTAATGGTTTTCGATTCTTGAGAGAGATGGCGGGGGTTACTGGCTGAGGCATGATCCTCCTGCGGGTCAGGCAGAATACCCCATTCCTTCAAGAGAGCAATGCCTTTCTCCAGGGATGTCACTGTATGGGTGTGGTTACTTCTAGTGATAGTCAGTTTCGTGGAGTATCCCCATCTGTACACAATTTTATGATTGCTTAACACTTTCGTTAACGTGTTTAAGCTCTTGCGTTTTTGCAACGTGTATTGCGACAAATCAGCAAAGAATTGCAGGTTTTGACACTGTAGGGATCTGTTCCTGCTTTCTCATTACAGACATGAGTTGCTCCTATACATGAAAGAAATGCAGCCTGAGGATTACATCTCTGGGTATTTGGTCAGGCAGGTGGGTGGGTTTAGGCAGTCGATAGATTCTGGCGATGGTTATGTCTAAGTCGGTGAGTGATGGAATGAGGGATTTGAATATGGTGGCAGTATGGAGGGCCAGATCTGGTTGTTGTACAGATTCAGGAATCCCTCTGATTTTTAGGTTGTTCCTTCTGGATCGGTCCTCCAGAATCTGCTTCAGTTTCCTCATGGGCATCCACTAGCTCATTTATGGCAGAGGCATATTCTCCCATCTTAGATTCCATGTGATCCACCCTGTTCCCCACGTCTTTTAAGTCTCTATTAACACGGTGCAGGTATCCTGCCATATCAGATTGCAGGGTGCTTCTTAAAGATAAAATCATGTCCTTAAAAATGGTATCCATTACCGGTCGATTTTGTGTGGGGAAAAATTTGATTGACTCAGGGAGTTCTCTCATGTATGCCCCAGAGTCTGAGGTCAGGCTTCCTGCTCTATTCAATCCCTCGGCATCCAACCTGGGTTTTGTCTTAGCTGGGCTATAGGTGGATGGTGTAGAAGGATGGTGCCTTCTGTCATCGGGGAAGCTTCTTAGTTGAGAGCAGTTACCTTTTTGGGAAGAACGCTGGTGCGATGAGGCTTCCAGAGATGAGTAGGCCTCAGCGCCATCTTGCCCCTCGCCCTTGCCGCTCGCAGGATAGTAATCCGTCAGGCGCTGCAGTTTCTTGTCCTGCTTTCTCTTCCCGGACATGGTCGTTGGGTCCGTGTGTCTTGCCCGCCGTCTTTACCGGTGGATGTGCTGTGGATGGCTGGATTGTGCCACTTTCATCCCTGAGTTCACTGGAGCTCCGTTAACACACGTCGATCCGGCTCACTCGCTTTTTTTTTTTAACCTTTTCAAAGACTGCGTTAAGCCTGAGGTACTTTGTGGAAGTGGCACTGTTTTCTTGTAATCTGAATGCTGAACTGGATGACGTGTTTTCAGGTGGTGTATCAAACCTGTTGAAAAATGCCTTGGCACTGTACCCCCTCTTGAAATTTCTGCTAAACGAAGACTACAGATTGCAAAATTTGGGGTCTTTAGCAAACTTTAAAATATTTCCACACTGCAGATATGGTCCACCTTTGCTGGTAGCGCAGAATAATAGCATAGAATGTTTTTTTTTTTTTTTATAGTGGGAGTGAAATCTGAGGGGGAAAAAAAAAAAGGATGAAATAATCAATTTAAAAGCTTAACCCCAGGAGGCAGCTTTAAAAAAAAAAAAAAAAAAAAACGAAGCAGCTCTTGCCAGCCATGCAAGGTAGTTATGTTGGCACTGAAGTACATCTGACTTGTACCAAAAAGAAAAGATAATTGAACTGATTAAATTTGATTTGAAATGGAATGGATTGCAATTGCATGCTATTTTATTTTATTTTTTTGAGCTATTCTGTAGTATACTACAATATAAACTTCATGCGCTTGTTGTCATTGAATTTGTCAGTGTAGTATTATAAGTTATACAGTTATAACTACAACGACATGACAGCAAGGGCATTCATTTTGTTAACTTTTAAAAATGTATTACATATTTATTATATTTATTGCGTACTGTCATGTTTAAAAAATTCATGTGCTTGCTTTCATGTCAGTGTAGTATAACTATACTACGCTGACAAAGTGACAAATTCAATTACAACAAGCGCATACATTTTATAGTATACTACAGAATTGCACAAAAAAAATATAAATACTGCACGCCATTCCATTTCAAATCTTTAATCAGTTCAATTATATAAAGTCAGATGTACTGCAGTGCAGACAGACATTTTTACTAGGATTGCATGGCAAAGAATGCTGGCTTGTTGTTTAACCACTTCCCGCCCGGTCAATAGAAGATTGACGTCCGGGAAGTGGTTTCGTTATCCTGACTGGGCGTCATATGACGTCCTTCAGGATAACAGCCGCCGCGCGCTTGTGGGGCGATCGGTGGAGCGGTGTGTCAGTCTGACACACCGCTACACGGATCTCGGTAAAGAGCCTCCGGCGGAGGCTCTTTACCACGTGATCAGCCGTGTCCAATCACGGCTGATCACGATGTACACAGGAAGAGCCGTTGATCGGCTTTTCCTCACTCGCATCTGACAGATGCGAGTAGAGGAGAGTCGATCGGTTGTTTATCAGCGCAGCCCCCCCTCAGATGCCCACACTAGACCACCAGGGAAGCCCCCAGGACCACCAGGGAAGCCCCCAGGACCACCAGGGAAGCCCCCAGCATGTGGATGGCCAGGTACATCCCCCATGGCCATCCACATGTTAAAAAAAAAATGCAAAAAATATGCCAGTGCCCACAGATGGGCACTGATTGGCACATATTTAATAAAAAAAAAGTTTAAAAAAAGGGATGCCCAGCAATGCCACCCATCAGTGCCACTCATCAGCGTCCATCAGTGCCTATCCGTGCCCACCCATGCCCACCTACCAGTGCCCATCCATGCCACCTATGTGTGCATCAGAGTCACCCATAAGTACCCGTCAGTGCCGCTTATGAGTGCCCGTCAGTGCCGCCTATGAGTGCCCACCAGTGCCGCCTATGAGTGCCCACCAGTGCCGCCTATGAGTGCCCACCAGTGCCGCCTATGAGTGCCCACCAGTGCCGCCTATGAGTGCCCACCAGTGCCGCCTATGAGTGCCCACCAGTGCCGCCTATGAGTGCCCACCAGTGCCGCCTATGAGTGCCCACCAGTGCCGCCTATGAGTGCCCACCAGTGCCGCCTATGAGTGCCCACCAGTGCCGCCTATGAGTGCCCACCAGTGCCGCCTATGAGTGCCCACCAGTGCCGCTTATTAGTGCCCACCAGTGCTGCCTATGAGTGCCCACCAGCGCCGCCTATGAGTGCCCACCAGTGCCGCCTATGAGTGCCCACCAGTGCCGCCTGAGTGCCCACCAGTGCCGCCTGAGTGCCCACCAGTGCCACCTGAGTGCCCACCAGTGCCACCTGAGTGCCCACCAGTGCCACCTGAGTGCCCACCAGTGCCGCATACCAGTGCCACCTATCAATGCCCATCAGTGCCACCTATCAGTGCCCAGTGCCGCCTATCAGTGCCCATCAGTGCCGCCTATCAGTGCCCATCATCGGTGCCACCTCATCGGTGCCCATCAGTGCCGCCTTATCAGTGCCCATTAGTGCCGCCTTATCAGTGCCCGTCATTGAAGAAGAAAGCGCACTTATTAACAAAAAAAAACAACAGTGACAAAGAAAAACTTGTTTTTTTTTGCAAAATTTTCTGTCTTTTTGTTTGTTGCGCAAAAAATAAAATTCGCAGAGGTGATCAAATACCACCAAAAGAAAGCTCTATTTGTTGGAACAAAATGATAAAAAATTTGTTTGGGTACAGTGTAGCATGACCGCGCAATTGTCATTCAAATTGCGACATCGCTGAAAGCTGAAAATTGGCTTGGGCGGGAAGGTGTCTAAGTGCCTGGTATTGAAGTGGTTAACAAAAGGCCAAGTACTAGTAGTAATACATGTTGTTTGACTGCTATAGACAGTCAGAAAGATCATCATTTCAGTACTATAATAAAATAAATACTAATACTAGTTGGATTGTTTCTGTCAGTTTAGGTAAGGCAATGCTCACCGGCGAATAGTAGTAATGGTAGCCATCCAGGAGGGACAGTGCCCACTCTTGTACTTGAGTATGCCATGTGCAGCCCTCTATGAAGCCGTCTCTCGGGTCCCAGCAGCGTCTCACAAGCACAAGGAGCGTCCGCGGGGAAGGTAACAGCGTCTCAGCAGGGAACATGCTTACTAGTGCGGAGTCTTAACCCCCGAGGAACGTGCACGCCGCCCACACGAGTAACGTCACCCGCTGGTTCTCCCACTGATACTGCGCATGCGCGATTTTCGGCGCCATTATCTGCAAGAATTCTATTTTGGCAAATTGCCGAAATTTCAGTGCATCCCTATATACAAGCTGTACACTCACTACTTTACATTGTAGCAAAGTGTAATTTATTCAGTGTTGTCACATGAAAAGATATAATTAGGGCTGAAACAACTAATCGATTTATCGACACCTAATCGATAATGAAATTAATCGATTACCATTTTCATAATCCATTAATTGGCCAGTAACATAATGGGGTTAAAAAAAAAAAAAAAAAAAAAAAAACTAAGATGAGCCCTTTATAGTACAAAGTAAATAATTGCTACAGTAAATATTACTTTCACAGTTCTATGGTAAAAAAAAAAAATGAACCCCTTACAGTAGTGATTATCTGCTTTTTTTGTACTATAAAGTGCTAGTTTTCGTTTTTTTTAACCCCCATTATGTTACTAAACATCTCAGGCCTGGTTTACACTTTTTGGTGCTTTTTGCAAAAACGCACTACAGTTTATTTACATGGTTTCCTATGGGACACGTTCACATCTATGCTTTTTTTTCAGCCGCTGCTGTTTGGAAAGGGTCAGGGACTTTTTTTTTTTTAAAGCAAAACGGTTCTTTTTTGGTTCAATATACTTCAATGGAGAAGCTGCACAAAAGCATGTAACGCGTTTTTGCAGCAATTTGTCCTTTTTTAATCTGCCCAACAACTAATTGGCCAAAAAAAGTAAAAAAGTATATCTCTTCTGTCTGTTATTCTCAAGAGTGGATTAAATATTTTTCTCCCTAACCATGTAGTTGGTTATTTATATTTACCACTGCATATAAATATTTAAGAATAAATTGCCTTTTTTTTTTTTTAAACTTTACATATTAACTAAATTATACACCACACTTTTTTTTTTTAAGGTTATTAACCGATTATTCGAAAACAATAATCGGCCAACTAATCGATTATGAAAATGTGAGGGGTGTACTCACTTTTGTCATATACTGTAGGTCCCGCACGCATATGTAAACAGTGATTGCACTACAATTGAGGTATCACCACAATTTTAGCACCAACGCTCATGTTCAACTCTAAACTGATAGCTTGTAAATGCTTTTAAAGCATCGCCTACAGACAAATTTTAGGTACAGTAGTTTACTGCCACTTCACAGGCATGCAAAAAATTGTAAAACTTCACGGTTTGTTATCCATTTACTTGAGCCAATATCTTTTATTTTAGCTAAGGCTGGGTATTAAATGCATTTTGGTGCACACAAGCACAATAAAAAAGTGTATATTTTCCTGAAAATAGAAAAAAACTGTGTAAAAGTTTTAGACAGGTGTGAAAAAATGCAGTACATTGAGAATGTTTTTAGAAAAAAAAAAAAAAAAAAGTGTTAATTGTTTGCCAGGTCAATTTCCCCATGATTTTACAGAGCCATTAGTCTTTGAACAAAACAAATAACTGTTCCATAAATAAAATAAAAAAATAATTCTCAGTTTATCCGCTTACTCAGTTTATTGTAAAAATCTGCATTTTTTGCTAGAAAATTACTTAGAACCCCCAAAACGTTATATACTTTTTAAGCAGCGGCCCTAGAGAATAAAATAAATGGGTGTTGCAATTTTTTTATGTCACAATGTATTTGTGCAGCTATTTCTTTGGGCAAAAATACAATGAATTTTACACGCACAGAAAACACAACATAATACCAAATTTAGCAAGTCCTAATGCACACAGGGCATCAGAAAAAAATAGTTGCAAAGCCACTACCAACGGCAGGAAAAAACATCTGTAAAAACACACTTTTAGTAGCTTTTTGCATTGGCGTTAATGCAACTTTAGCAGTGTTTCTCTGCCTTTATTCAAAATTCAAAGTTGGATCAAGATTTTTCTTGTTAAAAAAAGTTGGATCAAGATGATCTGACTTGTAGTGTGACTTGTGCTCTGAGGATCTTGAGCCAAAGCCAACGCCAAAGTAAAATAAAAAAAATATAATAAAAAAAAAACACCGTGAGGCCCCCCCCCCCCCCCAAGATTCATACCAGCTGGGGCAGGTGGTGCCATCACAAGGGGGCATCTCTGAATGACGTCATTGGATGGCCACGCCCCATGGCTATACAAGTAGTGGCACCTGCTGAACCCAACACAACAGCAGGAGCTAGTGTTGGGAGAAGACATCACATAGGAAGAAGAACCAGAGGCAGCAGAAGAACCAGGGGAAGAAGACAGCGGAGGCAGAAAAACCAGGGGAAGAAGACAGTGGAGGGAGAAGAACCAAAAAGGGGAAGACGTCAGTGGAAGAGAGAGAAGAACAAGGAGGGAGGAGATATCACTGGAGAGTGGAGAAGACCAGAGTGAGTTGTGTACTGTTTTTATTTACTCCCCCCCACAAGATTCTCAGCACACAATTCACACCACAAGTCGGATCATCATGATCCAACCTGGATACGACTTCTATTCAAATCAATGGGCTCTCATAGGGAACCATTGATTTTGCAAAACGCTTGGTGGCTTAAGGCTGCATACAGCCTTAAGTAGCGTTTAGCTGCCTTTAGCAGGGTCAGATGTTTTTACAGCTGTAACGTCGGTCCTCCGAACGAGCTGGACCTAGATTTTTTTGCAGCTTGAAAACGCCTATGCCACTTACAGCTCCTAAAAGTCTGTGTGCGCATAAGGCCATAAAACATGGAGAGGCGTTTTTAGGCTGCAAAAAAAAGACATCCGACGCTGGTAAAAGCAGCTGTGTGCATGAGGCCTTAAATTGCACACGCTCGTGGAACAGTGCAAAACTGTGGTACTTAAAAATCTCCATAGGCAATGCTTTATAAACCTTTACAGGTTACTAGTTTAGAGTTACACAGGTGCTAGAATTTTTGCACTCTATACATTTGTGGCAATACCTCACATGTGTAGTCTGAATATCATTCACATATGCGTGCACAACATAAATATGCGTTAACCTTTGATTATTTAAATTTTTACACCATCTCTATGATTTCTTTTTTTAATAAACTTGATTCCTTGTGATAGCAATAAACAACATGACTTGTGATAGCATGGGAAGTCATAGGTACTCTCTACTGAGAGATCTAAAGTCTCAGACCCCAGATCAAACAAAGATCAGTTTGATCCAATGCTTTTATAAGCCAGTAACGACCTATTTACATTAGCAGAAACCGGAAGTGACAAAATACTTGCCACTTACAGTTTATTAGACCATAGAGCTAATCAGGGATGGTCCTCTCTATGGTCAGCTGGTGAAACTGCCTGCTTCAGTCCCGGGCTCTCCGATGGGACGGCAGAGCCCAGAAAGGTGGCAGAAGGTGATTTGGGGGGGGGGGAATTCTGCCGCTTGTAAAAAAGATTCAGCAGCTAATTAGCCACTAGAATCGCTTTTATATTAAAGCCCATCACTGGCTGAAAAAAAGATCCTGGGATTATGGCTGTAGCTGCAGGCACAATCCCTGTATAAACCCTTTAACCTAACAGCGTATGGGTATGTCACTAAGGCTGAAGTGGTTAACACGGTAAGCATTATTATACAGGATTTATATAGCGCCAACAGTTTGCGCAGCGCTTTACAACGTGAGGGCAGACAGTACAATTACAATACAAATCAATACAGGAGGGATCAGAGGGCCCTGCTTGTTGGAGCTTACAATCTAGAAGGGAGGGTCAATTGGAACAAAAGGTAATACTGTGGGGGGTGAGCTGATGGAGAAAATGAAAATACAGTTGTTAGGTGTGGGTAGGATATGCTTCTCCAAAGAGAAGGGTTTTCAGGGATCGTCTAAAAGCTAATAAAGTAGAAGATAGGCGGACAGATTGGGGTAAGGCATTCCATAGGATTGGAGAGGCTCTGGAAAAGTCCTGGAGGCGAGCATGGGAGGAGGTGATGAGGAAGCTAGAGAGCAGGAGGTCTTGAGAGGAACGAAGAGAACGAGTAGGTTAATATTTAGAGACTAGGCTAGTGATGTAGCTGGGGGCGAAATTGTGGATGGCTTTGTACGTAGTTGTTAGTATTTTGAATTTAATTCTTTGGCCGAGTGGAAGCCAGTGGAGGGATTGACAGAGAGGAGTGGCAGACACAGAGTGATTGGTAAGGTGGATGAGTCTGGCAGCAGCATTCATGATGGATTGAAGAGGTAATAGGCTATGTAGAGGTAAGCCAATGAGAAGGGAGTTGCAGTAGTCGAGGTGAGAGTTGACGAGCGAGTGAATTAAGAGCTTTGTTGTGTCATTGGTTAAAAAGGGGCATATTTTGGAGATGTTGGAGGTTGAGGCGGCAGGATTTGGACAGAACCTTGGGGGACCCCAACAGAGAAAGGAAGAGGAGAGGAGGAAGTAGAGTTGTAAGAAACGCTAAAGGTGCGGATGGATAAGAAGGAAGTGAAGCAGCAAAGAGTACAGTCACGGAGACCAAAGGTGTGGAGTTTTTTGAGGAGGAGGGGGTGGGCAACCGTATCTAAGGCAGCAGAGAGGTCCAGGAGTACAGAATAATGTCGATTGGTTTTGGCTGTTAGTAGATCATTTGTTAGTTTTAGGAGAGCAGTTTGTGTGGAGTGTTGAGGACGAAATCCAGACTGAAGGGGATCAAGAAAGCAATTATCAGCGAGGTGGATGCTCAGTCGGTTTTAGACCAGACGTTCGAGAAGTTTGGATAAGAAGGGGAGCAAGGAGATGGGGCGTAGGTTGTTAAGATTGGATGGGTCCAGTGAGGGCTTTTTAAGTATGGGTCGGACAAGTGCGTGTTTTAGAGAGTTGGGGAAGATGTCAGAAGAGAGGGAGAGATTGAAGATGTGGGTTAGAGAGTGTAGCATAGAGCCAGAGGGTGAACGTAGCATTTGTGAGGGAACAGGATCCAGAGGGCAGGTGGTAAGGTGGACATTATCAAGTAGTTTAGCAACTTCGTCTATAGTGGTGGGGTTGAAAGAGGGAAGTAATGATTGTGCCTGTGGGCATGAAGTGTAAAGCGTGGGGGGTATCAGAACAGTAGAGATCTCTGCGCGAATTGTATCAATCTTCTGTTTGAAGTGATTGGCGATCTCCTGGGCAGTGAGTGAGTTAGCGGGTTAAGAGGCGAAGTAGAGAGTTGAAGGTAGAGAAGAGTTGACGGGGACGGGATGATAATTTGCTAATGAGAGTGCTAAAATGGGTTTGCTTGGCAGAGGAGGCTGGAATTGTATTTTTGGAGGGCAGATTTATATTGGTTGAAATCTCTGAGACTTGGTCTTACGCCACAGGCGCTCATGAGCATGACCACTTTTTTCAGACTTCTAGCAACATCTGTTTGCCAAGGTTGAAAGGGTCGGGGCTTGATTCTGTGTGTAGTGAGGGGGGCCAGTAAGTCCAGTGAGGCTAGAAGTAAAGTGTTGTAGACAGAAATTGCTAGGTTGGTGCAGGATAGGGGTGAGATTTTGTCGTAGAGGTTGTCGATGGCAGAGTATAGAAGAGAAGGGTTGAGATGACGTAGGTTTCTGCGGATAACTTTAAGGTGGTTGGAGGGAGAGGAGGTGAAAGGGAGGGAGAGAGTGAAAATAATAAGGTGGTGATCAGAGAGAGGGAATGGATAGTTAGAGAGGTTGCATGGAGTGCAAAGGTGAAAGAAAACGAGGTCAAGGATATTGTCTTCGGAATGAGTAGGAGCATGTATCCACTGCTTCAGGTCAAAGGAGGAGTAAGTAACACTCACACAGTGAAACACACACACACGCCCACCTGTCCCCAGTGCCACCTATCAGTGCCATGTGTCCTCAGTGTCACCAGTGCCATGTGTCACCAGTGCCATGTGTCACGTGTCCTCAGCGTCACGTGTCCTCAGCGTCACGTGTCCTCAGCGTCACGTGTCCTCAGCGTCACGTGTCCTCAGCGTCACGTGTCCTCAGCGTCACGTGTCCTCAGCGTCACGTGTCCTCAGCGTCACGTGTCCTCAGTGCCACGTGTTAGTGCCACGTGTCAGTGTCACCAGTGCCACGTGTCAGTGTCACCAGTGCCACGTGTCAGTGTCACGTATTAGTGCCATCCGTCATCAGTGCCACGTGCCATTGCCCTGGTGCTCCAGGGCCTTCAAAAGTGTAATAGGTAGTCAACAAGTTAGATGTTTTAGGTGTAATTTATGCTCCTAGAACACATGATGGTGCTCTCTGCATGTTGGGCCTCTCTAAGTGGCTAGGCTGTGAAAAAGTCCCACACATGTGGTATTGTAGTAATCAGGAGGAGTAGCAGGATTTATGTTGGGACATTTGTGGTATACACATTACATGTTTGAGAAATAAACTATTACAAATGACAATTTTGTGGAAAAAAAAAATCTTCATTTTGCAAAGAATTGTGGGAAAAAACAACACGAAAAACCTCACCTCTTACTAAAAGCCTTGGAATGTCTACTTTCCAAAAAGGGGTCATTTGGGGGTTATTTGTACTTTCCTGGCTTGTTCGGGTGGCAAGAATTGATAGGCCACCAGTACATCAGGTGTGATCATTTTATTAAGATTTGCGCCACAGCTTTTAGACTCTCTAACTTTCACAAAGACCAAATAATATCCACTAATTTGGGTTATTTGTACCAAAGATATGTAGCAGCTCAAATTGTGGCCAAAATTCATGAATTTTTTTTTTTAAATTTGCAAAATTTTATCATAGAATATGAATATGAATTTTCGATCTTTTTTTATTTATAGCAAAAAAATAAAAACCCAGAGTTGATCAAATACCACCAAATGAAAGCTCTATTTGAATGACAATTACTCAGTCATGTAACACTGTACCCAAATGAATTTTTTGTCCTTTTTTCATACAAAGTGTGAGAGCACCGAAAGCTGAAAATTGGTCTGGGCAGGAGGGGGGTTTAAGTGCCCAGTAGGCAAGTGGTTAATAGCTATGGGTTTTGTTCGCCCCCCCCCCCCCCAACTATGTATAATGCCCTGTACACACGGTCGGCAATTCCGATGGAAAATGTTCAATCGGACCATGTTGTCGGAAAATCCGACCGTGTGGGGGCTCCATCAGACTTTTTCCAATCGGGTGTAGAGAATTTCCGACGGACAAAGTGCCACGCATGCTCAGATCAAATTAGGAGACCAAACCTATTAGCTACTAGCCTCTACATAGTTCCGTCATATGCAACGAACGTCACCAACAACTTTGTCCGACCGTGTGTATGCAACACCAGTGTCGGACAAAATCCGTCGGGAAAAATCAGACGGATTTTGTGGTCGGAATTTCCGACCATGTGTACGGGGCATTAGGGGTGTGGTGGGAAACACATATTCCCGTAGAGACAGCACCACTGGAAGTATTTTGACAGATCAGCAAAATTAGTATATCCAGGAGCAGCAAAAAAAAAAAAAACTAAAAAAATACAAAGGGGGGGGGGGGGTGGGATAGGGAAGGGGAAGAAAAAAAAAAAAGGAGAAAAAAACCCCGATATATAAAATCAATAAAAAATAAGGGAAAGGAAACAAAGGCCATGAGTATTTAGAGAAACAACAGCAGAGAACATAGGCTGATGAGAGGATCCAGGGAAAACCCAATATTCTACAGCGGGGTATAGGTAAAAGCATTAAAAAGATAGAGGAATACCAGAAATTATTCCAAACAGTCCAAATTAGTTTATGAGAGTCGTATTTTTCTTCATCCCATGCTACCATATTTTCCAAGTATTCAATTTGGTTCATTTCACAAGCCCAAGCAGCTAAGGTTGATGGGTTGGGTTGGCGCCAACATTTTACCCGCAGAACTAGCTGCAGTTAAGAAAAATCTAATCAGACTCTTGGTTGGTTGGAAAAGGTGTCACCCACCAGGTCAGCATACAATTGCAAAATCTTTTCCCAAAAAGGGTTAAGATGTGGGCAAGTACAACTGACGAATATAAAAGACTGTTGTCTCCTGTTCCTTCCACACTCCCGGACCAACAAGAACCACACTAAGAATCCACTCCCGCTCCGTCCCATTTGACCCATTCCCATTATCCACAAGCGGTATCATGCCTCACATCCTTCCCTGTTTAGATAAACAAAGCTACTCTACGTTCTGTTACATACACGTGCTTTCCTTCCCTCCTACCACTGGCTAACCCCCCCCTCCTACCACTAGGGCCTCATTAACTGGCCTGCCCGTGTCTCCCAGGAGTAAAACGTCCGTGGCTGCTAGTGGTCCGAGACGGCATCCACGGAATTCCTACACCACCCTATAGTTACTGGGACACCGGAACAGTAGTCCGGCACGAGTAGGTGTCCGGTAGTTCTTGAAACGATCACAATGTTTGTTCCGTTATCCTGTTAACCCACACTATTTTGGGCCTATGCCCCTCCTCTTGCTGTTGTCTATTGGTTCTATGTCTATGCCACTGTCTGCACTAACAGCAACCCGAACGTCTATGTACTTCTCAGGAACTTTATTTGTTCATTGCTGACTGCACTGTTTCAGATGGCTGATGTCTCCATGTATTACTGTACACAATGCTCTGATTTACCATGATATATTGCCTGTTGTATTTACCGTTTTTACTGTTTATAATAAACTTTTCTTGAAAAGGGAAAAAAAAATAAATAAAATAAAGTGGGCAAGTGCCCCAAATATGAGTCATAGTACCAGAAGCCTGCAAACAGCACCAGCATAGATCAGGGATGATGGGGTAAATTTTTTGGAGAATGGAAGGGCAGCAATACCACCTGGAAAGTACACGATCTCATTTTAGTCTGTTGTGCACATAGGTTGTTGGCCTGGTACTAAACCCCTATTTACCTTCAAATGAGTAGACATGTGCAAAAGGAAAAAATTTGTTTCGTTTCGTTTTAATTCGTTAATTAATTTTGTTTAGTTAGATTCGTTAAATTCGTTTTCGGATTTAGTTTCCGACCGATTTTCTTATTCGAAAATATTTCAACCGAATTTGAAAATATTTCTAACGGATTCGAAATTATTTCAACATAATTCGAAATTATTTCAACTGCATTTGAAACTATTTCAACCGGATTCGAAAATATTTTGCGACCCAACTTTAGGTCCACGTATCTCAGGGTCACTTAGCGATAGATTTTAAACCGCATTTGAAATTATTTCAACCGGATTCGAAGATATTTTGCGAGCCGACTTTGGGTCCACGTATCTCGGGGGTTACTTGGTGATAGAAACTTTGGATATGTTGTAGTGCTAGTTCGACTGTGTTTGCTTTCCAAATTTGGGGTTTCTAGCTACAAGTGGCCCCGAGATATGTGGCCCCAAAGTCGGGTCGAAAAATGTCATTCTCTGCTGCAGAAAAGTGCTTGACATTTTGCGACCCGACTTTAGGGCCACGTATCTCGGGCCACTTATAGCTAGAAATTTGGTATGCAAACACAGTAGAACTAGCACTGCAAACTCTCCAAATTTGGGGTTTCTATCACCAAGTAACCCCGAGATACGTGGACCCAAAGTCGGGTCGCAAAATATCTTCGAATGCGGTTGAAATAGTTTCAAATGCGGTTGAAATAGTTTCAAATGCGGTTGAAATAGTTTCAAATGCGGTTGAAATAGTTTCAAATGCGGTTGAAATAGTTTCAAATGCGGTTGAAATAGTTTCAAATGCGGTTGAAATAGTTTCAAATGCGGTTGAAATAGTTTCAAATCATGATGATACTATTTCAAGCGGATTCGAAAATATTTTGCGACCCGACTTTGAAAAAAAAAATTAAATTGATTCTAACAGTCTGCAGGAGATCTGAAAAAAAAAAAAAGTGAAATGGCTGTTAATAGTCTACAGGAGATCTGCTATTAAATTATATATTTTTTTCTATTCTGTTCTAATCTTTTCTATTTGAATTATACATTTTGGAAGATGGTTATTTACTTATATACATCTGTCACATAAAAAAAAAAAAAATGATGTCAAATGGCTGTCACGGATGTCGATCGCAAGGCAAGTACATATGCTTTATGTCATTGTCCACTTGCCACAACACCTGCCACAAGTGCAAATAGAAAGAATATACAACCATTTTCTGAAATTCGAATTTCAAATAGTATGAATTCAAATTTTTTAATTAATTAAATTTCAACTTTGGATAGAAAAGATTATAATAAAATAGAAAATAGACTAGAAAAACAATAGAACAGAATAGAATATATTATATTTTATTCTATTCTGTTCTATTGTTTTTCTAGTCCATTCTTTTATATTCCATTAAAATCTTTTCTATTAAAATCGAAATCATTATATACTAAATTCGAATTTCGGAAGAGGGTTATATATATTTTTTTTTTCCGACATTTGAATTTCGTATAGAATGAATTCGAATTTGAATAGAAAAGATTAGAATAGAAATAGAGCATAGACTAGAAAAACAATAGAACAGAATAGAATATAGATACCATTTCATTTTAAAAAATTTTTTGCAGAAAGCAGATTACTATTTGTTCCCATAAGATCTCCTGCAGACTATTAGCATCTATTTCATTTTTTTTGCAGATCTCCTGCAGACTATTAGTCTGCAGGAGATCTGGTGAGAAAACGAAATAGATACTAATAGTCTGCAGGAGATCTGCAAAAAAAAATGAAATAGATGCTAATAGTCTGCAGGAGATCTGGTGAGAAAACGAAATAGATACTATTAGCATCTATTTCTTTTTTTAGCAGATCTCCTGTAGACTATTAACAGCCATTTCACTTTTTTTTTTTTTTTGCAGATCTCCTGCAGACTGTTAAAATCAATTTCATTTTTTTTTTCAAAGTCGGGTCGCAAATTTTTTTTCGAATTCGCTTGAAATAGTATCAACATGATTCGAAACTATTTCAACCGCAATTGAAATTATTTCAACCACATTTGAAACTATTTCAACCGGGATTCGAAAATATTTTGCGACCCGACTTTGGGTCCACGTATCTCGGGGTTACTTGGCGATAATAGGTTGGATTTGGATAGGTTGTAGTGATAGTTCTACTGTGTTTGCATACCAAATTTGGGGTTTCTAGCTATAAGTGGCCCCGATATACGTGGCCCCAAAGTCGGGTCACAAAATGTCAAGCACTTTTCTGCAGCAGAGAATGACATTTTTCGACCCAACTTTGGGGCCACATATCTCGGGGCCACTTGTAGCTAGGAACCCCATAACTTGTGGCAGGTGACATGGCAAGTGGACAATCCACAACTTGGTCACGTGGCAGGTCACGTGGCACTTGTGGCAGGTGTCTTGGCACTTGTGGCAGTTGTTGTGGCAAGTGGACAATGACATACAGCATATGTACTTGCCTTGCGATCGACATCCGTGACAGCCATTTCACATCTTTTTTTTTTATGCGACAGATGTATACAAGTAAATAACCATCTTCCAAAATTTATAATTCAAATAGAAAAGGTTATAACAGAATAGAAAAAAATATATAATTTAATAGCAGATCTCCTGTAGACTATTAACAGCCATTTCATTTTTTTCCAGATCTCCTGCAGACTGTTAGAATCAATTTCATTTTTTTTTTTCAAAGTCGGGTCGCAAAATATTTTCGAATCCGCTTGAAATAGTATCAACATGATTTGAAATTATTTCAACATGATTTGAAATTTCAACATGATTTGAAATTATTTCAACTGCATTTGAAGTTATTTCAACTGCATTTGAAGTTATTTCAACAGGATTTGAAAATATTTTGCGACCCGACTTTGGGTCCACATATCTCGGGGTTACTTGGCGATAGAAACCCCAAATTTGGATAGGTTTTAGTGCTAGTTCTACTGTGTTTGCATACCAAATTTGGGTATTGTTTCTAGCTATAAGTGGCCCCAAGATACGTGGCCCCAAAGTCGGGTCACAAAATGTCAAGCACTTTCCTGCAGCAGAGAATTACATTTTTCGACCCGAATTTGGGGCCACATATCTCGGGGCCACTTGTAGCTAGAAACCCCAAATTTGGTATGCAAACACAGTAGAACTAGCACTACAACATTTCTATAGTTTCTATCACCAAGTGACCCTGAGATATTTCGAATTTCATCCTCGATTTTTCGATTCGAAAAAATTCGGATTCGAAAAAATTTGTTAGTAGTGTAATTCGGTAATTCGGATGCATCCAAATGTCCGAATAATGAGAAATTTGTCCGAATTTTGATTCGGAACATAACGAAATGCACATGTCTACAAATGAGCGACATCTATTAGAGATAGGATTGTTAGTAGCAAATTCGGAGGATTAATGAACAAAACTCACTGTAAATACAGAGGGACTTTTATTTGTGGGACATGCAATTACTGCAAATTCATGCTCACTCTTCCTAATGGTCAGATATTTTTACCCGAAGCATTTTGCCAAATGTAGAACTTTTGGGGTTATATATATGCTATTGTGACTGTACATGCTTCTATAAATCGGAAAACCTAAATTGGAATTCTGGTGAAGGGCGTATAGGCATATCAAAAGCATGCAGACTTGCGACCCCGATCTCCCTCTTGGGCGACACACCAGTACAGTACACAATTGCAAATTCCCCAAAATAATATTTTTGATACTGGATCACATACATCCTGATCCCAGAGGAGGGGACTGGAATAAGGTCCTCCTACAGATGGAATCATGATGGATCCATACATTAAGGGCCACACAACCCCCAGGCTTAAATGAAACCATCTGGTTTAAACTATTTCTCGAAGGTTGTTCTAAAAAACAGCCATTTATATTCAATAAATCTGCAGAGCACTACATATGTAATGAAGCCTAGTCACATTAAGTATATAAAATCTTTGGTATACATGTATACATAAGACATGCATTATTCTAGGATGACGACTATCTTGGTTAAGCTACTATACTCTATATGCTTGATACTATAAATAAGTAAAAATGGTTTGTTGATACAGTATATATGATAACTACCCTACAAGTTCTGTGATTTATCCATTGGCTCTATGTTCAATATAAAAGAATAACATTTAAAATGTAGTTTAATAATGTTATGCCTATGTAACATCTATGGTTCTCACTCTATGCCCTTGTTTCTTTGTTTTATTCTCCAACTTCTATGCATTTGTTGCTTTCAGAAATTACATATTCGCTACTTTATACAAGTACTCAGTTATGCATTGTGTTGCATCATGTTTATAGATATTGCAATTACTGTAATCTATGCATCTTTTCCTTGTTTAATATAAAATTATATTCAAATCCCATCATGCCATTCCAACATCTGTGGCCTCCTGTTTCTAGCTCCAAAGCTGCTTAGTTCTTTTAAATTTTAACAAACTACAGTCATTACGTTTTTCTCTTGTGCCTGTAGTGCTCTTTGTATTATTGTGGCCGGTGGCCCTGTATTTCTCTCTCCCTTTTGGAGGACAGACCCAAGGACCACCCGGAGCACTAAGCCGCCCGGGCTTTGTAACCCGTGGCGGCAATGTAGGAGGTCATAGTCATTCTTGCTATCTATGACTGACCTCCATCTTGCGATCTATGACTGACCTCCATCTTGCGACCTGTGACCCCAGCAGACATGCACAGTTCGCTTGGGGAAGCTTGCTGTGTAGGCGGGTGGTGTGGGCGTGGCCCTGCTCCGACGTGTGGTGCGTCAGCGCATGCGTGCCGTGGACGGGGCGGCGTGCATTCGACTGGGGGGGGGGGGGGCGAACTTATGGCCAGTCTCTGCCTCATCCCTCTCCACCAGCTGCGCCAGCTGATTGGAGAGGGAGGGGTGTTTAATGGTATACCTGGTGTCTGTCCAGCATCCACTTCGCTGCTGGATGCTGTGACAGACTGCCAGGACTATTTTTAAGCTTCTTGTTACTAAGGTAAATTAACCTCTATATTATTGCAGCACAACCCATTTGTTTTAACCATTTATATGGTTAGCATATCTAGCTGCTAGTACTAACTATAGATAACCTATTGACATCTTTTATGATTATTTACTTCTATATGCCAATACAAAAGATTGATTAAACATATTAATTGACATTAGCACTCTATTAAAAATAAATTCCTCTTTTATGAGCATTTTGATGAATCCATCATAAATTTGTTAAATTAGCTTTTATAATTAAATATTTTTGAGGAAATATGGAAAAAATGTATCTAACTTTATTTATTGATCTTTAATTTCTTATTACAGTCATGACCGGCTACTGCATATCATAGTCAGCTCCTATCTGTTGACTCTTCAACTGCCACCTTCAGGTACAGTACATTTTTTTTTTTTTCCCTTTCTAATAAAACCCAAGTATTTAAATAAGTATGCTGTAAATATAATATCTGAGGAATTCTTCATTTCTATAAAAATTATAGCTCTTGTTTTGTTACTTTCAGGACTGGTTGTTTTGCCCCAGTGGCTCTTCGGGTCATACCTTGCCCTTATTAGGGGTTGAGGAGGGAGAAAAAAAAATTTGGGTCCCCTTTTTTACTAGCCGCCTAATACCTTATTATCAATTTGGCTTAGATGTAAAACACTTACTAGGAGCCTTTGAAGTCAAGAAACTGTCTGGCACACCTGTCTCATGTTCCTGTTTTTAACTACTATATCATGGAATGATAACCCAGTACTTCACCTAAATACGCAAGTGCAATATGTGGAAATTGGAATACTGTATTATACACACACACACACACACACACACACACACACACACACACACACACGTTTGGTTATGTATTTGTTTAACATTTTAATATATGTCATTTATTCTTTGAACAGAAATCCTCTTTCCAAATACTCACCCCTGAGGAAGGAGATTCATATACTCCGAAACGCGTTGGTGCAAGAGTACTGTAGACTATTGTATGTACATTGGTGACCATGCTGTCAACACATTCCTTATGCTAGATGTTTTTATATTATATAAACCAATAAACAATTTTTGTACTTTTGCACAGAGTGGCCCCGAACCTGGTCTTCTGGGGTCCCTCTGCGGCTGTCTCGGCTCCCTGCTTACTTCATGCAAGCTCCCTCGCATGGTGTAGAGTGCTTGCGGGCGCGCTCCCGTGATACAGCTGTTTTAAGTTACTTACTGGTAATGTTCTTTCCTGGAGTCTTTCGGGACAGCCACCAGAGAGACCTTGGCTCCTCCCCTCTGATGGCAACACTGCTCCAGCCCCCTTTAAAAATTCCTCCTCCCCTGCTGGTTCCTCAGTTGTTTTAGAGTTGTCTGCTGGGGAGACACAAGAACACGTGATACACATAAAATCAATAAATACCACAGTTCCCGTTTCAGGAAATCTCAAATCATTTATATTCGGGTGGGTACTAGTGCTGTCCTGAAAGACTCCTGGAAAGAAAGTTACCAGTAAGTAACTTTGTTTTTCCCTTAATCGTCTTTTAGGACAGCCACCTGAGAGGATACATGAGCACTTACTTAAAGGCTTGCTCTTTTGTCAACAAGAGATTCACTCTGTAGTGCTTGACAAAGGTATCAAAGCTGGACCAGATTTGCTCCAGCGTTGCTCCAGCCCTCTCTGCCTGTGAGGTTGCCATTGACCTTGTCGAATGTGCCCCAATACCATCTGGGATCTGTATACCTCCAAAAATATAGGCCTGGCCAATCACTTCTCTAAACCCCCTGGCTATAGTGGCCTTTTTTAGCCCCTGAAAATAAAACAAACATGGAATTTAACTTCCTGAAAGGTTTGGTTTCCTTTAAATAATGTAACTTATGAAACTTAGCCTCCTGTTCTCCAGAAGGATTTGTAAAAAGAGAAGATAAAAATAATAGATCTTGACCTCTGTAAAACTGAGGCAACTTTAGGTAAAAAGGCTGGATCTAACTTTAAAACTATACAATCCGGAAAAACTTGGCAAAAAGGAGGCCTGGTTGATAAGGCCTCCATTTCACAAACTCTCCTGGTGGTCGCGACCGCCACCAAAAAAAAACAGCTTTAAGCGTTTTATTGGGCAAATTTCTTGTGGTTCAAATGGGTCCCCCGTCAAGGTTTCTAGCACCAAAGACAGGTCCCGTTTGGGAAAGGGCGATCTCTGTACTGGCCTTTGTCTGCTTAAGGCTTTAAAAATCTTACTATCCATGTTTCGGAAGCTAGCCTTTTTTCCTGACTTTTTAATGTACTGATGCTCAGGTCCTTATCTGCCCTGCACTGTAGATATTCTAGAACCACCTCTAAGCTTTGTGCTGCACAGGAGTACTCTAAACACCAGTTGTTGAATCTTATCTATACTTTTCTATATATGGTGCAAGTTTCCATCTTTCTACTATTCAGCAATGTATTGATCAGCTGGATTGAGAAACCGTTATTACTAAACACAAAAAGTTGTGCAAATACAAATAGTGAACATGTGTGTATAAAAATACCCTTGAAATAATTAATGTAGTTTTATAAAAAATAAAATAAAAACATTATTGAAAATTGAAAAGACTATGTGAAAAAAAAAAAAAAAAAAGTCAAGTGGGTCATATCTTGCATGTGAAATAATGACAGTGAAAAAAACTTCTGAAACACACCAACCTACAGACAAAAATAGATAAAATCAACAATTCAACACACAAGTGCATATAAAAATGTGTATGTATAAATGATAAAACCTCAAAAAGTACACACACACACACACACACACACACACACACACACACCAGAACAGGGAGATGAAAACAGCTGGTGTGATCCTACAAACTCTGTGGCCGTATCATATTCATCCTACACAGGTATATCAGATATTGCACATCAATATTGCACATCAATCCTTGCGGGGGACAAAACAAGCAGCCAGATGGCTTCCTCTTAAAAGTGAATGAAAGAAAGAATCAGCTGCTGGTCTCCAGCTCTCCAGTAATCTGCATGCATACCTGCCTGTGTTTCTCCTCAATCTTGAGAAACCCTTAGCCTTCAACAAGTGCTCTTCAGAAGCCAGGCTGCCGGGTTCCATCTTTCTACCTGGGGACACCACACTGGTCCCTGAAAGAGGAGATCCTCTCTGGTTGGTAGTAACCATGGAGGTTCTATAGCCAGTTCAGTTAGCATAGAGAACCATGGTCTTCTGGGCCAGTGTGGTGCAATGAGAATCATTGTGGTATTCTCTATTCCGAGCTCTCTTAGTACTGCTGGTATGAGTACTGCGGGGGGAAGGCGTAACACCTGGTGAACCTCCATTTTTGCGCTACGGCTTCTAACCCAAGTGCTCCGTCCTTTAAAGAGAAGAAGGCTCGGACTTGTGTTTCCTTTTGATGCGAATAGGTCCACTTGCAGAACTCCCCATCTTTGTGCACTTATCTTTATCACTTCTTGGTTTAATCTCCAGTCACCTTCTCTCAATCTCCTCCTGCTTAGATTTTCAGCTACTTGATTGAGTTCTTCTTTTAGGTGTACCGCAGATAGGGAAAACACATTTTTCCGCCCAATTTAGGATCCCCTCTGCCAGGGACCACAAAGCTCCGCTCCCTTGTTCCCCCTTGCCTGTTTACGTAAGCAACTACGGAAACATTGTCGGACCGGATCTGTAAATGGTGACCCTTCTGTTGTTCCTCAAAGTGTTTGAGTGCTAGAAAAACTGCCTTTAGTTCTTTCCAATTCGAAGATCTTTTCATTTCCTCGTCTTTCCACACTCCTTGTTTTATTCGTGGGCCTAGATGGGCCCCCCAACCTACGCCACTTGCATCTGTAGTCATTACTCGAGTGACTGGTAAGGGTCACATCCGACCTTTGGTTACATTTTCCGGCTTTCTCCACCACCATAAAGACTTTTTTGCTTGTGTGTTGGTATATGTATGTGAATCTTGTTTGTGATTCCATATTTTTAAAATAAATATTTGTAGTGGTCGAAAATGTAAGCCCACTCATTGTACTGCCGTGATTGCTGCGGTTAATAGTCCCAAAGTGGCCACCGCCCCTCTTATTGAGCACGGTTGGTTGTTTTGTAGCAATTTTCATTGCTTCTTGATTTTTTTTCAACTTGCTCTGGGGAATCTAGGGTGTACCCCAAGTATGTAATCTGTTGGGAGGGGAGCAGGTTGGACTTCTCCAGATTTAGTAACCACCCCAGTTTTTGTAAGAAATCCTGGGTGTAACTCAGATCTTTGGTAAAATTTTTTGAAGTGGTGGCAAAGATCAGTAAGTCGTATAGGTAGGCAATGACTGCGATGCCCCTGAGTCAGAGTGTCGCCAAGGGTCCTGCCAACGCTTTTGTGAATATTCGAGGTGAAGATAAGAGCCTGAAAGGAAGACCCTGAAACTGAAGGTGGTCTCTTGCTTTGTCTTTACTGCCAATCTTAGATATTTTTGGAATTTTTTCCTCTATTGGGATGTGTAAATATGCATCCTTTAGATCCAGGGAAGCAATGTAGCAATTTGGATGTAATAATGCCTTTACGGAAAAGAGTGAGTCCACGTCTGTAGGTCACCGACTGGTTTAAGAGTTTGAGATTTAGTATCAGTCTGAATTTCCCAGAGGGTTTCTGGACCAGAAACACTTGGGGAGTAAAAGCCCTTGCCGATTTCTTCTTGTGGTACATAGCTTACCACTTCTTGTTTTTTTTAATTCCTTTATGGCTTCCAATAGACCTCTGGCTTTCTCAGTTTCTTGGCAGTTCCGTGGCATAAAACCTGCTTGGGGGGTATCGTTGAAAATTCCAAAATGATACCCGTCGCACGATTCTTAGTATGAAATCGGCTTGAGGATATCACCTCCCATTGTGGAAAGAAGGCCCCCAATCTTCCACCCACTGTGACCAACTTGTCACTGTTTAAAAGTTTGCTCAGGACAAAAAATTGCTCCTCCTTTGCCTTTCCCTCTCTGGTTCCAGGGTCTCTTGATTCTCAGGAAATGCTTTCTTTTTATCCGCTGTGTGGTCTAGTACCTTTTCCAAGCCTGGCCCAAACAACAAGTCCCGTTAGTGGGATTCCACAGAGCTTAGCCTTACAAGGGCCATCCCCCTGCCAAGTCTTTAACCACAAGGCTCTTCTTGCAGAGTTTGACCAGGCCGAGGACCTTGTAGCCAATCCGTACTGACTGATGTGTCCGCTATGTAGGCAATATCCTTGAGGAGCGTAGGAAAGGATGATAATATTTGCTCCTTTGGTGTTTCACTCCACGTTTCTGGTCACCTCAGTTACTGCCATAGCTGGCTTTAGGCTCCCTACTGTAGAATCCCATGATTTTTTCAGAAAATAATCCATTCTTTTATCCATTGGATCGGTCCGCACTCCCATGTCTTCGAAGGCTAGGTCTGTATGCCTAGAGAACAGGGAAAATGCTGCGTCTAATTTGGGAACCTTGTTCCAAACCGATGCAGGGCCATCTGCAAATGGAAATCTTTTTAAAGCTTTTGAAAAGAAGGGTTTCCTCTCCGGATACTGCCATTCTGTCTTTATTGTCTCTACCAAGACCTCATGGACCGGGAAATTTTTCCTTTCTTGTTGTCCTAGGCCCTGGTACGTTTGGTCATGTAATGTTAGGGTCTTCTTTTCAGGTTGCATACCCAAGGTAGTATAGATGACCCCCAGGAGGCTCTTTACTTCTTCCAGCGAAAGTTTATACCTGGAGGGTTTTCTGGAATCACCTTCCAGAGCTTCTCCCTCCGATTCTTGGGAACCGGAAGCTGCACTATCTGGCCCCTCCTCAGCCTTCTCCCTGGAGGTTTCTGGTGGGCCCGCACTTGTGGTGGGTACCTGCGACTTTGGCAATGCTACTGCTGAGGTGGTAGCGGAGCAGTTAGAGGCTGCGAAATTTTAAACCCTGCAAACAATGTCTTGAAAGATTGAAAAGTATTGGCTAGTTCTTTAACTGAAGCCGCTAATTCACTGCCTTGTTCAGTGGAATGTTCCTGAACTACCTTGTCTATGCATTCTTTACATAGCGTTTTTACCCAGGAGTCCCTAAGTGCGATTTTACATGAAGGGCGCCTCTTGGAACTATGAGGTGGTTTAGTTTTGTCTGTGGTTTTGCACTGAAAAACATAATTACAGGTATCAAAACACATTCCAGTTTAAGTTCCCTGTACATATTGCAGGTGTGCAGTTTTAAAAAAAACAAACATATGAGCTTCCTTCTCCAGGGCCCCAATGTTTTCCCACTGGCACTGAGGATATACTCCCATACCTCCGCTGCAAGGGTTGGTGGGGTGAGGACTAAGGTAAGGGGAGCTCCTCCCTAGGTCCCCCTTATCTTGGAGTGACTGGAGCTGGCTTCCGATGGAGCATTCAGCCGATCCTCTGCTTCAGACATGTTCCTATGCAGTGGTTTTTCTTTCCCTTGTGCAGCCAGTGGAACCTAATGCTGTCTACACTAAATGTGGCTCATCTCCAGTCCTCGCCCGGCCACTCTTCAGTGATCCGCGGCTGGAACCGGAAGCCCCGTGTCGTCCGGAAGCACCCGCCCATTCCACCGGACATGACGTCACCCAGCGAATACATTCATTGAGCCCGGCGCTTGTACAGCAAGCGCACTGCAATGCTTGCTCCTGTGGGGCTCAAAGGATGCAGGAACGGGGACCTCCTTACCACACTGGGTGCTGAATTGGGGCCCTCTCTGCTTTCTCCTGCGCCCGGAGTGCAGAGAGCGGAGTCTTGCTTTGGCAGGTAAGCCTTTTCTGGCCAATAGTCCCAGGAGCTCTGTACTCCTTTCAGGACATCCACCTGAGCTTTTTTCCCCTTTCTCACTGGACTGGTTCTTATGTCGGTGTCTCCCCTCTGGAGGAAAAACAAACAAAAACTGAGGAACCAGCAAGGGAGGAGGAATTTTAAAGGTGGCTGGCGTGGTGTTTCCTGCAGAGGGGAGGAGCCTGAAAGACAATTAAGGGAAAAAGGGGTACGTTATCCCTAGTCCTGCATATAGGACAACATAGTATCAGTAACATTAATCAAATGTTGGATTGGGGAAGGTAGAAGTGGCGCTGTTCTAGCTTGCAAAGGTACATGCCCCTGTGTCACAGTTAAAAAGTCCTGATACAATGGTACAAAAATTAAAGTGTCATGTGAGGAGTGTAAACCTAGTATGTGCAAGTGCTACCCACGCTCATTTCCCACAATATGATAAACTCCTAATTAATGGTGGATGCCTACAAACTTTTGCCTCAGTGTAGTTCATATAATCTGCAGTGTAGGACTGAAACTAATCAATTACTATTTTCATAATCGATTGATCGGCCAGTAACAAAATGGGGTTAAAAAAAAAATAAGAGCCCTTTGTAGTACAAAAAGAGCAAATAATCGCTACTGTAAATACTTTCACAATTCTACAGTAAAAACAAAACAAAAAATGAACCCCTTACAGTAGTGATTATCTTTTTTGTACTATAAAGGGCTAATTTTATATTTTTTAACCCCATTATTTTACTAAACATCTTAGACCTGGTTTACATGTTTCCTATGGGACACGTTCACATCTATGCTTTTTCAGCTCCTGCATGTTTGGAAAGGGTCAGGGACTTTTTTTTTCAGTTTCAATAGTTTATTAAAGTTTTTCAGTACAGTAAGCTAATAAAACATTTTGTACAGCATACATAACCATAAGAGAATCATTGCTTAGTTTCATGTTAATACAACAGATAAATGACAAGTTATTAACCGGTTCCCGACCGGCGCACGACGATATACGTTGGCAGAATGGCACGGACAGGCAGGAGGGTGTGTATATATATATATATATATATATATATATATATATATATATATATATATATATATATATATATATATATATATATATATATATATACATATATATATATATATATACATATATACACATATATACATATACATATATACACATATACATACATACATACACACACACATACACACTCCTTTAAGCTGTCCGTGCCATCGGGAGCGGCGGTCGGGACCCCCGTGAGGCCGGTCGCGGGTCCCGCGGACTCGATCGCCGCGGGGACACCCACAATCGTCTCACGGGAAGGCAGAACGGGGAGATGCGGCAATAGATAGCATCTCCCCGTTCTGCCTAGCAACTAGTGACGCCGATCTCTGCTCCCTGTGATTGGAGCAGAGATCAGCATTCACTAGCTGACAGTCACGCCCCCCCCCCCCCACAGTAAGAAACACACCCCTAGGCATACTTAACCCCTACACTGCCCCCTTGTGGTTAACCCCTTTACTGCCAGTGTCATTTATGAAGGAATCAATGCATTTAAATAGCATTGATTGCTGTATAAATGACAATGGACCCAAAAATGTCCGATGTGTCCGCCATAATGTCGCAGTCACAATAAAAATCGCTGATCGCCATTACTAATAAAAAAAAAATTATTAATAAAAATGCTATAAAACTATCCCCTATCTTGTAAACGCTATAACTTCTGCGCAAACCAAATAATCGCTTATTGCTATTTTTTTTATCAAAAATATGTAGAAGAATACGTATCGGCCTAAACTGAGGAAAAAAAATGTTTTTTTTATATAATTTTGGGGGATATTATAGCAAAAAATAATGTTTTTTTTCAAAATTGTCGCTCTTTTTTGTTTATAGTGCAAAAAATAAAACCGCAGGGGCGATCAAATACCACCAAAAGAAAGCTCCATTTGTGGGCAAAAAAGGACGTCAATTTTGTTTGGGAGCCACGTCGCACGACCGCGCAATTGTCAGTTAAAGCGACGCAGTGCCGAATCGCAAAAAGGGGGCCTGGTCCTTTGGCTGCAAATTGGTCCGGTCTGAAAGTGGTTAAGGAAAAAAGGATCTTTCACCTGCTTAGTCAGGGGGCTGTAAAAGTCCCTGAGAGGTGCTGCCTCTCATTATTATAACAGTTTAGCCTGTATATACACCCTGTTCCACATTATTATGCAAATTCTTTTTCAGTGTCACAAAGATTAAATATTTTGTTTTTCAGTTTAACTCATGGATGGCATTGTGTCTCAGGGCTCTTTTGATCACTGAAAACAATCTAGGACACCTGTGATAATTAGATTGCCAGGTGAGCCCAATTAAAGCAAAAACTGCTAAAAGGAGGGACAGTATGGAAAGAATAAAACTGCGCTTACAACTAATCGAACAATTATAAAAAAGGCTGCTGCTCAAGGTGGGATACACACACTAGAACAATTATAATCAAAAAAGGAACAGCGCCAAGTAATGGTGTATACCTATCCCAATCTATTCACTTGTGTATATATATCTAGCGAATCTATACACCAACAGCAATATGAGATAATACACATAAATGGGTAGTATTAAAGTTCATATGGTGATGATATGAGTCTATATATAAAGTCCTATAATGGCAACAATGTCACAGATGAGTCGTGGTAATGCACTACACAGATGAATGGTGACCCTGCATGCATCCAGATCAGATTTTGAAATCATGCACCACGGTGACTTGTATATGCAGTATGTGCAAACGGACCCTCCACCGAAAATATATGCGCTTACCAGATGGTAGAGCATATAAAGCGCTGTATTGAAAGCAGTCAGCTTTCAACGCGTTCCCCATTGAAGATGACATCTGTGTCAAAACTGGTCTGGGAAGGCACGCAGTGACGTCACCACGCTAAGACTGAGGACAGGCTCCAGTATCCGACCGGCCGGCGGATTTGTTGTTTTTAAAGCTCTCCAAAAGGAGATTGATTGTAAGTTTTACTATTTTGTTTTAATAAATTTCTGAAACGGAATTATACTATGGGCGGCTCTTCTCTCCTTTCCCAAATGTGTTGCCACTGAATCAAGAGAAGTTTAACCACTTTCCGACCGGCGCACGACGATGTACGTCCCTTTTTTGAAGAGGGATATCTCGGTAACGGCAGCAGCTGCTGCCACAACCGAGGTATCCATCTCTTCAGGCGCCGGTCGGCTGTCCGATAATGGTGGTCATCGCGGCGGATTCGCCGCGAGATCACCGTTATCGGCGGCGGGAGAGGTGCCCCCCCCCCCCCCCCGCGCCTTCCGCCGCTTACCGGAACCGTCGGCAGCGGCGGAGGTGATCTGGTCCGTTCCCCTCCTGTGTCTAGAGACGAGTGGCGGCCATCTTAGCGTCACTCATCTCTATACCATAGGAGGGAGGAATTTTCAAATGTCATTTTTTTTAAATGACATTTTTTTTTTTTTTTTTTTCATTGAAGTCCAAATATGAGATCTGAGGACTTTTTGACCCCAGATCTCATATTTAAGAGGACCTGTCATGCTTTTTTCTATTACAAGGAATGTTTTACATTCCTTGTAATAGGAATAAAAGTGAGCCAATTATTTTTTTTTTTTAAAAACAGTGTAAAAATAAATAAAATCAAGAAAA